>JAJOZX010002850.1:0-590244 GCA_023014485.1 Bathynomus jamesi
GTGTGTGTCATTGACTGCAATGGTCCTCTGTAGAGCCCAAATTTAAATGATGTATTTACAAAATTTGCACCAGAAATAGTATCATACAGCACTTTCCCCCTGCACCATGACTAAACTAAGGTAGATTAATGATTTTTTTTTTCACTCACCATTTCTTTGCATACATACCTTCCATTGTACAAGAAAGAATAAGGTTTCCTAAGCTTTCATTTATCAGTATTTTTTGGTACATACGATGATTATCTGATAAATCTTTTGCCACATTCTAATGGCTATTTTATAATGGGTAAATAGATATTTTGTAACTCCTCAAGAAATCCACTCATATCAGACCAGAAATAGATCAAAGCACATTATACCTCAATTCAAATTGTCTTCATCTCAAAAACTACACATTTTCATTGGATTGAAACTATGGAATAATTTAAATGCTGAGATAAAAAACATTGTGAATTAAGTTGAAATCCCGATTAATAATGGCATACTAACAAAATCTAGGATTAATGTCCATTACTATTGTTTATTAATTTCTTGCGTGTAATCTTGTATTAAAAAACATTTCTTGTGATTGTTCAGTTCTTATCTCTCGTGTATAATATGGGTTCTTTGTATGGTATTGGTATAATACCTTCAATAATGAACCTTGCATTTGTCATATCAATAATGATAATTTAAGATTAATATAGACTTTATCTATTAATAATACTTATTTACTTATTTATCCAACAGAACCAGCTTCCTATAGACCATTACTTTACTATGCACACCTTCCAAGTAACACAAAGACTAATCTTACAAATCACCAACCCACACATACCGTACCACTATCACCTACTCAACGTGGATTCAGACCTCACCACTCAACCACGACATTACTCACTAACCTCATGCAGCATATCATGGATGGCAACAACTCCAAACAACCAGCTCAACATACACTATTAGCAACAATAGACATTAGTAAAGCATTTGATGCTATCCCATGCTTCCCTCAAACAAAATACTCAACACAAACATGCACAATAACATCAAAAGGTGGCTGAGCAACTATCTTTCAGGAAGATACTCACATGTCACATTTAATGGCAAGTCATCCAAAAACAAGCTTTTTCCAAATGGGGTCCCTCATGGCTGTTCTCTCACCAACACCAACTTATACATGCATGACATTCCAACACCCATAGATAACAAGCTTACCTTATCATCATATGCAGATGACATCACTCTAACATCCACCCACAACAACATTGATACCACTACAAATAACCTACAAACATACATAAACAGTATACAAGACTGGCTCATAATAGACTCAAAGTAGCATCCACAAAATCAACCATCACCTTGCTAACAAGCAACACAAAAGAACACCAGATAACTCCACAGATTACACTAAACATCATCATCATTCCACACACTCACAGGACCAAAATACTTGGGGTCACATACAACACATCATTATCTTTTGCAAACCACATTCAAGACATTAAAAACAAACATATGTTAAGATTTAACATGCTTAGGGTACTAACAGGAACAAACTTTGGACACCAGCAGGAAACAACATCACTCATATATAAACAATATATTCGCTCAGTTATAGACTATGCTAGCCCATGTTGAGCACTCTCTCTCTCTCTCTCTCTCTCTCTCTCTCTCTCTCTCTCTCTCTCTCTCTCTCTCTCTCTCTCTCTCTCTCTCTCTCTCTCTCTCTCACACACACACCCACACACACACACACACACACACACACACACACACTTTGTATCATTACAGGATGTACTCAAACACCACCAACCGAACACCTGCACACAGAAACAAAAATACTGAAAGTTAGGGAACATTTAGACATGAGGGGAACACAATACATGGCAGCAGTGACAACTAACCCACCAATCATGCACCAACACCTCACACCATTAAGGTAACACCAGAGACACATTATAACCAAATACACCATTCCATACCACACCCCACAGACATCACACAGTACAGAAAACACATGCACACACCTAACCCACAAAGCACTGACATGACTCAGTCCACGTGTGGTCCTAGGTGTGAAGCCACCACCCACTGACAGGTCAGAGACCAGCCTGAGCAGATTGGATCGAGTTAACTTAGTATGATTCCAAATGTGGACATCACCCCAACTTATAGATATATAAACACCTGCCACCTGTGCCAGGACACACCACAAACAATTGAACACATTGTGACAGACTGTACTGCTCTTGCACAACACAACACATCACTAGTGCACTGAACCTCTGGTCCACTCTGGAGGGGGCGATCAGTTACCTGCATGCCACCAGCTTCCTAAACCAGGGTGGCTGATTGGCTAACCAACAACAACTTATTTATTTATTATTAATTAATAATAACTAGCTGTTTATTTTTAATAAGAGCGCAATAAAGCCTAAAGCTTAAGGGCCAAATTAAATAAAATAAATAGGCTAGCTTCACAGTTATTTGTCATCGTAAATTGACAAACCAATATATTTATTTCATTATTAATTAATAAAGGTTATTCAATTCAACATTGCTCATCTTTTGACATCATTAACTGCAAGCTGCCCCTGTCTTCCAGCCACTTGCAGAGAACTACTGAACCATAAACAGCAAGATCATCTGTGTAAAGACAACACGTTATGGAAGATGGTAAAAAATGGACAACTGAATTCATGACCAGAGAGAAACAGAGAACACCAAGGACAAATCCCTGGGATTCCTTCTCATATGGTCAAGTGGGAGAGAGTGCTACCAACTCAAACTTAAAAAGTTCAGTTTCTTAAAAAACTAGTGATAAAAAGAGGGAGAGAACTCACAAAATCCATGGAACGGATGTTGGAGGTCATAAAACCTCCATGTAGTATCATAAACTTTGTGGATATCAAAAAGGATAGCCACAGTATTTTGTGAGAAAATGTAGTCTGGAGATCATGGCTAAGTACTGCAGTAGTAAAGGATCTAGGGTACTATGGAACTGACAGAAACCAGACTGAGATGGGGGGAAGGAGCACTCGCCACTTTAGGATAAAAGACAGTTGGGAAGCAATCATTTTTTCCACGAGTTTGCAAATACAGCTGGTCAAGGCAATTCGGTGAAAATTTTGACAAAGGGAGGCATCATTGTCATGCCTCAGGTGAGGAATAACTCTAGCTTCATACCACTGAGAGACAAACACACCCTCAATACAAATATAATTAAAAATGGTAAGTAAAAAATATAGAGCCGAAATATGACTGTAGCATTTTGTAATGAATGCCATCTGCGTCAGGAGCAAAGTCTCTCCAAGAGGATAGGACAGATTTGAGTTCATGCATCATCATCAACTGATTACAAGGTTCATTGTTTGGGGAGTCAAAATGGAGATGATCTCTCCCCATTGCATCTTTCCATAAATGGAAAGTTGGAAAATACCTGGCAACACTTGCAGCAGCAGCAAATGAAACATTCAAAATATTTGCCAATTCTATCAAGTTAAAAATGTCCCTGCCATTGACATGAAGGACTGGGGGATAAAGAGGAGTGAATTTTTGAGAGATGTGGTGGACCCAGTTCCAAAGCATGACAAGTGGAGTCAAAGATTTAATCCCAGAGACATATTGTTGCCAGAAGTTCGCTCTGGGTTTGTTTAAGGACTCAACAGGTTGCCCTTTACATGGCATTGTGGTTATATGAAGATTTTTGGTGGTAAAATGAGCAAGTAGCAGACGTCTTGTTCCGGACAGCCTCCACACACTTTAGACACAACCAAGGTACACAAATGAGAGGTGCACTCTCTACTGGGAATTGTCATCTCAGCCACATTAAAAATTCTCACACCCACAAAATCCAACCAACCATCCACAAGGAACTGATCTTATGAATAAGGATGGCTGAACCATCTTTAGGACCATGAGTGGGCAGAGGGTTCATAAAGGAGAGATAGCCAGTAGAAGGTGGCATAGTCTGAGTATCCAAAATCATTTTCTGGAGACAAACTCAAGCAGGTTGGGACATTCATAAAAGAGAAAGACCTTCATAGTTGGCAAATACGCTGTGACACTTCCAGTGAAGTATTGAACTAAAATTAGTCATTGTAATGAAGATATAAATGAGAAAAGTTTAAAAGTGTAAAAGTGGAAAGTTAAGAATGTCAAAGTTAAAAGTGTAAAAACAGAATGTGTAAAAAAGAAAAGTGTAAAAGATAAAAGTTAAATATGAAAAGGTAAAATGTAAAAGTTAGATACAAAAAGGTAAAAGTTAAATATGAAAAGGAAAAAGTTAAAAGTGAAATTTGAAAAAGTGAAAGTTAAAGAACTACCAACCAGAAACAATGGAACAAATACAATGGGTTTTCCTGCAAGTCCAGATCTGACCCAACCTGTTCAGTTGGGGCAACAGGCAGGGATCAGATGGGTGAGCAGGGAGAGATGCAAGACTTCCTAAAGCAACTCTGGCACATTCCTAAAGGAGGAGCATAGACAGAGGCATTGTTGGAACAAGGAGAGGCAGAGCCAGAATGAATGGTCAATGGAGAGCAAAAGTATGTTGGGGGCAAAGGGACGTCTAACAAGGAGTGAGAATGGGTAGGTAAGGTTGATGGGAGGGAGTCCACCACCACAAATTGGCTTTCCAACTGGCAGAAGTTTGGAGGGTGAGGAAAGGGGCAGACAACATTGGTGAAAGACTGATGAGGCCCACCTGGGATGAGGGAATTGAGTCACCAGGACCTGTAGTACATACAGGGTTCCAGCCAGGAGGAGGAAGAGGGGTCACCAACTTGGGACAGAGGGATGAAGCAGAACATTGGGCAGGGTTTGCAAAGGAACCACTCATAGTGGCAGGGTTAGACTGTGGAGAAAAAACCAGCTCTGAGCAACGATGGTGGGAGCAAGAAACTGGAGAACCTGGGAGGTTTCCTCAGCCCTATCCTTAACAACCCCCCCTAACCAGCAGGAAGGTCCCCACAAGGAGGCAGCCCTGCAGACCAAAAATGGTGAGGCCAACTATGTCACACAAAAACAGTGTCTCCATTCACATACCTCACAAATCACTTTCATCTGTTTCAACTAACTCTTGAGCCACATTTATGAAAAACTTCACATTTATTAACATATTCACCAATTACATCCTTCCATCTTTACAGAGACTTCATTTACTTCTCACACCAAGATACTTAGTATTATACAACCATCTAGCAATTCTGTCAATATTCAACTTACATATTTATTTTACTGCAAGGAATTCAGTGGTACTGGTTCATCAGAGGATTGAAGATTGTTGATGGTGCAAGCCATGAGGAATGACACGGATAATAACAAGGTACAATGTATCAATGAGTTGAATTTGAAGACTAAAAACAAATCACTCACAGAGCAGAAATGAAATAGTCTACTGCAGTTTTACACAGTAAGCTACTATACCATAGTTGATGGCTTATAAGACAAACAGGCATACAAGACCCTCCCACATTTCAGTAGGGAATATTTAGGGAAAAAAACTTTTGAGTGTATTTAAGTATTTAATGTTTATTCCTACTAATATGGAACAAGAGCATGAGATCAGCATAGCAGAAGTCATTTATAATGAAAATATCTTGCATGAATTCTGTATAGCAGAATTCAAAAATACATTTCACTAAAAGCAGGATCTTTTTGAATAAACAAATCTGCATAACAAAAAAATAATTTCAGTATTACTGGTACTCAATAAGACAAAGGCAAAAAACATTACTCTTCATCATCAGTAGCTATAAATCCAGCTTTAATATTTACAATAATTCATTTTTTAGTTTATTATTACTACATTATTTCTTTTAATCATGTGTTTAAGTAAACAATAACACATTTTTAATTTTGAAGTTGGGCTAGGCAGAATTTAGCATACTGGAGACATCTACCCTGGGATTCACTAGCCTACAGGAGACTGCAACTTCACATAGGATGTGGGGTGATTTTTTGAGCCATTTTTGGGGGAAAAAAAAAAAAAAAAATCTTATATGCTGTTAAATACAATACTTTGGATTTGATATGTGGGCAATAAACTTTGAAAATATTTATCCAATCTCAAATTTAATCATGAATTAGCTGGTAAAATAGAAACACTATTTCCAAGATTTTCTGCAAATCACTCTTCAAACAAAACTTTTCCACATTTTCAACTTTGGAACATTCCAGACTTAATTATATATATATATATATATATATATATATATATATATATATAATATATATATATGATAATTAATTGTTAAAATGTTTTTCTCTGGTGTGAATTCTTAAATGCCGCTGAAGGTTACCTTTTGATCCCATAACAAAGGAGCATATCCCACATTTAAAAGGCTTTTCATTTATACTCTGTTTAGAATACATTCTACAGCTGTAAGTGGGGGCTTCCACTTGAAGCTAAACACTCCAACTATGTCTGAACTTGTCCTAACATTTGTTTGAGGATGGTGACTGTTCCTTTTAATGCCCCTATTTGGATCTCTATGGTCTATTGATTTCAGGTAAGAGGTTAAATTCTTCATCATACTTGTAGCACCAACTATGATGGGGAGAATGGCAGCTTCTTTCAATTCCCAGTTTCTCTTTATATCATATAGAAGTGCCTGATATTTGGTAATTTTTTCACTTTCTACTCTGTTCAGGCTGTAGTCATTTGAGACACTGACCTCTGTCAGTGAGGCAACCTTTTCCCTCTTGTCCCACACTACCATGTCTGGTTTTACTGCTGAGTTATCTATGGAAGTGGCAGTTGGTATTATTGTATCATAATAGATAGTATAGTAATTATTTCCAGTAACTGGTATATTCCCATTCTAATTCTGTCAGAATCTTCCAGTGGATATATTTACATATTTTGTTGTGCTTGGCTGTATAGTGCCCATCTGCCATGAGCACCCTACAGCCCAATATTAGATGGCCAACACTTTCCACATCAGCATGACAGAATCTACAGTTCATCTATCATAACTAAACCAAGTCCAGCCATTTTTTTTAATGCATTTGTTAGGAGTGCAAGATCTTGGGCACCCAATATTAGCTGTTTTCCACCATACTGCAGAATTCCTTTTCTTAGGCATTCCAATGATCCTTCTTTATTGATGTACTCTTTCTGAAGTTCTTGATAATATTTTCCAGCCCTTTGTTGTTGTTCCCATTCTTCAAGATGTTTGGCTTGTTGTTCTATGACAAATTTTTTCCAACTTTTCCTCACAATCAATGTGGCTGGTACTCTTTCAGTTCCTACTTCTTCCATCATACTATTCCCTCCAAAGTGCTGGGCCAGTTTGGTTATGGAAGTTTGTTGAGTTACTCTTGTGGTGTGGTGTTCATGAACCAGAACTATTGTAGGGTTAGAAGAGCTCTCTTTAAATACTGCCCAATGCCAATGGTCAATGATTGGTGCAGCTGGTTAATGTTAGTCAGTCCCATCCCTCCCAATTTCCTTGGTAGGTACAATCTGGGAAGACACTGCTTCCAATATGTTATTCTATTTAGAGCCAGGATTTTCCTGGTCTTAACATCTACTTTGTTCAGTTCTGGCTGCAGCCAGTCTATTATCCCTATACTATAATAACAGGGATGGTGAGTTGATTTTTAGCTATTATTTTGTTCTTTGATGAGTTGGGTCTTGCAGATCTTTTTTAGTCTTCACACATACTCTCCACTGATTTTCTCTCACATTTGTTGATGTTCTATATTACCATTCTCTTCTATTCCAAGATATTTATAGAAACTATCTTCTTCCAAGTCCTTAATCTCAGTATCTCTTCCTAAATTGATGTTATGGGTTTGTATTTTCTTACCTCCCATAAGTGTACATTTAACACACTTGTTCAATCGAAACTTCATTTTTATGCCACTGGAGAAAGCATGTACAGTGGTCGCTCAGTTTACAATGCCATCGATTAACGATATTTCAATTAATGATCCACCTATACGGGGTCCCATTGTTTCTATTAATGATAAATTTTTGATTAACAATATATTTACGATATCACACGGCCACCAATTTCGATCAATCAGAACATTCCTAAAGATTTGGCAGGCCTCAGCCAATCAGCAACACCCTTTTAGGAGTGTTTAGAGCTCAGAGAATAAGAGTGGAGCCATCCATCTTCTTAGCCTAAGATAGGAATTTTTATTTTATGCTCTATCTATTCATTATTTATCCATGTTTCTATTAATATTAATGCTTTAATATGTTCTTATAACATTTATTTATTAGAATTGCATGTTTAAATATTATAAGCTATGTTTCTCGGGTGAATAAGGTCAACTTCCGATCATCTTGGAACAAATTAAGCCTTTAACATGTATTTCCTATATTTGATTAATGATGGTTTTTATAGAACCAATTAATATCATTAACTGAGGGACCACTGTATAGGTATTCTAGGTTTTGATCAGAGTCTGCATACAGCTTCAACTTATCCATAAACAGTAAATGGTTCAAAACAGGTCTGGATTTCTTTGCTTAGCTTGACTGCGGTTGTAGCCCCTTGTTACTATTGCTGAGTAATTTGTTTAGGGGGTCCAGGGTGAGACAATAGAAAGGGTGACAAGCTGTCACCCTGGAATATACCCCCTCATAATCTTGACATGGGGGATGGATATTTTCCATTCATGGGTGTTGATGTTCATTCTCCACTTTGTAATCTGATCTTTTAAAGTTCTAATAATGGTAAGATGGATTTTGTACAATTTGAGGCATTCCAAAATCCAGGAGTGTGGGACACTATCAAAGTTTCTCCAGTATGAACTCTTAAATATGCTTAAAGCATATCTTGCTGTGTTGCAGCATAGGAGCATATCCATCACTTAAGCATTTCTGTAGTATGAATTCTTAAATGCTACTGATGGTTACTTTTCTGTTCGAGAACGTAGAAGCATTTCCCACATTTAAAAGCCTTCCTCTAGTATGCAATGTTAAATGCCCTTGAAGTATACTTTTCTGTGCTGAAGCATAGGAGCATGTGCCACATTTAAAAGGTTCTTCTCTTTTTTGGTTTATACTCCTTTTAGTATTTTTAATAGCTGTTTAAGTGGGGCTTCCACCCGAAGCCAAACACTTTAACTATATCTGAACTTGGCTTTGTGTTGACTTGCCACTAGGATTACGTTCTTTTTTTTCTCCAATGGTCGTTTATTGTGTCATATCGACATATGTTTTTGTTGGGCCCATTGTCTGATGGAAAAACTGGGGTCCAGGGTCAATACTTTGACCTGGTAGGATCCCCCGCATTGATCCCTTTGGTGAAAAATCTTCTCCTCTGGGACTGAGAAAAGTTGCACCATTGCTCACCTTACCCACCCTGGTGTGTAAGCGGGTTGAGGGGACCTTTTTATCCTGGTGACATCCTGCCAGTGTGTGAGCTTTCCTTAATAGACATTACATCCCATTCTTGTTTGTGGAAAGCTACATACAGGTGGGAGAGGGTTTCCCCTGCACGCGTCCCTTATTTTTAGTCACCTTTTACGACATGCTGGGACCACATGAGAAGTATTCTTTCAAATCCCTATCCTCAGGGATTCCTTTTTCTCTTTTGGTTTATACTCCTTTTACTGCTTTTAATAGCTGTAAGTGGGGCTTCCACCTGAAGCCAAACACTTCAACTATATCTGAACTTGGCTTAGCATTGATTTGCCACTAGGATTATGTTCTTTTATTTTCTCCAATAATCCAGTTTATTGTGTCATACTGACATATGTTTTTGTCAGGCCCATTGTCTGATGGAAAAGCTGGGGTCCAGGGTCAATACCTTGACCTGGTGGGATCCCGTGCATTGATCCCTTTGGTGAAGAATAATCTCCTCTGGGACTGAGGAAAGTTGCACCATTGCTCATCTCACCCACCCTGGTACATAAGTGGGTTGAGGGGACCTTTTTATCCTGGGTGACATCCTGCCAGTGTGTGAGCTTTCCTTAGTAGACATTACATCCCATTCTTGTTTGTAGAAAGCTACATACAGGTGGGAGAGTTTCTCTCTTTTAGTTTATACTCTTTTTAGTATTTTTAATAGCTGTAAATGGGGCTTCCACCCAAAGCCAAACACTTCAACTATATCTGAACTTACCGTAGCATTGATTTGCTCCTAAGTTCTTTTCTTTTCTCCAATGGTCCAGTTTATTGTGTCATACCGACATATGTTTCTTGTTGGGCCCATTGTCTGATGTAACTGCTGGGGTCCAGGGTCAAAACCTTCACCTGGTGGGATCCCCTGCATTGATCCCTTTGGTGAAGTTTCTTCTCCTCTGGGACTGCGAAAAGTTGCACCATTGCTCTCCTCACCCACCCTGGTGCATAAGCGGATTGAGGGGGACCTTTTTATCCTGGGTGACATCCTGCCAGTGTGAGAGCTTTCCTTAGTAGACATTACGTTCAATTCTTGTTTGTGGAAAGCTACATAAAGGTGGGAGGGGTTTCCCCTGCACCTGTCCCTTATTTTTAGTCGCCTTTTACAACACACTGGGACCATGTGGGAAGTATTCTTTCAAATCCCCTATCCCTTTTTTGGTTTATACTCTTTTTAAAATTTTTAATAGCTATAAGTGGGGCTTCCACCCGAAGCCAAACACTTCAACTATATCTGAACTTGGCTTAGCGTTGATTTGCCACTAGGATTACGTTCTTTTCTTTCTCCAATTGTCCAGTTTATTGTGTCATACCAACATATGTTTTTGTTGGGCCCATTGTCTGATGGAAAAACTGGGGTCCAGGGTCAATACCTTGACCTGGTGGGATCCCCCGCATTGACCCCTTTGGTGAAGAATCTTCTCCTCTGGGACCGAGAAAAGTTGCACCATTGCTCACCTCACACACCCTAGTGCATAAGCGGGTTTAGGGGACCTTTTTATCCTGGGTGATGTCCTGCCAGTGTGTGAGCTTTCCTTTGTAGATATTACATCCCATTCTTGTTTGTGGAAAGCTACATACAGGTGGGAACTCTTAAATGAACTCTTAAATGCACTTGAAGATCCCTTTTTTGTGATGCAGTGTAAGAACAAATATCACATTTAAAAGGTTTTCCTCCAGTGTGAACTCTTAAATGCATTTGAAGATTACTTTTGCGTGCTGCAGTGTAAGAACAAATATCACATTTAAAAGGTTTTTCTCCAGTGTGGACTGTTGAATGCCTTTGAAGACTACTTTTCTGTGCTGTAGTGTAAGAACAAATATCACATTTAAAAGGTTTTTCTCCAGTATGAACTCTTAAATGCCTTTGAAGATGTTGGCTCCATGCTGTAGTGTAAGAACAAATATCACATTTAAAAGGTTTTTCTCTAGTATGAACTCTTAAATGCTGTTGAAGTGTACTTTTCTGTGATGTAGCATAGGAGCATGTGCCACATTTAAAAGGTTTTTCTCCAGTATGAACTTTTAAATGCTGCTGAAGTGTACTTTTCTGTGCTGCAGCATAAGAGCATGTGCCACATTTAAAAGGTTTTTCTTCAGTATGAACTCTTAAATGATTATAAAATGTAGTTTTGTGCCATGTAGCATAGGAACATGTGCTACATTTAAAAGGTTTTTCTCCAGTATGAACTCTTAAATGCCTTTGAAGATGTTGTCTCCATGCTGTAGTGTAAGAACAAATATCACATTTAAAAGGTTTTTCTCTAGTATGAACTCTTAAATGCCTTTGAAGATGTTGGCTCCATGCTGTAGTGTAAGAACAAATATCACATTTAAAAGGTTTTTCTCCAGTATGAACTCTTAAATGCTGTTGAAGTGTACTTTTCTGTGATGTAGCATAGGAGCATGTGCCACATTTAAAAGGTTTTTCTCCAGTATGAACTTTTAAATGCTGCTGAAGTGTACTTTTCTGTGCTGCAGCATAAGAGCATGTGCCACATTTAAAAGGTTTTTCTTCAGTATGAACTCTTAAATGATTAGAAAATTTAGTTTTGTGCCATGTAGCATAGGAACATGTGCTACATTTAAAAGGCTTTTCTTCAGTATGACCTCTTAAGTGGTTTTTGAGATATTTTTTTAACTTTGTCTTATAAGGGCAAATAGAACATTTAAACATAATCTTTTGTATGTGGTGGTTCTCATTATTCTCAAAATTAAATAAATTAATTACATTATTTCCAGCAGGCATAAAAGCAATTTCTGCTTGCTTACAAACGGGACTAGAACTGTTTTTTTGAAGTTCTGACTTTGCTTTTGAGTTCTGCTTCAGTTTGGATCCCTGCAAATGAGTTACATAAAATTAGCTTAGTTGTAACACACAGTTTGTAGACCAATCCAATTACTCATCTATAAACAAGATATTTGTGCTTTAGATTTTCCCTGCAACTAAATACATGAACACCTTTTCATTGATCAAAACACACATCATTTTTTTTTTTTGAGTCTGTAGTTTACACTTTACTGCAATGTTCCCATAGCATCCTATTCTTATTACTTTTTACCTCAAAATATTTTCAAATTAAATTCTTGAATAATTAGTTTTACAGCTGCTCTTTTCAATGAAATTTGCATCATAAAATGAGGTTTTTATATATGATACTATAAAAGACTTCCAGGCAACCTTATACTTTTTATCATATCAATGTGAGCCAATGATTTAACTAATAGCTATTTATTTCATTAATCAAATAAAATATGAAAAACAAAAAAAGGAAAAATTACACATTAAATTCATTCCATTTCATATCAAAACTTTATGAGGTAAACTGGAGTTGGAGCAGGATATTCATTTAATATTTAGGCAATGTAGATATTTTAGAAAAATGTTGGCATTCCTCCTTGCTGAAGTCAGAATCCAGTACATCCCTACTGCATTTATCTTTGCTTATCATGAAATTAAGTTAATTTTTGAGATTCAATGACTGTCAAAATTATGTTCTAATCACTTATGTAAAGGAGAAAAAATAAAATCACTCTTAATTCTCAAATTCATTTTCACATGACATTTTTGAGTATGAAGATATGCATACTGGCAGAAATTGGGTTAATAAATCCAGAAAGGCCTTAAATTCAGAAAATCTTATTTCTTCCTCTAAAACATGTATATAAACTGCAATGAATCAGAGGATGAATAAGCAAATTCATATACAATACTGCCTCTATTAACCAACTTAATTGGGCAGTGAAAGGAAAAGTCATTAAGAAACTTCAACCTCCACTATTGCAACATGGATGCTATACTGTACACCATCATACTGAAAGACAATCCTTTCTTCATGTTATCAGGGTTTAAATCTTGGAGAGAGAACATACTTCTGCTGTATCCAGGAGTAAAAGGGTTGCTTGCGAGTCTCTTTAACATCTTATAATTAGAAGAAATAATTTCTTCTATAAATCAGTGAACAGATCTAGTGTTGTGTTCACCAGGAAGGCAGACTCAAACTGAAGAGGGATTCTTTGTTGCAGCCACAAAATGACCAGTTGCTTCTGATCAGTGACTCAGTAACTATGACATCAGGACCATCATTGCATGATTGGAGTTACATCATGTACATGATGTCACATCCAGGCTATACATCATTAATGGACAGTGGTTCCAACAACTGAAGTTGATGTTGGATAAGTTTATTTGAGATGCTAGTTAGAAGCTCCAGTATATACTGTATATTTTACAGTGAATGCACTTAGGAATGAAGTCTGTGTGAGTCATAGTGGCAGACTAAGGGCTGAGATGGATGATCATTTGTATTACATACTGGGCACATAGAAGAAAAACAGGTTTCCTGCACTAAGAGTTTCACTGAGCTGCTCTTGAAGGACAGTTGTTTCTTTGCCATTTTTTACCTTGCATTATTTAATGTAAAAGTTGGTAAAGGGAAGTGGTAGTCAAAAGTGATGAAATAAAATATCATTTAAGAGAGAAACCAATTAAGAGAGATTCCACTGCATTTAATTTCTAACAAAAGTGAATTTTACATAAAGTTTTCAATCACAAAGTCAAAATATTTCAAAAAATTTTCAACTTCCACTCTGCTTTACCATTTGACTATTGTTAGCACTGTTTCCTAGATTTCTTTTCTTTCAAATGGTGGTTGGTCAATTCATCACTGGTAGTTTTGTCACTAGTAAGATCATCACTGGTCAATTTATTACCAGTCAATTCATCACTGGTCAATTTGACAAGCAGTCATTTCATCATGATGTTAATATTTAATACATTATATGTTTTTGTTAATAATTATATGATTAGGTTAGGTTTACATTAAGTTAGGTTATGGTTAAGTTACAATAAAGAAACAGGTGTGTTGTTAGCATTCCCTAAATCCCTGGAGTGCAGAAAATAAAAACAGCCTGGCGCAAAAAAATTTACTCTAATTATGCAAGGACAATAAACTTGATTGTTAATGGACAAACATTCAACACATTAAAATACTGTTTTTTATCAGATTTTATGTGATTTTATTTGACTTATATAGCCTTTATAGTAACCAACACCAATCAAAAACATCAAATTTATATACTAGTGATGAACTGACCAGTGATAATCTGAGTGGTGATGAATTAACCAGTGATGAATTGACCTAGATCCCTTTCAAATAAACTGAAAAATCATTTTCATCTTACCTGTTCACTTAAAGATCTTTTGACAATCCTTTTATGGTCATTAATGCTCAGTTTTTTAAGCTTAACCATTGGGTATTTGGAGCACTGAATTCTTCTGAACAGAATATGCTTACTCAATGACACATCATAATCTTGCTTCTGAGTCTGAAGTTTTGAAATTTCCTCTGAATTTGGATCATCAAAAAATTCAGGGCTTTCTTTCTGACATATATTTTCAGATCTCTGAAACAAATTGTTAAAACTTATTTTGAAGAACTTTATAATGTAAATATTTGATACACATTAAAATGAATACTAAATTTTGATCATTTTATAAAAGTATGAGAATAAAAAAGTTATGAGAAGAAAACTTCAGGAAGTTTTCATTATGAGACAGTTTCAACCTCTTGGGTTTTATCTGAAAGAGTGAGTGAGTGATGGATTAATCCATCTGACATCACATCATCAAGGTCACTGACACTGAATATAAAAGATATAAACAAAATAAAATGAATGACAATTTCAGTGAAGTGAAAAATGAATAACAAGAATGTAATGAATGAAGTGAAAACAACTAAGATTTAAAATGATTACATACAAGACAAAATGCCAACCTCCTGAACATCTAAACAAACTTAAAATCCTTGCTGGTGGGAAAGCATGGTCTTGCCTCAACTCTGAAGAGATCATAAGTAGCTACCATTAAATTAAAATGAATTGAATAACCTTTATTAATAATAAAATAATACATTGGTTTTACAATTTACAACATAAATAATTGTAAAGCTGGATTATTTATTTTATTTGGCCTTTAAACTTTAGGCTTTACTTGCTTCACCTCAATAGTTTGAGAGAGAACACAATCCAAAGTTCCCAAGACTGGGGCACTCAATCTGCGAGTGTAGTTCAGTCAAAGGACTATACTGTACAAACTTCATAGTAAGGCCAAGGGCCCCTTCTCCAACAAATACAAGTGGGTAAGGCATATATGGTTAACCCAATAGTGTCCATTGGTAGAATTTCCTACCAACAAAATTGTCACTACAGAAATCCCTGTGTTAATGACCTTCACATTAGCAAAAACTTCACTTGGATGAACTAAATCACTGTCTGGTCATTAACATTCAATTTAACGTAAACAGGTCATTAAAGTGAAGATTTCCGCTAAAAAAAGTCTGTTACATCATGAAACTTCACTATAGCGGACTCTGAGTCATTAAAGTGAAGGTGATGTCACTGGAATATTATTGGAACCAGCCCTCAGATGAGGTTGCTGTCAGTTGTTTCCCGTTGTATTGCGTGGGCACTGGGTGGGCAGGGTTGCGAGTGGTTGTCTATGTGCATAGTGCTGCTTCCATATGGAGACTCGAGGGCTATACATACATGTGTAACTGTGCTGAAGTATTTTGGTTACGGAAAACCCCACTTTAACGTCCCATAGTCCAGGAAAGTGGGGGTCATCCGTACTTCACTTTAATGTTTCCCGGTATGTTAAAGTGGGGTTTTCCCACTTCACTTTAGTGACCACACGCTCCCCCCAAAGTGTACATTAATGTGAGGGTCTACTGTATTATGTTACTTTTTTTGTATTCACATGATCTTCAGTATTAGTCACTGATATGACGCAATCTTTCAGATTGAGTCATATCAATGACTCATACCAAGGTCACATGAATACAAGAAAAAATGATGCAATAATGACAAACAATTTTGTTGGTAGGAAATTCTATCAATGGGCACTAATAGGTTAATCCAAATGCAGACAAGTGGAGTTTCCTTCCAAAAAGATATAAAGGGGTAACTCCAGGGACAGATTGCAGACAGAACTTTACAAATCATCTTATTGGGACTAAATGCCATTTCAATTTGCTGCCAGGCAATGCAAACTACTGCCTGAATCCTGGAGGGAATTTCTCAAAAGGAACAGCACATTCAGGTACAAGAAGCAGTGGACTTTGGAAAGTAGTCCACATTTTAATTCCACTAATGGTAACCTGGGCAGATACCCAACAAAGCTCAACCCACCATCTACAACAAAAAATTAAAAGGAATTAAAGATGTCTAAAACTATGAGGTGAATTTAATTAGCAACTCCAAACCTTGGAGTGCATCTTGAAGTTGCTAAAAATGCAACCAGTAACAGTAAAAACTACGCAAATAGCCAACAAGTGGAAATCTATGCACTGAAATAGATGTCTCCATTGTGAGGGAAATTTTAGGAACTCACAGGTTAGTGCAGCTTTTCCAACCTGAAACTTATACACACACTTGATGACAACTAATTGTACAATAAGACTCTATGGAAATTGGGCTTCAGCCAAGTTAAATTAAGCCTACTATTATGTTCAGCTTAGACTAAGGATCCTACTGTGGGGGTCATCAACAGTTGTTTTAGGCTTAAGCTGGGATGGCAAAAAACTAGGCTAGACCATTCCCTGTAGTGGCGAGTTAACCAACTGTGTTGAGACTACAGAATTGGCAAAAGGAGGAGAATTCATCAATTTATCTTAACTTAATAACTTAACCCATTAAATTCAGCAAGGAGCTGGAAACTGGGGAATTCATACCACTTTTGGATTTGGCCATAAGAAGTCATATATAGGAAACCAACCAATAACAATTAATATATTAATTATTCACATCACCAAAATAGTATCAATCAAAAAGGCAAATTTTTCATCAATGTATTTAAGAGCTCTTAAAATTATCAGCTTTGAATTATAAGACAAGGAATGGAATATGATTTGTAACATCAAAAATAAGCTTTGTTATCTGGACAAATATGTCATACTTTTTCAATTTTTCAGTTTCTTGGTAATTATTTGAGCTACAAAGTGACATGAAATTCAATATATCAATGACACATCATTACTCAGATATAACACACATGTTTCAATTAACTTTATCAGAGAAACTCATTGAAAAAAAATTTAAGGGATTTCAACTTATATGAACATAGATATATATACTCACAAAATTTTCTCCCTTGATATCATAGGGGAAGGACAGTGCAACATTTTTAACTTAAGCTACTATTTTTTTGACCAATTCACTGGAGGTCAAATTTAATTAAAAGGTCAAAACTATTTTTTAACTTGCAGGAATGAAAATAATACTTATAGAATCTTCAAACTCAGTGATTGCAGCAATACATAACTTATGGTGGGTAAAAGCAGCAGATGCCAAGGTATACACTTGGGATTTACTGCTCTTTCTAACTTTCATCTCAAATTTCATCCATATAACATTTAACACCCATGGTGATATCATACAGGCCAAATGCTACTACATACCCATTTCTACTACATACCCATTTCTTCTCATTAATATACCTTACCTTATATTAATATACCTTACTTTTTAAACTCTCTCTCTCTTCAAGACTGGGTTTTAGGTGTTAAAAATCAACACAATTACACCAGTAATATATTATAGTGAACCCTCACTAACCCAAACACAGTTAATCTGAATGTCGCTTAATCTGAAGGGTATGTGGGCAGCTAGTGACTCATTGCATCGGTGCTTTATGCAATAAATATTGGTTTGATCTTTGAGATAAAGACTCAAAATTAATGTTAATTAATTACAGTGTACATAAATATTACAGTGCATATTACTGTATTTCACTGCCTCCACAGAAGCCTCTTCAGAAGTCGGGAGCCCTTTGGATTTAAAGGTAAGCACTTATTTAAAGAATAAGCTATTATTTTTATTTCTATTAATCAACTTTATTATTGTTTTACAGGTTATTTTAATGCATTATTTCTTATTACATGTGTTAGGCCATGTTCTATTTTTCCCCCCAATAATCCATAGTTTGCATTAATTAATCCAAATGGCCCTTCCCCCCAATTAAGTCAGATTAGTGAGGGTTCACTGTATTTATTTATATGGTTTTAAACACAAAGATAGGGGCATGAGAATATAAGAGAATTTTATGTTTAATAATAATGAAAATAAAATTTCTCTCATAAATTACTTTCATTAAGGGAATAAACAGGAATGCCATCCATTATATCCTAACTCAGCATTAACCCATCAGAGCCCATTTGGTACAATTTCCTACCAACAAAATTGTTTTCATTATTGCATCATTTTTCTTGTATTCACGTGATCTTTCTACAGAAGCTAAGGCTAACAAAGACCCTAAGATCCACTCTAAGGTTAGCCCAGAGAAAGGAAAGAGTAAGGGGTTAAGAGAAAGAAGAGAATAAGGGGTTAAGTAAAGAGCAACACCTATCACTCGTGGGTTAACATTCATTCAGAAAAAGAGAAAAAAGACTCATCATCATCCGCCGCCACTGCCGACAAGTCAGAAAAATAGTCGGAGAGAATAGGAAAGGGGTGAAAGATGAAAAGAAGTAAAATAAGAATGCTTACAAACCATGCAAACACAGTCTTAACTCACAGTCATACCATGCAAACTACAAACATGTAAGAAAAGAGAGTTACAGACATGCAAAGTAAGAAGAGGATAAGTTTAAAAAAAAAAAAGTAGGTAAAGTTAAACAAAAAGTTGGTTAGTTTACTCTATGAGCTACATCTACGTTCATGTTAGTCTAATTTTTTTTTTTTTTTTTTATTGCTGGCATCACACGCTGGCATGTCACAAGCTGGCATTAATCGTCAACAGACTCATCCTCAACCACCAACCCCAGAGCTCCTGTGACTAATTGTTTTTTATTTTAAACAATGTTAATATTTTTAAAATGCCTATCTAAACGGTTCTTAAACATATTAACGCTGGTAGAATGAACGACTGATGTGGGAAGATTATTCATTTATCAATTACTTTAAACATAAAGAAGTTTTTAGCGATATTAGTAATGAAACGTCTGCCACACAACTTAAATCCATTATTACGAGTATCACTATTATCGAAAGTGAACAATTTGTCAAAATTTACATTATCAATGTTATTAAAGATTTTCAAAACTTCAATAAGCTCCCCCCTTAATCTCCTAGTTTCGAGTGAATACAGGTCTAACTCTTTAATCCTATCTTCATAAGGCTTGTTGGTAAGTCATTGATATGATGCAATATTTTAGATTGCATCATATCAATGACTCATACCGAAGGTCACATGAATACAAGAAAAAGTGATGCAATAATGACAAACAATTTTGTTGGTAGGAGATTCTACCAAGGGCACTAATGGGTTAACCAATTATTGTAAATATAATTGTCAGTGGCATCACTATATATAACATTCCTGAATGAATCAATTTTATAAGGAAATGATATCATTTTAATTTCATAGTGGGATCCTAATACAAGCCAACGTGAACTGAAGGTTCTACAGAGGAAAGATTTCAAATAAGGAAATATACAGATTAAAAATTTCAGTGACATCTTATTAATGTAAAAGGCACTGAAAATCTGACACCTCATTTTAAAACTTTTATACAACTTTAAGGTATTTCAGGGTAAAGCCTACAACCTATCTACCTTTTTCATGCTAACTTATTCTGAAAATATAAAACTTCAAAATAATGATTTAATTGTAGATTTCATACACAACTCTCTGCAGAGTTGTTCATACAGCCAGACAGGAGATACAGAACAGTATAAGGTGCCAATTAATGCTGTGGTAGAGAATGACTACTCTTTTACTCATTCAGTAAAATATTTAAGAACCAAGCAGATACTTATCATAATGGTTTGTTTTAGGCAAAAGTGTACAAAAGACAAAAGTAAATAAAAAAAAAACATTTACCTTGAGTTCATAATCAGTAAAGTCTGTTTCTTCTTTAATGGAAATATTTTCTGCCCATTCATCTTTGATCTGATCACTCTGAAAGTGGTTTTCTTTTCATTACACTCTACAATTAATTTTCTATTTCAATTTTTACAGTTTTAGAAAACTGCCTTATAATCTATTAAAGCTTTAAAAATGAGTTCAATAGCTCAATGCTTTGAAGAATGTATTAATAAACAAATTACTAATCTTACTGAGAAACCTCTATTCATCAAAAGAATCATACAAACTTCAAAAGGGTCATTATATATTTTCTTCTCTTTTGGAATGAATGCCAATCCACCCTAACTAAAAATAAGAAAAACCCCATGTTCTTTATCTACAGTATTCTTTACCTGCCATTCATCACGGATGTTTCTTCCATCCCCATTTATATCTTCTTTGCAATAATTTGTTTCATAAAAATCAACTTCATCTTTAATATCAACTTCAAGTTTGAGGTTCCAATTTTCTTCTTTGAAATAACACAGTTTTTCACCTTTTTCCATTTTGAATCTGATGACATCAAATGAATGATGGGAAAAATTAAATTTTTAACAGAAGTGTTTTTTCAAGTCAACAGTTTTATTCTGAATGATACATTGTTCTGAAAATAGTATAATATTCAATGAGTTACAGATCTGCACCCAATATTGAATGAATGTCATGGGTAGGGTGATAAATGAAGAAAATAGAGGGAAAATCCAGGAAGATCTGAATAAAATCATTGATGGGTCAGTCACATGGCACGTAAGATTTAATGTTAATAAGTGCAAAACTTTACATATAGGTTCGCGTAATGGTAATTTTGCATATAGTATGTCATGGAAGGAGTTGGCAAATGTAGATCAGGAAAAGGATTTAGGAGTTATAGTCACTGGTGATTTGAAAGTAGTGAAACAAAGTACAGCAGTTCAATAAGGCAAAGTGCTAGGTTTTATAGCTAAAAATTTTGAGTACAAATAATGTGATATTATTGTTCCTCTTCATAAATCATTAGTTAGACCCTATTTGGAGTATGCAATCCAATTTTGGAATCTGCATATGCGCAAGGATATAGACAAAATCAAATTAGTTCAAAGACAAGCAACTAAGATGATTCTGTCACTTAGGTCAAAGTCGTATGAAGATAGGCTTAAGTTATAACTGACTACACTCGAGACTAGGAGGCTAAGGGGTGATCTAATCCAAGTTTTTTAAATTATGAATGGGTTTGATAATGTAAATAGAGATAGCTTTTTCAAAATAGCACAATATAGTAGAACTAGAAATAACGGGTGTAAGCTGACTAGTAGAAGGTTTGAGACAGCAGTTGCCAAAAACTTTTTTATGCATAGAATAGTAAATAGCTGGAATAGTTTGCCAGTAGAAGTAATTAGTAGCACATCTACAAATATGTATAAAAATCGATTAGATGCATATGTTAATAGATTGGGTATAGTTTAAGGTAGTAAAAATTAAGGTTTTGTGGTTTGGAACCCACATAAAATTGTAGGTCCCCCCCACCACCACGGAGGATATGCGCAATACACATTACAAACACAGTTAGGTAGACTAGCCATGAATGGATCCAAGGGTTTTGTTGGTCTGAAACATTATAACATAATTCTTGGGGATTAGACCATACTAATAAAATAATTTCACAGCTTTAAAAACAAAATTTTCAAATTAAAAAGCTATTTTGCTTTTATAGTTTCTTTCAAAGATTAACTAACTTGGAATAATTTCAACATGAATGAAGATGAAGTTCTGTCAAAGGTTAACTTAGCATCAAATCTATAATAAAAATAGGGTTTACAACAATATGGCATAGAACAAGTGGCTCATTCATGTTGTAGTATTAGTATAGAAGAATCTGAAGTTACAATTTTCAAAAATTCTTCGAAACCTTGCAACACACAACACTATGTACAAATGCATGCCGAGTATAGGACAAAGTGTCTTTTGTGACTTAAGTCAGCAGCAATTTTGTTGCTGTGTGGGAATTTCTTTAACTTTATCAGGAAGGTGAATAAAACAAGCTGAAATTAAGCAATGACTATTGTACTTTGCTGAGAAAACACTTCAAATACATTACCCACTTTGTTATAGAGCATACTAAAATGAGAATGTAATGAACGATGATAACCAAGATGAATATAAATGCTAAATGATATATCAGAATTAGGAAATACTCAAACCACATTCACAACAAAAGTGATAGATGACATCAAGAGATCAGTCCTAGGAGACAATGGATTTCTAGTAAATGACTCCATGATGCCCACAGTATACTATACTATACTATATACTAAATTCATTTCACCTTTTATTGCAAATTATCAAACTGTAACTCATATTAGGGGGAAATTCTTTAGTGAAGATGCAGTTTCACAGCTCTATGTAAATTTTTCCCCTGGCAGTCACAAAGGAATACAAAACACTATTGTTTACGTTGCAGATGAGTGTTTTGTATTCTTCTGCGACTTTGGGAAAGAAATTTAGATGGAGCCATGAAAATGAACCAGAAATTGATTGAACCTAACCTACTAAGTGCATTATTACATCGTACCCTAATCATAAGCAATAATTTATAGTTACACTTGGTACCATTTGAACAGCACATTTGGCAGCAAAAAAATTGGGTGTTTCCAGTTGTAGGAACACTTTTTTACCAATTAGGACACTTTTTAACGTACAACAATAATCTGTGTTTCTGGCTAAATTCAACACAATCTTCTTGCATTAATGATAATTCACTCACGGAGCAACTGGTACACATGTTCATCCTAGACAGCAACAACCTGGACAATGATTACCAAGTTGCCACATTCACTAGTATTAGTTTGTATTTAAAATATTAATAAAAAATACTTTACGGGGTTTTACCAAAAGTTTACCAATGCCATGGTCTTCAGACAGTCTCCAAATATACATATTTATGGTTTTTATGATATCAGTATTCATGGAGCCATGAAACTGCATATATACCAATTCTACTAGAAATGGATCAGTGCTGAAAACCATACCCCTTTTGATTTTGGCAAAATTTGGTTCCAAGTTTCAGCTCTAGGTCACTTCAGGATCAGACCATGATCTTGGTTCTTCAGAAGATCCACAATTTTGGACAAAGACATCCTGACACAAATTAGTCACATGAAATTTTCTAATCTAAGTATTTCCTTGAGCATGTAATTACATACCTTGTCTCATTTGCCAGGGCTCATTAGAGCCTACCAGTCATTGTTGAATGTTTCACCAACAGTGACCTTGAAGGTATAACCATAATTTCATAGGGTATTTTACTGTGTTTTGTTCGAATCTGCAATCCATATCTTGTGCAAATGCATACCGTATTAAGAAACCTACATCATTCTCATTCTCAGCCACAGATCATAGTTATGGCAGACTGTGACAAGTGCAGTCTGACTTTCTTTGGTTAATATTTGTCTTTTCACCCACTCATGCGTGGTTAAAACAGTATAATATATTGAATTGCCATTCAAAACTGACTAAGAAAATATATATCTTATGTTGTGCAAATTTGTTGAAATGTACTTTTTTTAATAAAATATATTTCCTGTTTTGGCTATACTAATATACTTTTTTCCTAAAATATTTTTCCTGAATGGGCTATATTTTTTTGCTACTCTGCAACTAAATTAGTTGGTTGGGTTTTGTTCTGGCTATTTTTTTTTTCTAATTGGGTTCAGTTTAGTGGTGTTTGTGATAGAATTATGATGTGCCATTCGTATGATTTTGACTTTGAGAACCTGATTCGGGATGTACCCTAGATGAAGACAAAGGATTGGATGTTTTTGGATAATTCTACGAGAAATAGACAAATGAAGTACACGGTAACCTCTTCAAAATTCATGAAACTTGGTGTGAGGGTTGGTTTAGGTCCAAATTACAAATTTCTGGATTTTTTTGAAAATTGGTCAAGTTGATCAAATTTTAAGGCTTGACCAATTATTGGTCAAATGAAAAAACCAATAATTTTCAAACATAAATATCTCAGCTCCTAATTGTGGTAGTGTAGTAAGTCGTAAATGATAAAATATGTAAAATTAACTGTAGTTTCTAAATATATATCATTTTTTTAGGGTAACAAAAATAAAATTATGATTTTTTGGAAAAAATGTCAATTTTTTTTTTTTTTTTTTTTTTTTTTGCGATTTGGCAGCGAAGATATCATTTTTTGAAAAAAAGACCAGGAATAAAAAATGTTTATTTGATGCATGTACACCATAATAAGTAATAAAAAGTCAGCTTATCGACGATTATTATGAAAAAAAATGAAAAAAAAAAAAAAAATCCTCCAAATTTTAACAATTTTTTGCTTTCTTTCCAGATTTTCAGTATATACCTAATTTTCTAGTATACGTAAATTTACGTAACCCTTAAAATGCCTCAAAACACAAAATTTTGTTGCGATCCTATGAAAAAACACTCAAGAAGAATTTTCTGTAACATCAAAAAAGTAAACTCTGCCATGGCAGCTGTAAGCCATGGAATTTTGGAAGAAAATCAATTACGATGCAGCAATTGCTATATCACAATTAAAAAGAAGCCAATTCTATTAGAACATGTTCAATGTTCATCCAGAGAGCTGGAACCTGCGCCAATACCTGAGCCAGACATACTTAACGAATCTATGGAGTGAAGCAGTAGCGATTCCACGAATCCATCACCATTGGAAGAATTTGTCGTTCAAGACAGGCAATTCAATAAAGATTTGCTCAGTGACAATATTTTACCTTTATTTGATGAAAGCCCTATTAAAACAGGTAATAAAACAATAGAGACTCCATTCAGGACATTTGTTTCTTAATGCCAAATTTGTAGTTTTCTGTTTTTAAATATTAGCATCAGCACTTGAATACATATATACACAAAATATTTGATATTTGATTATTTCACGCAACCTAAATATATGAATTTGTTTTACAGCTGGATTGAAGCCGGGACAAAAACAGATAAAGGCTTCTACGAAATTCAGATCGACAACGGAAAAGGTTAAACGAGGTTTTGAAGCTGCTTATGGGGCTCCTATTGACTATTCTGAAGCTGGTCCATCCAAAAAAAGTTGTTTGGAAGATGATTTAGAGAGGCAAGACTACTTTTCGGACATAGTTATTGAAATTTGACATTTTAAATTAAATTTAATACAGTCATCGAAGTATATACTAAATTAAGTTTTATCTATTTACATTTTTATAATCGGACAATATAATACATATACATATATTTTATGAAAAGTTTAATTAAAAATATACTAATTAAACTTAATGTCAAATACACTTTATTTCAGGTATCAAAAGGTTATGGAAGAATTAAAGGAGAAATTTCAAGCAAGTAACGATCGCAATCAGGTTACAAATACTATCATTGTATCCCTATCCCATTTAAAAAACTGCTGACTTCTTTGGAGCAACAAAGTATATGGTGCGTAAGAGCCGCAATCTTCAAAAACAGTTTGGGATTCTTCCTAACATTCCAAACATGACGAAAGGGAAGGTCATCACAGCTGAAATGAAAAAAAATCATTCAGGAGTTTTATGAAAATGATGAATATAGTAGGATGTGCCCGGGAATCAAAGATTATAAGTTTGCAATAAATGAAGAGGGTGAAAAAATAAAAAATAAAAAACAAAAAAGACTGGTATTGTGTAACTTGAAAGAGTTATATGCTGAATATGCAAAAAATGATGAAAATCCCAAAATAGGCTTTAGTACCTTTGCTCATCTTCGACCGTCGTGGTGCGTGCTTGCGGGACAAAGCGGAACTCACAGTGTCTGTGTATGTATGCATCACCAAAATCCAAAACTACAAATTTTTTCGTGACATCCCACGGGAAGAATGCCTGCAACAGTATTGGCAGAATGGTAAAAAGAGCAGTCGCCAGAGAAAGCTTACGACGGCCTCTCGACCATAAAATCTTAGCAGCTGAGGACTTCTACAATTTCTGCTCTCAAGAATTCCTAACCACTATTGACTTTTTTTACGTCTCTGAGGCAGAAGTTGTAGATGTAGAGCTTTCTTTGCAAAAATGTCTGAGTGAACCTATTACTTCTATCAAAGGTACTCAACAATTACATCGCTTCGTCCCAATTTCCAAGAACTCATTGAAGGTTTATCCACTCTCTCAGAGTGCACAGTCAGTCGAAATAAGAGAGCTCATTAGAGTTTCTGCTTCGGTTCAAGAACATAATACTGTCTCTCAACGCGAAATTGAAACAGGCTCTTTTGTGGGTTGTCTGTATGAAAATAAACTATGGCTCGGATTAGTCCAGTCCTTTGACTGTGAATATGATGATTTTCTGATAAAATTTCTCCATCCTTCGGGCGTATGTCCCTCATACATTTTTCCTGTGCAAGATGATGTTTGTCACGTTCCAACAGAAAATATATTTGGGAGTATTGAAGCAAGTTTACGAGGAGGAACAAGAATACAATACATTTTTCCGCTTCAAGAATTAAATAACTTTTCAAAGAAGATAAAATAAATTCTATCAAATGTATACTATTTAAGATTGTCTATATAATATTTCTAAAATTTTTATCTAAGATTTGTGTATCTACTTAATAGTTATAAAAATCTTTTCAAATTCTTTTTTATTATTATATTATGTGTCTAAAATTTGGATTCACTGGATGAGAATACTGTCTCTTAATTCATTCTCAAAGACCTGTGTACGTGTAGTATTAGGAAGAGTATTTTATACTCTGATAAGCGCTTATAAATTAAACATTATTATTGTCAATATATTCTGTCCCTAAATATAAGAGAGGTTATGTATGTACATTGTACATATATTTTAAAAGATTTTTCTCCTTTGGTTTATCTACATGTATTTTTTATATGAATTGAAAATTGTCTTTTTTTGGACCAACAAGTCTGTAATAAATCTTCGTTGTCTGAAAAAAATTTATTACTTAATTTCAAACTCAGTTTTGAGCCTTATAATAAACTATAAGCTGACTTTTTATTACTTATTAAGGTGTACATACATCAAATAAACATTTTTTTATTCTTGGTCTTTTTTTCGAAAAATGATATCTTCGCTGCCAAATCACAAAAAAAAAAAAACTGACATTTTTTCCAAAAAATCATAATTTTATTTTTGTTACCCTAAGAAAATGATACATATTTAGAAACTACAGTTAATTTTACATATTTTATCATTTAAGACTTATTACGCTACCACAATTAGCAGTAGAGATATTTACGTTTGAAAATTTTTGGTTTTTTCATTTGGCCAAAATTTGGTCAAGCCATAAAATTTGACCAACTTGACCAATTTTCAAAAAAAATTCAGATTTTTGTAGTTTGGACCAAAACCAACCTTCACACCAAGTTTCATGAATTTTGGAGATGGCGGAGTGTACATTTGGCACTTTCATTTGTCTATTTGTCCTGGAATTACCATTTTATCAATTTTGGCATTATTCTTTCATCCTTAACTTGCCTGAAATGTGACAGTGAGTGCCTAATACGAAAAGATCAGAAGATATTTAGGTGAAATAACCAATATTAACCAGTTAGGTCAATTGAATGCCCAGTTAGGTCAATTGAATGCCCAGTTAGGTCAATTGAATGCCCAGTTAGGTCAATTGAATGCCCAGTTAGGTCAATTGAATGCCCAGTTAGGTCAATTGAATGCCCAGTTAGGTCAATTGAATGCCCAGTTAGGTCAATTGAATGCCCAGTTAGGTCAATTGAATGCCCAGTTAGGTCAATTGAATGCCCAGTTAGGTCAATTGAATGCCCAGTTAGGTCAATTGAATGCCCAGTTAGGTTACACCCTTGATGATTGGTTAAGTCATGATATTTTCATTAGTTTAAATGAAAATGAGAAACTTTTCTGGTTAATTTTGAGGTGTTTTGTACGAAACTACCATCCATTTTCTGCGCAAATGCGTAGTTTTCAAGATGATGATATCTCGAAAACTATGCATTTGCACAGGAAACAGATGGCAGATTCATGCAAAACACCAAAATTGACCAGAAAAGTTTGTTCTCATAATAAAAACAGAGTGGGTGTAAAAACAAATAATTACCCTTTCTTTAAGTGCATAAAAAAATTTGCGTATAATAATAAAGCAGCTATTCATCACAGAACTATATCCACCTCCACAATAAGGTAAGTTTAGTACATATATAGGTACTTTCTTATTAATGGGAATACCTGAAGATCCATCACTCCAGCCTTTTTGAGTTAGCTTTATAAGGCTAACTAACTTAAAAATCAACTTTACCAAACCAATCGTTAGGTCAACTGTACGCCCTTGACGATTGGTTAGGTTAGGTCATGATATTTTCGTTAGTTAGCCTTATAAAGCTAACTAAAAAAGGCTGGAGTGACAGATCTTCAGGTATTCCCATTAACAGAAAAGTGCCCATATATATCATCATGGGGGGCATCTGGGGGGGGGGGGCACCAGTTAGCACATGCAATTGGAGAACACACGGGTTAAGGTTAGGTTAGGCTATATATATATTGAAACACAAAATAAGATAGCAGTAAACAGAGCAAAGAGAATAACAGGTCAGATATTGAGAACCTTTAAACGAAGGGATCGGAATGTAATGATTCATCTACTGAAAACCATGATAATACCCAAATTGGAATACTGCTCAGTCCTAACATCCCCATATAAAAAAGACAGACAGCTGGAAGGGATCCAGAGAAGCTTCACAGCCAAGATCAATGGGTGCAAAGAACTAAATTACTGGGAAAGGGTACGCGAACTAGACCAATATTCACTGGAAAGGAGATGAGATACACCATTTACACTTGGAAAATAATGGAGAAACTAGTCCGTAATCTTACTCTGAACCCTATAACTCTCCAAACAATGGTGGAAAGTAGAAACATTAGACTGTGTCATATTCCCAAATTGAAGGCGAAACAGGGAACATCCTTAACACTGAAAGAAAAGTTTTGTAGTGAGGAGGACCAAAACTGTTTAATCAGTTACCCAAAGACCTAAGAAACATGAAGGGAGTTGCAGTGAAAATCTTCAAAAGAAGACTAGACGCCTGGCTCAGAACAATCCGTGATGAGCCAGGTGTACCTGGCTATGAGAGGTGGAGAGCACAAGAATCCAACTCACTACTTCACCAGGCCAACTCCAGAGGAGGGGTGACAAGCTTGACCTTCGCGAAATGAGAAATCATCGCACAAAACCTTTGTAAGGTAAGGTATGTTCCTAGCCCATTTGGTTTTTTTTAATATCCAAAATACATTTTTCTAATGTATTTTGATGTGTTTGGTTCTTATATGACCTTCATTTCTCGCGAAAATGAACCTAAATATAGGAAAACTTTAATGTTTCATAACATTGTTTCAGTTCATTTGCACAAGATATGAAGGTCATATTTGAACAGAACACACCAAAATACATTAGAAAAATGTATTTTGGATATTAATTTCAGTATTGGTGAAACATTCAATAATTATTGAATGTTTCACCAACACTGAAATTAATATCCAAAATAAATTTTTCTAACGTATTTTGGCGTGTTCTGGGCTACAGTTCCGTATTGCCCCCACATTTTTTTTATTAAAAAATAGTTTTGTATATATATTTTATTAAAATTTGGTGCTTTTTGTGGCTCTGGCTACCCAGGCAAGGTGGGCACATTTCATTACATTATCATTTGTATAATTTAGGTCTCGGGGGTATGGGGGAGAGCCCCTGTAAAGATCACGCATCACAAATTGATCGGTATAGTGAGACTAGTGCCATCACACAGACTACAGAATCACTTTGGTATTCGAAAAACCAACATCGATACGCATATTTTGAATTTTTGTGGCACCATCATGCTACAATCAACAATTTGGACCCTTTTGAATTTCTAATATTTTGTATCAAAATAATTTATAATCCTGATGTTCAATAAAATCATATTTTGCGTTTTATTTTGAATTTTTAATAGACTATCAGAATAATTTATAATCCTAATGTTCAATAAAATCATATTTTGCATGGGGGGCAATATGGAACTGGCCCTGTGTTCTGTTCAGTTAATATTTACTAAATGCCATGAGCTGAACCTGTGATTGAAAATAAGTTTATATAATGTATTTTTAGTCACTCTTTCTGAATATATTATCCATTTCCTGTGGAAATGCAAAATTATAGAAAAAATTACGTTACGTTTTTATAGTGAATATTTCCTGTTTTGACTATAATGTACTTTTTTCATAAAATGTTTTTCCTGATTAGGCTATTTTTTTGCTACTCTGTGACTTAATTAGTTAGTTGGTTACTTTCTGTTCTGTCTATTTTTTTTTCTAATTGGATTCAGTTTGGTCATGTTTGTGATAGAATTATGACATGCTGTTTGTGTGGTTTCTGACTTTGAGAACTTGATTTGTCATGTGCCCTAGATGAGAGAAAGCATTGGATGTTTTTATCAATTATGGCATTATTCTCTCATCCTTAACTTGCCCGAAATGTGACAGCGAGTACCTAATACGAAAAGATCAGAAGATATTTTGATGAAATAACCAATATTAACCGGTTAGGTCAACTGAATGCCCAGTTAGGTCAACTGAATGCCCAGTTAGGTCAACTGAATGCCCAGTTAGGTCAACTGAATGCCCAGTTAGGTCAACTGAATGCCCAGTTAGGTCAACTGAATGCCCAGTTAGGTCAACTGAATGCCCAGTTAGGTCAACTGAATGCCCAGTTAGGTCAACTGAATGCCCAGTTAGGTCAACTGAATGCCCAGTTAGGTCAACTGAATGCCCAGGTTAGGTCAACTGAATGCCCGGTTAGGTCAACTGAATGCCCGGTTAGGTCAACTGAATGCCCGGTTAGGTCAACTGAATGCCCGGTTAGGTCAACTGAATGCCCGGTTAGGTCAACTGTACACCCATGATGATTGGTTAGGTTAAATAGTGATATTGGTAAATATTCATTTTAGCACCCATTCAAACTTAATATTTTTAGTCAGATATACCTGTAAAGCAGTTCAAATGCTTTACAATGATGGTATTTTTATGTTTGGGAACTTAATAATAACAGATATATAGTAACTGTTATTACATTAGCATTTGTATAATTTAGGTCTCAGGGGTACAGGGACAGAGCCCCTGTAAAGATCATGCATCACAAATTGATATCATCATCTCGAAAACTACGCATTTGGCAGCCGCCATTTGCACAGGAAACAGATGGCAGTTTCGTACAAAACACCTCAAAATTAATCAGAAAAGTTTGGACTCGTCATTTTTGTTTAAACTAACAAAAATATCATGACTTAACCTACCCAATCATCAAGGGCATACAGTTGACCTAACCAGGTATTCAATTGATCTAACTGGTGTCACGTACTGAACTGTCCACAAAACATTTGGACCGATCAATTTGTGATGCGTGATCTTTACAGGGGCTCTGCCCCCATACCCCTGAGACCTAAATTATACAAATGATAATGTAATAACGGTTACTATATCTCCGTTATTATTAAGTTCCCAAACATAAAAATACTGTCATTGTAAAGCATTTGAACCGCTTTACTGGTATATCTGACTAAGAATATTAAGTTTGAATGGGCGTTAAAATGAATATTTACTGTGATATTTTCGTTAGTTTAAACAAAAATGAAAACAAAAATGACATGGCCTCAAGTTGAAATAAAAAATATATTTTTCTAGTGTATTTTGGTGTGCTCTGTATAAATATCAGTTTAGACGGTGGTTCAAGCAAAACGAAGGTTAGGTGAGGTTAAATTGGATGATGTAAAAAATATGACCTTCATTTTCTGTGCACATGGAAAGAAATGACTGAAATAATGTCCAGAAAATCATATTTCTTCCCATTTGCACAGGAAATGAAGGTCATATTTGAACAGGGAACACCAAAATACACTAGCAAAATATATTTTTCACTTCAACTTCAGGTCATGGCATTTTGTAAATAATTATGGTACCATTCTGTTCAAATATGACCTTCATATCTTGCGCAAATGAATTGAAACAAAGTTATGAAACATTAAATTTTCCTATGTTTTGGTTCATTTTCGCTAGAAATGAAGGTCATATATGAACCAAACACACCAAAATACATTTAATATTCATCTTTGAACCCGCTCACGTGTGGTTAAAACAGTACAATATATTGAATTGCCATTCAAAACTGACTAAGAAAATATATATCTTATCTTACACAGATTTGTATAAAATATGTTTTTTATTAAAATATATTTCCTATTTTTCTGTTTTTTCAATATATATATATATCAACTATTTGGTGAATATTTCCTATTTTTGGTGATTCTGGCTACTTCTGCATAATTCAATTTGTCCTGTTTTACAATTACAGTTGTCCCTTGACATTCGCGAGAGTTACGTTCCAAATGCAGTTGCGAATATCAGATTTTCATATATACTTGATGCCCCCGCTCCGGATGCCGGGTGCATTGTCCAGTATGAGGTCCACCTTGAACTGGATGCACTTTGCAAAAGAGCAGTGTGAATCAGTCTTTGGCTGCTTTAAAACCTGGTGCACTCTTCTCTTGTTGACAAATAAAGGTTCTGGCAAGCATTTTTTTCCAGAATGCTGATTCATTGGTGTTGAAAATTTGTTGCGACCTGTATCCCTTCTCTTCGATTAGGCTTTTCAAGATGGCAGGGTACTCCCGGGCAGCCACGTGGTTGGCGGATGCTGCTTCTCCCGTTATTTTCACATTTTGCAGGGCAAATCTCTTCTTAAAATTATCAAACCACCCCTTACTGGCTTGAAATTCAGGGGGATCTGGGTCCGTGCTTGTGCTCTCTCCTGTCTTGAAACTCTCGTAGAGCCTCTTAGCCTTCTCTCGAATTACCACTGAGTCTATGGGGATGCCCTTCTTATGGCTATCCTCCAGCCACACAAAGAGCACATTTTCCATTCGGACAATAGCCTTGTCCCGAATTTGATGTGCAACCTTCACACCTGGAGAACCACTTGATGCAACATCATCCTGTATGGCTTTTTCCTTACTCTTGATCGAACGCACAGTCGACTTGTTTATACCAAAATGGCGGCCCACAGCGGATGCTGACAGTCCCTCATGCAGTTTATCAAATACTTGAATTTTCTCGGTCAGCATCATGACCTTCTTTTAGCGCTTAGGAGCACTAGCCTCCTGACTAGAAGCACTTCGCTTAGGCCCCATTGTCACCAAACACACGATAATGAATGCAATAATGGAAGACCTCGCCGATAGTCAGTCACAAATGTCAAGGGACAACTATAAATCATTTTGGTTAATATGAGTTTTATCGTACTCAGAATATCAAAAGCAAATATAATTATAAAATATTAAAGCATAATTTTCTTATCATTTTCATATAAGTCACTATGCTCGCAGATGCGTCCTTACCAAATTATGTAGATTTGAATATTATGACATTTTGCATTTTTTTCCTACCCTTCCAATATTTGATTGGTGACATCATGAGAACATGATATATGAGCTAGGCTTTTTAAGTTGTTAGGCTTTTTAAGTTGTTAGGCTTTTTAAGTTGCTAGGCTTTTTAAGTTGCTAGGCTTTTTAAGTTGCTAGTTCCACTTCTGTTAGTTTTTCATAGATGTTGGTTGCAATGATACGTGAAGGGTGCAAATATTATTTTGAGGATTATATACGAAGAACATTCTAATGACTCCTGAGCAATAGAAATATTGAATATGTTATTACATTATCATTTGTATAATTTAGGTCTCAGGGGTACGGGGGCAGAGCCCCCGTAAAAATCATGCATCACAAATTGATTGGTATAGGGTTTTATATTTTTTATTTTCCGACACTAAAATGTCAATCAATATCAATTATACAAATGATAATGTAATATATTCATGTTAGGTTAATTAATACCAAAATACATTTTTCTAGTAATATTTGATGTGTTTTGCTTAGATTTTGACCTCCACTTCCCTTGAAAATGAGCCAAACTTCAAAGTACTATAACTTTGTTAGATCTCATTTTCGAGAGAAATGGAGGTCAGATTTGAACAAATCATATCAAATACTACTAGGAAAATGTATTTTGGTATGTAAAATGACTGAGTTACTCAATATACATAATTACCATCATTTTTAGCAATTGTTCCATTTCTTCATCTGTTCAGTTCATTTTTTTGTGACTAGAAGTATGATGTGTCAGTTATGCATATTTGATTTTGAAGACATGATCCACCATATTGCCCTCACTGAAGACAAGAGTTTAGCTAAACCTTTTATTCAATCACAGAATAATTAAGACATCCATTACCTACCCTAAATACAATAGTGCTTGTATTTTAGAAAAAGACCAGAAGGTCTTTAAGTGCTGTACAAAAAATCGATAAAAATAAACGTGTCTCATTAGGCAATGTAGGCACATGTTATTACATTATCATTTGTATAATTTAGGTCTCAGGGGTATGGGGGGCACAGCCCCCGTAAAGATCACGCATCACAAATTGATCAGTCCTTATATTTTGTGGACAGTTCAGTACGTGACACCAGTTAGGTCAACTGTACACCCTTGATGATTGGTTAGGTTATCATGATATTTTTGTTAGTTTAAATGAAAATGATGAGTGCAAATTTTTCTCATTAATTTTGAGGTGTTTTGTCATCCATTTCCTGTGCAAATGCATAGTTTTCAAGATGATATCTCGAAAACTACGCATTTGCACCAGAAATGGATGGCAGATTCTTGCAAAACACCTCAAAATTGACCAGAAAAGTTTCTCATCATAAAAACAGACTGGGTGTAAAAATGAATAATTACCCAAAATACATTAGAAAACTGTATTTTGGATATTAACAAAAACCAAACAGGCTAGGTCAATTGTATGCCCTTGACAATTGGTTAGGTTGTCGTGATATTTTCGTTAAAACTAACAAAAAAAAACACAACTTGCCCTACCCAATGCACATCAATTGATAGAAGTACACCAACATCTTGTCAAAATCTGCCATACTTTGCAGTCTGGCTTTTTACAGTCATTTTAAACTTGACTTAGTAATATGCTAGAAAAATGCCAAATTTCCAATGATAATGCTAAAAAAATGCTAAACTTTTCGAAATGCCACACTTAATGCAAAATCAATGAAAATCAACAAACTAATGCTAAATCTGGTCAGATTGACTATATGTCAGCTTTCCAAAAAAGATCACAAGAAAAAGAAACGCCAAGCATGTTAAGAAAAGAGGAAGGATTGAGTTGTGTTTTATTGAAGGTAAGGGGATAATCGTGTGGGAGATTGAGACCAGTAGACAGATGAAGGAACTGTTTTAATGAGGCATTGAAAACCAAAACGTTTGGTCTGCCCAATCGAAGATGACAGAAAGAGCAGACGTTTGGTGTACCATAGCCGTCCTATGCGAACCATGGAGTGACTGTTCAGGGAGACGCTTTGTGAAGTGGGTAAACAAACAAAAACAATTTCAGACTCAACAGGTACAAACATTATACAAGAGCTCCATAGAAGATTGAGAGATAGTTGTTGTTCAGCCAATCAGCCCACCCTGATCGAGCAAGCCGGCGGCACGCAGGTAACCGATCGCTCTCTCCGGAATGGACCAGAGATTCTGCGCACTAGTGATGATGTGTTGTGTTCGTTGTTGTGCTAGAGCGGTACAGTCTGTCATAATGTGTTCAATTGTTTGCGGTGTGTCCTGGCACAGGTGGCAGGTGTCGTCTATGGAGTTGTCTAGTCAGTGTTTATATGTCTATAAGTTGGGGTGATGTCCACATCGGAATCGTGCTAAGTTAACTTGATCTGATCTACTCAGGCTGGTCTCTGACCTGTCAATGGGTGGCGGCTTCGCACCTAGGAGTGCCAGGGGTGTAGTCGAGGGGTAACGCCGTATAACGGCGTTATACTTCCTAAAATTTCAGTGAAGTAGCGTTATACTACCTACTATAGTAGCCATAGCCATAATTGTTTCTTATTTTCTTAATCTTATCATTCTAACTCATTTTTCCTTACAGAAGATATTAGATAATTATATTAAGAATGAAAAGACAGCAGTCTCTACCTGAATTGTGGTGCAGGAGCACAACTACGAAACGGCAAAAAGTCAATAAATCTACAGATCTACAAAGTACGTCTACTTCAACTTCAAGGGATGATGATGATGACACCCGATATTTGGAGTGAGAAGCAAAAGGAAGAATTTCAAGCCAAGTATACATGGTTGACTGCAATTAATAAAAAAATTGATAAGCTTGTCTGCTCATATCTACTATACTCATCTAACAGTTAATAACTTATTAATAATAAGTTGTTTATATTTTGTAGCTGTTCCTTCTTGGTGCTACTTGTAGTTGCCGGGAAGAATGAAGGATACGAGAGGCAAGCTATCGCTTTGTTGGGTATCTCTTTTAGGGGCCTCTCGTGTCCTCTTCTCTCCCTGTCGTTTGGGGGGTTGGCGTCTTGAAGGAAAAGCCGGTCGTTTTCAGAGTTTATTGAGTTCTTGGTTGGCTGAGGTTATTTTACAGAAGATTTTGTTATTTATATACAGCTGAATTAATTAAATATATATATATAAATTTATGTACAATACTTATTTATAAAGATTATATATGATTCTTAAAATTACACAATGATAAAATATATACAATTTGGTACGCGCAAAATTGGTTTGTCGGTAACTAATATAAAAATAATATAAATGCGGAAAATTAACTGCGCGGCCCCACACTACTGCCCACCCCGAGAAGCGGAGCACGTATATCAAAAGTAGAAATATTCGGGTCTTGATTTGAATCGGATCCTTCGTCCAGCTCGCGTTGATCCTCGGTCGGCCTCGTTTCCGGTTGTTGCGCGCGCCGTCCTGAGGTCTGTATTTGCTACCTCCGAGGTGCGTCCTCCATCGTCCTTTTTCCTTGCGTGCTTTTTCTCCGATCCGATGTCGTCCGATTGTGCGCCCGGTACCTGTGTGGGACCTGAAACTATATACGCCGGTTTTAAACGATTAATTGAAATGGCTTCTGATGATCCGTTAGTTTTTTCTATTACGAAGTACTTATCGTGGCGTTCGAGAACACGGAAAGGTCCTTGATATGGTGCCTCGAATGGTTTTCGAACGCGGTCGATGCGTACCCATACGTGGCTTGATTTGTGGAGTTCCGATGGAATGAATGATTTGGGGGCTGAGTGAATGTTTCCTTGAGAGAGTTGGGCGAAATCGATTTGCGTCATTTTCTTGGCTAATTCGGAGATGAATTTTGAATTGGATTTTGACGACGAATTGGCGATCATTGGCCTCGGGCATAATAGGGTGGTTCCGGTGACGGTGGTGAACGGTGAATAACCCGATTCGTTGGGGAGACTGCGTAAACCAAGGAGAACTATGGGTAAAGCGGGGAGCCAATCTTGTTTTCGAGCGATGATTGCTGTCTTGATGGTGCGATGAGATCTTTCAATTATTCCGTTGGTCTGAGGGCGATACGACAAAGTTCTTAGTCGGTGAAATCCGATGAGAGCTGAGAGTTCCCTAAAGAGTTCGGATTCGAATTGGGATCCGCGGTCCGTTATGACTTGCAGTGGTACACCAAATCTTGAAATCCATACATCGAGAAATGCGTGTGCTATTGATGTGGCTGTAGTATCAATCAGAGGATATGCTTCTATCCATCTTGTGGCACGATCGATGCAGGTTAGGAGATATCTATATGGGGAAGGATATGTTTGACCGGGCAAAGTGGTTGGCGGTAAGGGACCGACGATGTCGATATGTACCGTTTCAAATCTTGAACTTGGTAAATCGAAGGGGGTTATTTCTGATTTTGTATGGCGAGAAATTTTTGAGGATTGACATGATTCACAATTTCGGGACCAAGTTCGAATATCCTTATTCATTGAGGGCCAAAAGTATCTTGATTTAATGATACGAAGTGATTGCTTGATGCCTGGATGAGAAATATTATGAAATTGATTGAAGATGGAAGATCGATGCTGCTTGGGAACAAAAGGACGGGGATATGGCGTGGATGTATCGCAATATAAAGTTGTATTTTCTGGAAACGGGAACGGCTTGAGACGTGGGAGAAATTCTTGCGTTTCTTGATCTTTTTGTTGAGATTCCGCGATTGCTGATAAATCGAAAGCGTCGATATGTACTGCGTTTACGTTGCGTGAAAGGCAGTCCGCTACGACGTTTTCGGATCCACAGATATGTATTACATCGCATACGTATTCCGTGATGGCAGACCAATGACGTTGTTGTCGGTCTGTCTTGGCTCGTAAGGGACTCTTGTAGGCAGAAACCATCGGTTTGTGATCCGTGAAGAGTATTACTTGACGACCTTCTAAAAATTGACGGAAATGCAGGACGGCTAGGTATGCTGCGAGTAATTCTCTATCGTATGCGGCGTACGCTTGCTGAGTTGTAGTTAATTTCTTGGAAAAGAAGGCGATGGGAACTGGTGTGCTGTCGATTATTTGATGAAGAACTGCTCCAGCTGCTATTTGTGAGCAGTCCGTAACTAAATGAAGGATTGAGCTTGATGGAAGAGGATGACAAAGCGTAACGGCGTTCCGTAGTGCATCCTTGACATCTTGAAAGGCTTGAATTGCTTCGTCGTTCCACTGTAGACTTTTGCTTTTGACTTGAGTTCTGACGATTTCACTTAAAGGTGAGACTAAATCGGCGTAACGGGGTATCATATGGCGATAGAATCCCGTCATTCCTAGGAATCTTCTGAGGCTTTGGTAATCTTGCGGTTGGGGAATATCTTGAATTTCGGAGACTTTGTTTACAGGAGGACGAATGCCTGCTGGGGAAACTTCATGACCCAGAAATTCAATTTTGGATTGCTGAAATATGCATTTTTCTAAGGAAATTCTTAAATTGTGTTCTTGAAGGATCTTGAATACGCGTTCTAAGTCTTTCAAATGGTCAACTGCGTTATTTGAATGGACTAAAATATCGTCGAGATACACAAATACGCAGTCAACTCCTCTGAAAATTGTATCCATGAAGCGTTGAAATGTTGCAGGGGCGTTTCTTAAACCAAATGGCATGTATAAATACTGAAATAAACCAAATGGAGTTGTTATAGCCGTTTTCTCGATATCTTCTGGGTGGACTGGAATTTGGTGATATGCTCTGACTAGATCGATTTTGCTAAAGCATGATTTTCCGTGCAGAGATGTTGACAGACTTCTTATATGAGGAAGTGGATATCTGTCCGGTTTCGTGACAGCGTTTAGGCTTCTATAATCACCACACGCCCGCCATTCGCCTGGTATCTTCTTCGGAACGAGGTGTAACGGTGAGGCCCATGGTGATTTTGAGGGTTCTATAATTCCATCTTGAAGTAAGTTGTTGAAAGTAGCCTTAGCTGAGGATAATTTATCGGGTGGAAGACGTCGAGGGCTTGCAAACACTGGTGGTGCGCTGCCAGTGTCGATGGTATGCTTGACAGTGTTGGTGGAAACTTTCTGCGGTTGAGCTGGTTTCAGTAGTGAGGAGTACTTGTCAAGCAGGTTCCTGATTTCTTGAGGTAATTTGTCGGTAGGGTTAATATTGATGAGGTGAAGGTCTTTGGATTGCACAGGTTTAGTAGTGGCTTGAAGAGTTGTTGCTCTATCCTTCAAAATGCCATGCTTGCAGTCCACAAGGATGTCATAATGGGATAGAAAATCGGCGCCGAGAAGTGGACTGGAGACTTGGGCGACGACGAATGGCCACCTGAATATTCTTCGTAATTTAGGAATTGATATGTCCAGTGTTACTTCTCCGAATATTTCGAGCGGCTGACCGTTTGCGGTGGAAATCTTTACTGCGGTTGGGTGGAGTTGACAATCATTGACACAAGTTGGTGGTAAAATTGAGATGCTCGCTCCTGTGTCAATGATAAAATTGACCTTCAGACTGGCGATGCGAGCTGCGACTGAGATCAGCGGCAGGCCGGACGTCGCGTTAATCACAGCCTGCTTATCTAGTTTTCCGACGTTTCTCTTGATGGTGAGGAAGATCTTGAATTTGGGCGTGACGAGGGGAGCAGCTTGGCGTCATCTTTATTTGGCCACTTGCACCATGGCCTGCAGGTCCTTGCTTGGGGGCCATAATAAAGGTGCGCGCGGCACACCACCGGCCGCTGATTCTCGCTGAAGGGTTTTAGGCCGATGGGGATATTCGTTCTTGGGCTTGTATTGGCTCGAGTTGACGTTGGCGCCGCGTAGCAGCTTTGTTGAGCGAACGGTATTAACTCATCGGCTAGTTTGCCGAGTTGAGTTAGCGTCAGCTCCTTTTGTGCTGCTACGACGGGCGCTATTGAGGATGGGAGCGCCTGGATGAATTTATGCTTCACCAAATCATCGCTGACGCCCACCTTCAGTGCCGTTTGGTGGATATCTTGAAGGAATTGGGAGGGCTTTCCAGTGAGAGGAGTGTTGGAGATGAGTCGTTCGAAGAGTTCTGGCTTCGTCTTTTCGTAATGACTCACGATTTCTTCTTTTAAATCGGTGTACGACTTGTTGGAGAGAGTTGCTGCTGAAATTCGTGAGACGACTTCGGGGGGTAACGAGGCTAGAACATGGAAAAATTTGGTCTCTTCGGATGTTATTCTGGAAATGTGGAATTGTGCCTCCATGATGGAGAACCATCCTGCGGCCGACGCTTCAGAGAACGTGGGTGGCTTGATGGTGACATGGTGCACTCCTGATTCAACAGATTCCATCTTGCGGGAATGTAATTCGGGTCTGCTGCTGCTTTGGTTCCGACCGGCTACTACGGGTGGGCGGCGAAGAGGCGTGGCTTCGGTTTGTTCCGCCCGGCGACTGAAGGATGCTGCTTCCGCTGGCTGCTTCGGGTCACTCCGGGGTCACCAATTGTAGCTGGTTCCTTCTTGGTGCTACTTGTAGTTGCCGGGAAGAATGAAGGATACGAGAGGCAAGCTATCGCTTTGTTGGGTATCTCTTTTAGGGGCCTCTCGTGTCCTCTTCTCTCCCTGTCGTTTGGGGGGTTGGCGTCTTGAAGGAAAAGCCGGTCGTTTTCAGAGTTTATTGAGTTCTTGGTTGGCTGAGGTTATTTTACAGAAGATTTTGTTATTTATATACAGCTGAATTAATTAATATATATATATAAATTTATGTACAATACTTATTTATAAAGATTATATGATTCTTAAAATTACACAATGATAAAATATATACAATTTGGTACGCGCAAAATTGGTTTGTCGGTAACTAATATAAAAATAATATAAATGCGGAAAATTAACTGCGCGGCCCCACAATTTATAAACAACTTATTAACTGTACTGATTGACGAATGTTTAAAATAATTATGTTAATTTTTATTTTTCAGGTTGTTTATTGTGCAAGAAAGCCGGATGTTTGAAAGAAAAAGGCGTTCATCTTGCGATAGAATGGGTTAACTGTACAGTGGAGTCGATGGCTAAAGATAGGCAGCAAAGATTGTCTGCTCTCATGGGTAAAATTAAAAAGCATGTTGATTTTCAAGCTCACAAAATGGCTGAAAAGGTGGCTAACAGAAGAGAAAAAGGAATAATGGAATCCTGTACTGAAAGAGCTAATGCACAACTCATTTCTCATACTGAAAAGGTTTCTAGAACGGTTTACTACATTAGAGAATATTAATTATATTTTATTATTGATTAGTGTCTTCATGTTGATGTCTTTATTTTTCATGTATGTATTTATGTTTTGTTTCTATGTTTCAGAGTTCCGTCATTGTTTAGCATTATGGATATTGGTCAATAAATGTAATAACAAAAAGTGGAATCTTATTTATGATGGAACTTTATACAAAACAATAGTGAATCTCAATAGGTCAACATGCCCGTGGTGAAATGTCCAATTGAGGGATGCGCATATGAGACCCCCGCACACAGCGACGCCACTCCTCACAGCCCACTGCACCGTCCACTCTGTGTCCGCTGCCGGCGCCACGGCCCAAGTGCAGAACGTGAAGAGACCAACAATATCCTCAGCCGGTACGAGCGACGAATGGTCATACTTCACATCGCGATGGATGGACTATGTGGATGCCACCAAAATCACGGGTCGTGACAAAGTGGTGCAGCTACTGGAGTGCTGCGATGAACCCCTTCGCAAAGACCTCACACGACCAGCCCGTGGTAATCTGACAGGGAGAAGTGAAAGTGAGGGGCTCGCAGCCATAAAGAAACTCGCAGTAGAGAAGAGGGCACCATGGTTGCTAGAGTGGCGCTGCACAACCTGCGCCAAGACCGTGAAGAAACCGTGCGTTCATTCGGCGCCCGACTCCGTCGCCAGGCAGGGGTATGCAAGTACATCACTAAATGCTCGAGCTGCGATGCGGATGTGAACTACACGGAGGCCATCTTGCGTGACGTCCTGACCCGCGGCATTGAAGACCCCGAGATTCAACTGGACCTACTCGGCAACACGAACCAGAACATGACATTAGAGCAGGTCTTCCAGTTCGTCGAGGCCAAAGAATCCGGCAAGCGCTCAGCATCACGTCTTCTCGACTCTCAGGGCGTCGAAGCTGCTAACAGCGCCTACAGACGGAACAAGAACGACGCTCTGAAGGAGATGACAGTCGGCAACCATGAGGTGTGCTCATATTGCGGCAGGAAAGGGCACGGCAAAAGTGCCAGGCAGGGTCTGAAAGAAAGACTGCCCAGCCTATGGCCACACATGCAGCCACTGCAATCGTGAGAACCACTTTGAAGCAGTGTGTAGGAGCAAGCACAAACCACCAAGAGTCGAGATAGTAGCGAATTCACATGCAATATGCAAAGGTGGACGGCGTCGTCGTATTCAGGAACCGTGTTGTGATCCCCCCTCTCTCCGGCAGGATGTACTGAACGCGCTCCACGCAGCCCACCAGGACGTATTGTCGGTGGTCGCAAGGGCTGAGGTGTCCTTATCCTGGCCCGGCATCACCCCTGCTACCACTACCCTCAGGAACGGTTGCAACCATTGCAACCGTATGGCACCTTCGCAGCCCAGTGCTCCTCCAATTCCTCCGGTGTCCCCCATCTACCCTTTCCAGTGCATCTGTGCCGATTATTTCCACTATAAAGGTACTAACTACCTGGTGATCGTCGAAAGGTATTCCAACTGGCCGATTGTGGAGAGGACCACAGATGGCGCCAGATGCCTCATCAACAGCCTGCGCAGGGTGTTCGTGACTTATGGCATCTGCGACGAACTGGCATCTGACGGCGGCCCTGAGTTCACATCCACGGCTACTCGTCACTTCCTTGGGAACTGGGGCGTACACCACCGTCTGGCTTCGGTAGCTTTTCCACATTCAAACTGCAAAGCCGAAGTTGGCGTGAAAACAGCGAAGCGACTGATCACAGACAACACAAGACCGAACGGTGAGCTCGATACAGACGCTTTTCAGCGAGCCATGCTACAATACCGCAACACACCTGACAAAGATACCAGGCTGTCTCCCGCTGTGTGTGTGTTCGGCCGTCCAATCAAAGATTTCATCCCGATCGTGCCCGGCAGGTACAAGCCACACGATACCTGGCTCGGGACGTTGGCGGCGAGGGAGGATGCCTTGCGGAACAGGCACATGAGAGCCACTGAATACTGGTCCGGGCACACCAAACGGTTACCCCCACTCGTGGTCGGAGACAGAGTCAGAATCCAGAACCAGATCGGCCCCAACCCCAGGAAATGGGACAAGACTGGCCTGGTAATAGAAGTGCGACAGTTCGATCAATACGTGGTGAAGGCAGAGTGACTCTGCGAAACAGAAAATTTCTGAGGAAATACGTGCCCGTCCAACCGCACAGACGCCGCCTCACCATCGGGGACGACTCCCACCTTCACCTCTCCAGCCCTGCGCCCGGATCGGGGCAGTGCGCGACCTCACCCCCAAAATCACGCATGAACGACTCCCGCCTTCACCCCTCCAGCCCTGCGCCCGAATTGGAGCAGTGCGCAACCTCACCCCCGAAACCACGCCTCCCCATCCGCAGTCGAGCGATCATTCCCCCACCACCCGGCTGGCAACGTAACCTCACCGACTAGCCCCACATCACTCCCACTGCACATCCTACCACGAGGCCTGCCCTCCAGACCAGCTGAGCACCCTCAGCAGTGCCCACCAATACCGTCCCTGGCACCCATTGAGCGCTTCTAGCAACGAGATTCCTCATAACCTGCTGCTCCAGGTGCTGTGTCCAGGTGTCCCGCTTCTCCAACCGATGCCCCTGCCGTCAGACGCTCTGGACGCGATAGGAAGACACCTTCATGGCAGAGCGATTACGATATGACGAACGCGCTACATGAACAACCCCCTCTCGCCATCGACACCCATACCCTGTACCACACTACTACATATATAGCAGTCTTTGTCCCCCTTTTTTTTCACTATATCAAAGACTCGGGGGCAGATAGAGAATATTCATTATATTTTATTATTGATTAGCGTCTTCATGTTGATGCCTTTATTTTTCATGTATGTATTTATGTTTTGTTTCTATGTTTCAGAGTTCCATCATTGTTTAGCATTATGGATATTGGTCAATAAATGTAATAACAAAAAGTGGAATCTTATTTATACATTAACAAAACAAATCGTCCTTTTACCGACTACGAAGGATTAGTAGAGTTACAGAAACACAATGATATAGACACGAGTGTTACTTTGCATTCACGTTACAGTGCAACGCAGATAACTGATCACATCGCTCATGAGATGAAGCAAAAAGTGTGCAGAGCTCTGGTTGAGACGAAAGCGAAAATAGTTGCACTGATTGACGAATCAACAACATAGCATTTGTATCTGATGGTGCAAGCGTCATGTTAGGTGCAAAGTCAGGTGTGGCAGCAAGATTATATGTATCCTCGTCTTTTTGTGTGGCACTGCATGAATCATCGCCTTGAATTAGCAGTTGGTGATGCTGTTCGGGATGTAACTAACATCAACCACTTCCAAGCATTCATGGAACTGCAGAAGAGCACAGACTTTATCCAGAGGTGATACTCAGTTAAAACGCACAATTCGTGTTTTGATATCTATGAAGGAGCACCCAGGCGGAAAATTTACTGAAGCCCTGGCCTCTGCGGAAAAAAATGGAACAAATCGATACAATTGGTAACAAACCCAAAAATCAAGGCTATTCATCCTGGACAGTTTATAACGAGTGTAGTTGCCAACTTGGAAAACCGCATGAGCTCCAGTGTCTAACAATGAAGAAGTTGTAAGGGTCAGATTTATTATAGACCTTTACGTAGATAATTAATTAAATGCCAGGGTCACCAGCGCCCAAATACTAGATTGACCTCCAGCACTGCGGCACAAAAATAATTTTAATAAAGGAAGGATGGATTATAAAAATTTGTCAACATGAATTTTGTATTTTATTGACAATAATTAATAAACTATGTGCAACAGTTATTTGTAAATGCAAAGAGGATTTTTACCCGTAACAACTTTGATATATAAATGCGAAATTAAATAATGGCACCGTTTAGCTAATATATAATAATCTGCAGCTAATACTGATACTAATAATAATAATAAATATGTAGCCAATACTAAACTAATACAAATATGTAACTAATACTGATATGTAACTAATATGTAACACTTAAATAAAATGTAACACTTAAATAAAATGTAACACTTAAATAAAATGTAACACTTAAATAAAATGTAACACTTAAATAAAATGTAACACTTAAATAAAATGTAACACTTAAATAAAATGTAACACTTAAATAATACAACTAATAGAACTAATATAACTAATATTAATAGCCACAATGACAACCTTGTCTGCAAAGAGACAAGAATACTGTAAGTAATATTCCAGACAAAAAGAATGATACATAAAAATGGTAAAAATTGATAATTAAAATATATATGCTATATAGGCCCAGTAACCTGTGGATGATAAATTAGTCAATCCTCATTATGGGATTGTGTTAAGTTGAACAGGAAAACTATCTAAGAAAGTATGTAGGCCACAAATGATTAGTAGGCCATCTGCTAAGAAAATAACATGAAACATAATAGGCTTATAAAGTAAAATATACTAAGAAAATTAATGGGCAGGCCTATGCCTCTTCAATATAGTAGGCTGAGGTTAATTATCTAAAACAAAGGCTATGGTAGGCCTCAGCTAGGCTAGAGTAATTTACAATTTGGCTTTTGCCTAGATCAGTGTTTCCCAACCGGGGTCCATATGGCTCCCTGGGGGCCATGGCACATTTGAAGGGGGCCACAAGAAAATGTTATTTTGTAAAATAGAGTTAAATCTGCATATTACCTACTGAAAATAATGCTTATGGGGGCCACAGGAAAAAATAAGGTTCCTAAGGGGGCCATAAGCCAAAACCGGTTGGGAACCACTGGCCTAGATAGACCTAACTTAGCCTAAGGTAATTTATTGTATGAATCTTACAGTACTATTTATAGTATGAATCTTTCAGGACTAATCACAAAGGTATAAGGTTTGTTAATGTCTGCAGTATGCGGTATTGCATACAGATATGCAATAGTAAAAAAATAAACATTATAAATAAGGAACATACCACGAAGAAATTTTGCTTGCTGGCGCCGTGCTTTTTTAATTCTATATAAAATGTGGAAACTTGGCGTCCCTTGTGTTGTCGTTGCAAATAAGTTTGTTTTTACTTCACAATTTTACCAACAAGCCGAAATAATCCTTAAAAGCAAATTCAGGTCTCGTCACACCATGCCCCCCAAAATTTACATTGTTTAAAAGGCACAAAGTATATTTTTATATTTGCTTTAAACTTCTTTAATGATTGCACTTTAATTTTTAACTAAATTACTATACACTGAATGCTTAAGAATTAAAATTAATCACTGGACATGTTTAACTTGTATTTATTTATTTAGACTTAAAATATTTCACTTGTGCCAATTTGTGGCAATTTTTATTAATAAAAAATAATCCTGTGGTGCAAGCAAAGGTGGGCACCCGGGCCTCAAAAAGAACCGACGGTCCCGGTCCCGGTCCTTGCCTCAAACTGGACCGACGGTCCCGGTCCAGGTCCTTGCCTCAAACTGGACCGACGGTCCCGGTCCCGGTCCTTTCTGAAGATAGGACCTAGGAACGACTCGGTCCTCGGTCCTTATATATAATATAAGTGAAAAATTTGATTAAAATGAAAAATGAAATTAAAGACACCGGAAATCTTTAATTTTATTAACGTAAATTATAATTAATACAATACATAAATGATGAAAAAAAGTTATTAAGTTAAATGCTTGAGTTTCCCTTCAAGAAGACTAGCATTTCAAGACTAGCATCTTCTTTAGAACTTCAAATAATCACTAAACACACTAAAATCACTCAAAAAGACCGTCCGGACCGGACCGTCCGGAATTGCTTAAAAATGGACCGTCGCTCCTCATTTCGGTCCTCACTGAGAAAAGGACCGACTTTCCCCGCTCACGGTCCTTAAAAAGGAGCGAGTTCCTGGAATTCGGTCCTTTTGGAACTCGGTCCTGCCCACCTTTGGGTGCAAGGCACTACAAAGTCATTGAAGACATGAAAGTCTTACTTAAAACAACATGGCCAGAAAATCACCAAGATAATCTTCGCTATGGAGGAGAGGTGAGGCGCCTTTGCCAAAAATTTGACATTAATGAAACATCTTCAGTGTTGGGCATGCTTGATTACCTCGCTGGCGAACAAAACCCTGAGAATTTACAAAATCTCCTAACAGCAGTCAACACTATTCCGTGTAGTACTTCAGTATCCGAAAGAGATTTTAGTCAGATGAATTTAATTAGCACAGATTTGCGCTCAAACGTAACTGTGAAGAACATACCAAATCTCATGTTTCTGAGTATCAACGGACCACCACTTCATCAGTTTCAGACGAAAACCTACGTGACTTCATGGCTAAAAAGACACCGATCTGCAGATGATACGCGTTCCAGACAAGTTTCAAAGAAGGAAACAGACATTCGTTCTGTATGGAGCCTATTGTGGACTATATGTAACTGTAGTATCTACTATATCACTATGAAACTGCATTATACCGTATACATACGACTGATACGAGTATCTATATGCGTGCGTTTTATTCAAATTAAAAGTAACTAGAGTATGTATGTATTTGTAGTTTTATTTACTAAATATATATTTTTTATTTTCGAATTAACTTTTACTATTTTTATACAGTAATTGTTCTACGACACGCTTTATTAAAGTTTTGCCTGTAGCGTTACCCTTCCTAAAATTTTAGGACTACACCACTGCCTAGGACCGCATTCCGATCGAGTCGTGTCAGTGGCTATAATGCCTCTCTGGTGTTACCTTAATGGTGCGAGGTGTTGTTGCATGATTGTACATGTAGTGACAAGGGTGTTGTGGGTTAGTTGTCGACTTGTCGCTGCTGCCATGAATTGTGTTCCCCTCATGTCTAAATATTCCCTAACTTTCAGTATTTTTGTTTCTGTGTGCAGGTGTTCTATTGGTGTTGTTTGAGTACATCCTGTAATCAGTGGTGGGCACCGTTAACCAAAAAGTTAACTTCGTTAACCGCTAATCCGTTAACCAAAAAGTTAACTTCGTTAACCGTTAATCCGTTAATTCGTTAAACATGTAACGGAAGTTACCGATAAACCGTTAACGTTAACTTTTATTATAAAAAAAATGAAAAACACAATATATATTTAATTTAATTTTCCCTCTTCTTCTCGTTCTCCATTTTGTCCATGAGATGCATGTTGCCCTTCATGAAAATTAGCATATCAAAGTTTTCATCAGACAGGGATGATCTCTTGGCCCTCAGGATGTCCTTGCCCATAGAGAACAAACGCTCCACTGCAGCACTGGAGGGGATGGCTATGTTGAACTTGATGAACAAGTCCACCAACACTTGCTCACCCAAGAAGGCAGCATCTGTCAGCAAGTCCTTGGAGTTGGTCTCCAGCCAGGTCTTGACCAAGTTCTGGGCCTTGCCCTTGAGTGACCTGTGGCTTCTGCTGCTTTCTTTTGTCTGGATGACAGCACTGAAGAAGTCATCCTCCTCCTCCTCCTCCTCGTTGTTGCTGCCTCCACTGTTGCTGCCCACTTCGTTGGACTGCTGCTTCATGGCCTCCTCGACTGTACCCTCCATGCTTTTCCTCACCCTGGCGACCTTGGTGTTGTCATACTTGTCCAACCAGATGAGGCGAAACCTGGGATGGAAGGCAGCAGCCAGCTGGCATTCGTCATCCTCCAGGAGGGGCCCAAACCTTTTGTCGATGCCTGCCAAAAGTGCGTCGACCAAGGCGCTGCAGTAGACGAGGCCCTTGGACTTCAAGTCCTTAAGCCTGAAGATTGTCGCAGCAACTGTTGGCAGCAGAGTCCCAAGGTTGACTCAATAAATCCTTTATTATTTCACACTTAAAAATAATAAACAAGAACAACAATTGTTTGAAGCATTCTTGAACATTTCAAGAACAAGATAAAAAATAAAATAACCCTTACCTTTGTTATTGGAACAGATATGGCACAGAATATTCGGGAAGTAATTGCACTGAAATTTCTTCGGTCTTCACAGCAGAGATACTAAAGAGTAAACAGCCTCTGGCGCCACACGCTCACATTTACTTCTCAACGCCATCTATTATCTCATAAAGAAACTAATTCACATTGGGACTTGAAAGTACCGGCAGGATCAACCGGGTAGAAAAATAATTATGGAGATTTTAAAGATGTGGTACCTAGAAGTACCGCCTGGACATAAAGGGTTAAGGTGAAAACGCTCCCATTGTAAGACATCAATTGACTTAATTTATGTCATCAAAGTGACATGAGAATTGAAATCTTACCTGATCAGTTTTATGGTCCTTGAAATGTATCAAGGAGACTACTAATAAGGTACTCACAGACATATTATAAATATACATGACTTACTTGACAACGATTATTTTTAAATATTCACTAGCACAAACATGTTGCGCAAGAGACAGACTGCAAATGAAACGAATGTAGTTATTTGTTGTAATTGTTACATATATATTATTGAAAGTGCCTTAAAATGCTCGTGATATTTCTTGAAAGAAGTTGAAACATTCAACTCAAATGGCAAATCTTTCCGCCTGATTTTACAGTCGACCATGTTTTGCTCAAACCAATGCCATAAATAAACTACCATATTTGGTAAGACACAAATTGTGGCGACGGAAACAAATATATCGCCTGATTTTGCACTGCGGAAATGGAAATTCGTTCATCACTATTAACAGTGGCGGATTAATTGCGCACCTGCTCAGCGCTGAAAATAATAGAAACTTTTAAACGTTTATTTATGAATTTTTTGGGTTAACGGACTTGAGTTAACGGAAGTTAAATGTAACGGAAGTTAATTAGTCCGATAATGATTTTCAAAGTTAACTTAAAAGTTAAATCGTTAACGAAAAAGTTAACTTCGTTAATTAACGATTAATGGATTAACGGTTTGTGCCCAGCTTTGCCTGTAATGACACAAGATAATGGGTGCCCAGCATGGGCTAGCATAGTCCATAACTGAGCGAATATATTGTTTGTATGTGAGTGATGTTGTTTCCTGCTGGTGTTCAAAGTTTGTGCCTGTTAGTACCCTAAGCGTGTTAAGTCTTGACGTACATTTGTTTTTAATGTCCTGAATGTGGTTTGCAAAAGATAATGATGTGTTGTATGTGACCCCAAGTATTTTGTTCCTGTGAGTGTGTGGAATGTTGGTGTTATTTAGTGTAATCTGTGGAGTTATCTGGTGTTCTTTTGTGTTGCTTGTTAGCAAGGTGATGGTTAATTTTGTGGGCGCTACTTTGAGTCTATTGTGTGTGAGCCAGTTTTGTATACTATTTATGTATGTTTATAGGTTATTTGTAGCGGTGTCGATGTTGTTGTGGGTGGATGTTAGAGTGATGTCATCTGCATATGATGATAAGGTAAGCTTGTTATCTATGGGTGTTGGAATGTCATGCATATATAAGTTGAACAGTGTTGGTGAGAGAAGAGAGCCTTGAGGCACTCCGTTCGAAAAAAGCTTGTTTTTGGATGAATTGCCATTAAATGTGACATGTGAGTATCTTCCTGAAAGATAGTTGCTCAGCCACCTTTTGAAGTTATTGTGCATGTTTGTGTTGAGTATTTTGTTTATGAGAGGGAAGCGTGGGATAGCATCAAATGCTTTACTAATGTCTATTGTTGCTAATAGTGTACGTTGAGCTGGTCGTCTGGAGTTTTATGCCATCCATGATGTGCTGCGTGAGGTTAGTGAGTAATGTCGTGGTTGAGTGGTGAGGTCTGAATCCATGTTGAGTAGGGATAGTGGCAGGGGCGTCCGCAGGATTTTTCGCAAGGGGGGGCAAAACGGCTCGATCAAAATCTTATGGCTCAGGCATAGGGATACCGAAAATCCAATGTATCATGGAGAGTTAATTATTTTCCAGTCACTCGTACAACTTACAAGGTATAAAGAAAAAAATATGGCATTCAATCTGCTTCGATTGCCTCTGAGATTTCTTGGATGCCAGGCATGATGTCATTTCTGAAAATATCTTCTGCTTTCTCTCTCTGAACTTCAAGTAGGCCAATCAGCTCTTGCATGTGATCATGAACCTTGAGAACATCAAGTTGTACGGCCTGTAGCGCCTGCGTTACCGGCTCTAACATAGCTGAGTATTTGGCGATGATAACCAAGCACACGATGAATGTTGAGGTTCCAGAAGCACATTGCAGTTGGTATGCAAGATGAGAAGTACTCCTTGGAGAGGATGAAGCCAAATGATTCAACTGTGTATGTATTTCTTTGAAATTGTCCGCGAAAATTCTGATGCTTTGGTATTTGGCAGTCCATCGAGTTTCACAAAGTAGAGGTATGTTAGGCAGAAGTTGGCGTCTTTTGGGACACTCTCGAATGAAACTGATCTTTGCAAATAATTCCATTAATATATCTTTCAGTATAGTTTATTTAATACTTCTAAGTTCAACGACACGGCACTTCGGTAAAGTAAAGGTAAAGTAAACGACATTTACTTGAATGTGGAAACACTGACTGAGCTGCAGTAGAATTATAGAAGTCGTTGCGTGGGCAAACACAAATTTCCAAGGGAGGGCAACTGCCCCCTCTTGCCCCCCCCCCCTCCGGACGCCCATGGATAGTGGTATGTGTGGGTTGGTGATTTGTAAGATTAGTCTTTCTGTTACTTTGGAAGGTGTGCATAGTAAAGTAATGGGTCTATAGGAAGCTGGTTCTGTTGGATTTTTGTTTGGTTTCAGTATTGTAATAATTTTAGCTTGTTTCCATTTGTTAGGAATAATACAGTGTTGGTATGAATATGTGTTGATGTTTGTGAGAGCTAGTATTCCCTGTGGGCCCAAGAGTTTAAGGTGTATGTTAGATATGTTGTCTGGTCCAGTAGCCTTCGAATTCTTAATGTTTTTGATTATCTTTGGTGGTCTGGTCTGTATTGAAGGGTGTAATGGTCGTGTCGAGTCTGTAGGTTTTCTTGTGTCTGGCTGTTTGTCTGTCTGCGTGTTTCTGGTTGTCCTCTCTCTTTAAGTGACTTATCTTTGCGTAATGATTAACTAGAATGTTAGCTTGTGTATATGTTGGGATATTATTTAGGCTGCGACAGATAGCCGCGTGTGAGGTGTGAGTGCCGCTGTTAGAGAGGGTAATGCTGTTTATAGTCTTGTATAGTCTGGATGTACCTGTGGAGTGGTTTGTTGTTATGAATTCCCTAAATGTTTCTGTTTGTTTTTCTTTAAGTTTGTTGTTTATTTCTGTGTTGAGCTGTTGGATCTGCTGTTTTATGGCTTGTGTGTGTGGTGTTTGTGTGTTATGTTTGAGGTTGTTACGTTGCCTTATGAGGTGGGCTATTTATCTAGGGTAATTTGGGTTGCATTTCCTAATGTTGTCTTTGGGTATGTATTTGTTTGCATTATTGATGATCTGATTAAATGTCTTGAATGTTGTATTGGTGTATGATGGGTGTGCTGTTTAATGTGGTGAATTGTTCCTCAGTCTGTATTTTCAACTGTTCCCAATAAACTTTCTTGTAATTTCTGTAAGTGTGCCTAAGGCTGTTGGGGCAGTGTGTAGAACGTGTTGTAATGATGATGGGCAGGTGGTCTGATGACAGTTGTTTTTTCTGTTCTCCCGTGTGTATGTGTTGCTAGTGAGGTAGAACAGAACGTTATGTCTGGGGAGGAGTTTGAGTATCCTGCTTGATGTGGTATGCGTGTATGTTTTTCTGTATTGTTAAGAATGAAGAGGCTGTTTAGTTGTGTGGCTATGTTGGCGCCTCTGGTGTTGCTTTGGTTGTGCAGGTACCAACTAGTGGCTTTAGCGTTGAAGCCTCCTCCTAAGATTACATTAGTGAGAAAGGCCAGATTGTGTAACTGTGGATTGTAATTGGTTGGCACCTGAGGTGAACTATCTGGTGGGATGTAAATGTTGATGAGTGTGGTGTTGTGTTTTGCGCGTGTTTTAATGTTAACTGCCTGTATTTCTATCGTGTTATCTGCTTGGATTGAGTTTGTAATGTTTTGGGTGGCATTGTTATTTTATTTATTTGTCGGGTTCGAAATCCCAGCTGAGCCGTGAACGGCCAAATTCTAAAGGGCAAGTTCTACCTAAAGCCCAAGTTAAGCTAAATTAAACTTTACGGATTTGAGATCCTATTAGGTCCTACCTCAGGGTAACCTCAGGGTTGCTGACTCGATGCGGGCCTACCTTAGACCTTAAATTACATGAACTTAAAAGGTAAACAAAAGGGTACAATTTGTGGTCTTCTTTATGAACCTTGCAACAACAACGCAACCTGGACTATTGCACGATGCAACAATCATGTATCTAAACAACCAAACTGAATTGCAAGAGAGCTCTCTATCAAACCACACCTTTACGTACGACCTTCCACAAACGAGTAGAAAGACGCGCAGCGTCTCAAAATGATGCCAACAGTGTGACCAAACAATGATGCCACAAGAGCTCAAAAATGCTAGCTCTAAATTAATTTAATTTTTCACTAACCTTACAATTATGAGATGGATATATATACACACCTTAACTTAATATATATACAAGCAATGCTGCATCAATCAGCTTAGTCATCGTATCGCCTTGGGACAACAATGGTTCTTCCTCTTCTAGATTTTCTAACACTCCCCACCGAAGAGGCATTGTTGTCATTACCTTCTGCAAGGTTAGCCAAGCCTTCTTCATGAGGCTGTAACTCAAATGTTTCATCTTGACTATCTGTGTTTTTGCTGATTTCTAAAGCATAGAGTTTTTGTATAGGTCTCTTTAACTTTCCTCCTGAAGTCTTTACCAGTGCAGACCTAACTAAATTGTCTTTGCCAACAAACAACTCTTCAATTATGCCAAGCTTCCAGCATTGCCTTGGTCTTTCATCCCCAATCATTACCACTTCTCCCACCTTGATACAATTTGCATTGGAGCCCTTTACCTTGCCTGATGGGTAATAATTGAGTTCTGGCAAGTATTCCATCTGCCACCTCTTCCATAACTGATCTTGTAGCTCTTCAAGGTACCTGAACCGTCTGGTTAACTCTCCTTGAGTGCTCTGGATGGGCTGCAAGTCTTCTGGCACACTGGGGTTTGATGTTAATCGTTTACCACAAAGAAAATGATTTGGTGTCAATGGCTCTGCATCCTGCCTACTATTGTAAACAAAAGTGATAGGCCTACTGTTCACCATTGCTTCTACTTCACATAAAACAGTAGAGAATTCTTCTTTGCTCAAATGAGCATTAGCTAAAAGTTTCTTTAATGGACACTTTACACTTCTCACTAGCCTTTCCCAAAATCCTCCCCACCATGGTGCTCTCTCAACAATAAACTCCCACTGTACCCCTTGGTGTGAAAAGTAGGATTGGAATCCTTCCTCTTTCAGCAAGGACCAAATTTCTTGGAGTTCCTTTGCAGCCTTTTTGAAGGTTTTTGCATTATCCAATATGATTTTATTTGGGAAACCCCTTCTGTTCACAAACCGTTTAAAGGCCAAAAGAAATACATCACTACTTAAGTTGCTTACCAACTCCAAATGGATTGCTCTGGTGGTAGCACAGGTGAAAAGACATATATAACCTTTGTTAGACTCCCCTCGCTCATACACATAGACTGGCCCTGCAAAGTCTACTCCCACTACATCAAATGGGGCAGTATAGACACACCGTTCTCTCGGAAGTGGAGCCACCTTTTCATAATAAGGCTTTGCACTCCAACGCTTGCAAACCACACATTTATGCAAGACCTTTTTCACTACTTGTCTAATTTTGAGAATCCAAAATTGTTGTCTAATCTCTATTATCACTTCTCTAACTCCAGCATGTAACAGCTTATGATGAGTATCCAGGATCAAAAGGTCCACAAAGTGCCCCCCAGAAGGTAGCAAAATTGGATGTCTCTTCTCCTCTGGAAGCCCCGAAAACTGTAGTCTACCTCCTACTCTCAATAAATCCTGATCCAAAAACACATCCAAACCCTTGAGCGCAGAATGTGTTGGTAGAACCTGTAATGGATGGCTGGTGAGCAATTCTCTCTCTTCACCAAATTTTTTCTTCTGCATATATACCACCCAGTATTTCCTGGCTTGCTGAATCTCATTACTGTTCAGAATTCCTTCCCTTCTTGTTTCTCCCTTAATGTTGTTGGTAAATCTATATACCCATGCTGTCACTCTTAACAATCTTTTCAGACTGCTAATGTCCTCAAGCCTCAATATGGGGTCCTGCTGCATAACTTGACAACTGTTCACAGCGCATTTTCTCACCTCACTCACCCATGCTTCTTCAGCCTGGCATTCTCCTACAATAGGCTGATTAGAAGGCCAGTTTTCACTTCCAAGTTTTAGCCACTCTGGCCCATTCCACCACAAACTTGATTGTGAAAGATCTTTCACTGAAATTCCTCGTGTTGGTAAATCAGCGGGGTTTTGGATACCTGGACAATGCTTCCATTGCTTGGGATCTGTGTGCGCTTGAATTTCCTCCACCCTATTGGCAACAAATGGTTTCCATTTCCTTGCCTGACTTCTTAACCAGTGCCAAACTATAGTGGAGTCTGTCCAATAATAGCTTGGAATTTCATAGAGGGCCAAAGACTTTCGCACTGTAATTGCAAGCCGACTAGCAATAACGGCACCCATCAATTCCAACCTTGGAACAGAAAGCCTTTTCAAAGGTGCTACTCTACTCTTTGCAGCAACCAACCTGCAACTTACTTCTTCTTGCAATGCGCCTCTTATATAAATACAAGTTGCATAGGCTTCCTCACTTGCATCACAAAAGATGTGCAGCTCCAAATTGTCTGGACTATTGTTCAACTCTCCAAAGTACCATCTTGGGATTTCAATGTCTCCAAGATGTGCCAATTCTTTGAACCAATATTTCCACCTTACCACCATATGATCAGGTAACTCTTGGTCCCAACCAAGTCCAATTTCCCAGAGGCTCTGAAACCAAATTTTTGACTTTATCACAAATGGAGCCAGGAATCCAAGAGGATCAAAGACCTTCGAAGCCAAACTAAGAGCTGTACGTTTTGTCCACCTTGTCTCATTCTCGGCCAGCTCAACTAAAGATTTCCCATTGAAGGTAAACAAATCATCATCTTGCTGCCAAACGATGCCTAGCACCTTTGCGTCTATTGCCCACAACTCCTTAATACCAGAATCCTCAATACTTGCTGCTGCGTCAGGTACTACAGAGGAATGACTCATAAACTCTTGTAATTGCGAATGATTGGTCTGCCATTTTCTGAGCTCCATGCCAGCCTCCCTCATTATAGCTCTAGCCTCCATGAATATCTGTTTAGCCATTTCTGTATTATCCACGGAACATAGCAAATCATCAACATAAAAATTTTTCCTTATGTGTTCAATAGTGTTAGGATAGACTTCAGAATATTTCTTAAAATGGTACTGCATAGTAGCTGCCAACAGAAATGGACTAGAGCTGAGGCCAAACAACACTGACTTCATTCTATATGCTTGAACCTTAGGTTCATTTTCCAACAAGTCTTTCGTATCCACCCACAGATACCTTAATGCATCTCTGTCCTCTGGTTTTAACTTTATCCGCAAAAAAGCTTGCTTCACATCTGCAGTCAATGCTATTCTACCAAACCTGAATCTCAGTAACAAGGAAAATAAATCTGCATTTAAATTTGGCCCAGCATCCAAACAGTCATTCAAGGACACACCACCTTTGTCCTTGGCTGAGCCATCAAAAACTACCCTCAGTTTGGTGGTAGTTTTGTCTCGCCGTACCACTGCATGGTGTGGCAGATAATGTGCCTCCTGGCTCACCAGCTCACCTTGCACCCTTTCAGCATAGCCCTCCCTTACATAACTTAGGATGGCCTCATCGTATTCAATTAACAACTCCTCATTTTTTCTTAGCCTGTACAATGAAGTCTGCAACCTCCGATTAGCTAGCTGAAGGTTTGAACCAGGTTTGCAAGAATCCTTCCATGGTAGGCCAACTTCATAGCAACCATCTCTAAACCCAATCCCTTTTTCAAAGTGCTCTAAAACATCATTGTTCACTATACTTGCCTGGTTGTCCTTTATACCAATAGATTCAAGTTCCCAAAATGCTTTCAAATGCCTTTCCAGACCATGGCTGTTCTCCTCAATCTTAACAAAGAGAGCCTTAACTTCCATTTCATTGCAATAACTACCATGTAGCATCCAGCCTAGCTTACTTTCAATAGCTACTGGGCCTTGAGATGTACGGACAATATTACCAGTGATGAAGTCCCAATAATAGTCAGCTCCAATCAAAAGACTAATATCTTCTGTTCCCTCAAACTTATTATTGCCCAAATTAATTCCTTTAACTTGCAATTCTTGGACACATGCCATATCTAAACAAGTAGTGACTGGAGCACAAAGTTCCTCAATCTCTACAGCTTGGACCTTGATAGTGGGACTTTGCGGTAACAACCCTTTAACCAGAACTTCTACCTTCTTAAATTTGGTTCGGTTTTGAACGGAACCCCCAAACCCAGAAATTCTTAAATTTTCCCTCTTAAGTTCTCAGAGGAGGCATGTAGAGCTGACACTGTACCTGGGCTATTCCTTTTTGTGGAAACTTTGGTGCTGTGCCTGCCTTTGTCCTCTTGTTTACCATCCCACTGTGCAAACTCAACTCCCTCTCGTCTTGCTAATTCTGTGCCTAAAAGACTTAACATCTGCTGAAGGGGGATGTACACATGTTCTGCAGAGTGTCCCCTACTTAATTCAAGCAAAATTGAGCTAGGCAATTTAGACTCCAGTGTAGGAACCAACATTATACCATACTTTTCCATTCCTACACCCAAGTTGTCCAGGGACCTAGTTCTAATTTCAAATTCATCATATAACTGCCGTAACTCCTTGACACTATTAGGATTATTAACAGGAGGTATAGTTAAAAGTGCCCGGAGGTGGCTTTTAATTAAGATCTCTGGCTTACCAAACCGTTTCTTTAATATATCCCAAGCCACATTATAATTAGCCTCTGTTAATGCTAATCCTGCTATAGTCTTTGCTGCCTCCCCTTCCAAGAGGGACCGCAAATAATTAAACTTCTCCACGGCACTTAACACTTGACTAGAATGAACTGCTGATTGAAAACTGTCTGCCCATCCTTGCCATTCCTGAATACTCCCAGAAAATGTTTTGAGTACAAGCCTCGGTAATTGAACTACAGATCTGTTAACCTTAACTTCACAAGCATCATTTGTTGAGTGTTGTGTTTCATTATTAGACCTGGTCTCTAACTGTACTGAGCTGCTAAACTCTTTTGCTCGGAGGCCTACGTTAGTCATATCATCAATAATCTCTTCAAAGTAAATTATGTTATTTTCTATTTCATCCTCTTCTATAAGAGCCTCAATTTTAACATTTACCTCACTTAGAGCAACCTTTTTAGTTTCTAATATGGCAAGCTTCGCAGTCACTAAGCGTAAATCCTCTTGCTCTATGGCAGAATCTATAGTGGCAATGACCTTTGTAATTAGACCTTTGTAGGCACTTCTCCTTTTTATAAATTTGTTCAATTCAGATGCACTCATCTTCAATGTAAACAACCCTTGGGCTCAATACCAAATGAGCTGAATTGGCAGAAATACTTAACCAAACTGATCAAACGCAAATTTTACTTTCAAATAAACTGAATTGCTGAGTGGGGTACTAACCAAACACCAGTATGGAATACCAAATTTTCCACCCCAGGACCTTAATTCAATAATGACCCAAAATTAACCAAACCGGAAAAAAAGTAGGCCAAAAAACGACAGACGACTGGCCAAGTTTCGCAATTGGGCGACCAAACTTTACCCTGGGACCTTAATTCAATAATAACCCAAATTAACCAAACCGGAAAAAAAGTAGGCCAAAAAACGACAGACGACTGGCCAAGTTTCGCAATTGGGCGACCAAACTTTTTACCCTGGGACCTTAACTCAATAATACTCAACCCGTCTAGGCCTAACTTGGGATACAATTTGCACAATCAGAACTTTGCCGAAAAATGGTCACTGACTCAGTCTTGGGGTAGAAATCCGGTTCTGAAGGACCATGTTATTTTATTTATTTGTCGGGTTCGAAATCCCAGCTGAGCCGTGAACGGCCAAATTCTAAAGGGCAAGTTCTACCTAAAGCCCAAGTTAAGCTAAATTAAACTTTACGGATTTGAGATCCTATTAGGTCCTACCTCAGGGTAACCTCAGGGTTGCTGACTCGATGCGGGCCTACCTTAGACCTTAAATTACATGAACTTAAAAGGTAAACAAAAGGGTACTATTTGTGGTCTTCTTTATGAACCTTGCAACAACAACGCAACCTGGACTATTGCACGATGCAACAATCATGTATCTAAACAACCAAACTGAATTGCAAGAGAGCTCTCTATCAAACCACACCTTTACGTACGACCTTCCACAAACGAGTAGAAAGACGCGCAGCGTCTCAAAATGATGCCAACAGTGTGACCAAACAATGATGCCACAAGAGCTAAAAAATGCTAGCTCTAAATTAATTTAATTTTTCACTAACCTTACAATTATGAGATGGATATATATACACACCTTAACTTAATATATATACAAGCAATGCTGCATCAATCAGCTTAGTCATCGTATCGCCTTGGGACAACAATGGTTCTTCCTCTTCTAGATTTTCTAACAGGCATCAATGTAGCTAGTGCTTTTACGTATGTAAGTGATGAGTCCACCCCTGTGACCCCCAGTACGATCTTGACGGATCGCCGTGAAGTCAGGGATAGCGGGTGTTTTGTGTGTGCGTTTTAGTTTTGTTTCTTGTATAAGTGCTTTGTGAATGTTTTGTTTGTGCACGAATTCCCTAATCTGCATGATTTTGTTTGTGAGGCCATCTACGTTGTACTATAATATGTTAATATTATGCTTCTGTATGTGTCTCATGGTCCTATTTTGTCTATGTCTTTGTGTATGGTGACATGTGTAAGTCGTAGTGGGGCCTGGATTAGTCTTACTGTCGCCAGATAGTAAGAGTAGTCCAGGAAGCACGCAATTGCTCCCTGTAAATTAAAAAAATAGCACGCTGGTATAGGTCCGGCCCCGGGAGCCGATCGGCACTCTGACCGTGCCATGCAACAGGCAGTCGACTGCCAGTCTGGCCAACTGTAGACAGCCCGCTGCACGGAGACTTGAGGAAGTTTGGCCACCAGCGCGTTGATGTTTCGGTTTGACGTCGCCTCTTCTTCACATTGACGCGTCCCACGCTGGTTGATACAGCCACTGTTAGAAGCTTCCTCGTCAGCTACTAACTGTCGACATACTTTGAGGTTTTTAGCTCCTTCCTATCAGTTTCTTATCTTTGGTCAAAATGTGCTGTTTAATACTCTCATTTCTTTTTGTACCTTATTTTCTTTATTAATTTGTCCAACAATTTGGGATTGGAAGTATATAATGAAATTATTTCCGGTCCTGTCCTTCAAATGTTTTGATAAAAAGTTCTTTCAGGAATTTATTTCAATCAAGAATAAACAGCAGTGGCGGTCCTAGGCATAGCGATATAGGCGGCCGCCTAGGGCGCCAATTGGTAGCGGGGCGACATAGCACGCCCGTTTTTTTGTTTTTTCTCAAACAGGCTCCAGTCCAGGGCTCGAGAAATTTACCAACTCACGGTCTCACCAACCCCGGTTGGAGATAGATATTTATCCTTGGTGATAGGTATCGATTTTGTTTGTAAAAAAAAAATTTATAAAACTAAATTAAAAGTTATTTTATTAAAATAAACAAGCAATGAAATAAGTATAAGTTAAAACTGTTTATAATTATTAAAATTAAGCAGAATAAATTAGAGTGTAGCTAGCGACAGATTTTTTTCCACTCCACAATTTCGTATGTGTTCTAGTTTACAGTGAGTCGTGTCTGGCCGAGCATCATGTTGAAGAGGACAAAGCCGTCAGGTGCACAGGGGAAGAAAAAGAAGAAAAGAGGAAGAGGAGATGCGATCGAAAGTAGAGGTATGTCATGAACATTTTATTTAAGTTTCATTCTTATATCTAACGTTACTTTTTTAAACTGTGTGACCACTCTACATTTTTAATTATCCCAAGAACACCCAACAAAATTTCCTCAGAATTCAAAAGGTTATATAAATATTCGAATGATTAAATTTTTCATTGAATTATACTTTTCTTTAAAATGTGACAATAATCTGGAAAGTACACAATAAAAATATAAACCCCAAATAAAATAAATGGCATGTGGCAGTAATAAGTTACTAACAATGACAGAAGCAACTGTGCCTCATCATGTTTGCTTCACATGATAATATTTATTTATATCATTTCAGACGCACTTCTAAAATATCTTGGAGGACCCTCCCCTGCTAAAACTGGGATGTTTGTGGATGAAGGGCCATCTACTTCCACCTTTACTTCTGCTGCGCCAGTTTCCTCAGATGAAGGCACATCAACCACCCTCTCTACCCTGCCACTTTCTTTAGGTATGTACAAGACGGTAGCATAGATATTAGTATCATATTACTGGAATTTAATTATTATATGTCCTCTTGTCTGATAACAAGGAGGGGTAAGTTGGTTAGCTTGTACAAAATGACACAATCATCATATGAATCATGTTTAACCTATCACAAGCATAATGTAAATAACAAAAATGATTCTCATCTGCTCTTTATCCTTTCAGATGCACCTGAAGGATCCTCCTGTGCTGAACCTGCTGATCAAGGCATATCGATCCTGCCCATCCAGACAGATGCAGAACCAATTGATCCTGCTGAATGACCTTCTGTCCTGAATGATAAGATGAAGACAGAATTTGTTAGGCGAGGACCGAACTAGGTAACACCTGACTTCATCTTTCCTAGAAGAGAGGATGGAAGAAAATGCCACCACTAATACTTCAATAGAATCTTGGTAAACGGAGAGAAAATGAAGAGAAGTTGGCTGATGTATTCACGGAAAAACAACAGCCTCTTCTGTTTCTGCTGCAAGCTGTTCTCGACAAAAGACTTTTCTTTAATAAAGGGAGAACTTAACGACTGAAAGAATGTAACCACGTTGCTCAATTCTCATGAAAACACGCCAGAACATTTAAAACATTTGACAATATGGAAAGAAATGGAGGTGTGCATTATAAAATGGAAAATCATTGACAAAAAAGAGATGACACTCCTTGAGGCTGAGTCTATAGGCTGACCATACGTACCGTTTTGAACGGGACAGTACCGTTTTTTATGGGTTTTTGTATGGGTTCTGTCACTGAAGAATAATTGTAAGCTCAATATGTTTATGTACTTACTTTTTCATGAATACAGAATATTACATAACCCCCGTCCCTTTTTTGCCATCCCAATGTCCCGTTTTTGTCTCAAGGAAATATGGTCAGCCTAGGCTGAGAGGAAGCGGTGGAGAGATGTTCTGGAGCGGCTGGTTGCCATAGTAGTCTCTGACAGTGAGGAATATGGCACTGAGGGGACACACAGAAACACTGCACACGCAAACAAACGGAACATTCTTAAAAGAGGTTGAGCTCATGGCAAAATTTGACCAAGTAATGAAAGATCATATTCACAGGGTGAATTAGCAATTCACACCAGCTATCTGGGCAAACACATTCAAACGAACTGATTGACTCCATCAGTACCAAGATCATTCATACAATGGTGCAGGAGATCAAGTAATCAAAGTACTTTTCTATCATTTTAGATTGCCCCCCAGATGTTAGTCATGCAGAACAAATGTCAGTGACAATCAGGATTGTTTCACTGGATGATAGACCCCAAGTCAAGGAACATTTCATGGGGTTCCTGGAGGCAGAGAAGTCCACCGGCCAAAGTTTGTAGTCCCTAATTTTGAAGAGGCTAGAGGACCTAAACATTCCCTTTGACAACTACAGAGGACAGTCGTATGACAACGGAGCCAACATGAGGAGCAAAAACGAGGGAGTCCAAGCCAGGCTGCTGGAAAAGAATCCACGGGCTCTGTTTGTGCCATGTGGGGTTCATACATTAAATCTGGTGGTAGCTGATGCTGCTAAAAGCTCTACACCCTGTTCTCGACTTCTACACAAAGATGGGCTATCCTGAAGAACCATGTTAACTTGACTTTAAAATCATGGTCAGAGACAAGGTGGGAAAGCAGGGTGAAGAGTATTGAGCCAGTAAGGTACCAAGCAGCATCAGTGAGAGAGGCACTTATTGAGGTGAGGGGCCAAACCATTGACCCTATGGTAAAAACTGAGGCCCAGTCTTTGGCAGAGGAGATAGGGTCATACCGGTTTTCAATATGCACTGTGGTGTGGTATGACATCTTAAGCCACATACAGCAAGTCAGCAAACTAATCTAGTCTCCCTCAATGCAGTTGAATGTGGCTGTCAATCTGCTAAGGAAGACTGAAACATCTCTCAACAATTACAGAACAACAGGCTTTGTGGCTGCACAAACCTCAGCCATGGACATGTGCAAAGACATGAATGTGGAGGCTGTTCTCCAGCAAAAGAGACTGAGGTCCACAAAGCAGCACTTCTCCTATGAGTCCCCTGATGAGCCCATCAATGACGCACTTAAAAATTTGGAGGTAACCTTTTTCAATGTGGTGGTGGATGCTGCTATCTCATCACTTCAGAAAAGATTGCAGACCTTGGGAGAAGTGAGAGACGAGTTTGGAGTGCTCTCAAACTTCCAAAACTTGTCAAATAGGAGATGACAGAGCAATCAGAAGCCCTCAGCAACACTTTAAGCTGTCGAGGACATTATGATCTAGATGGTAGGGAGTTGGCACAGGAATTAAAGAATTTGCCTGAACTGCCATCTACGAGTATGACAGCACTTCAGCTGCTTTCGTTTATCCATGAACAGCAGCTCACAGAGATCTATCCCAACCTCTGAGTCGCCCTCAGGGTTGCTGTCACCCTTCCAATGACAGTGGCTGGAGCGGAGAGGAGCTATTCCAAACTTTAGCTCATCAAGACTTACCCGAGATCCACCATGATGCAAGACCGCCTCAGTGGTCTTTCTGTCATCAGCATTGACCATGCGGTTTCTGAGCAGATTTCCTATGATGACATCATTGATGAATTTGCACCAAGGAAGACCAGGAGGATCAGGTTTTAACAGGAAAACAAATAGACCTAAAACTTCCAAACCAAATTTAAAATTCAGTTATTTGCTAGCTGGCAATCTTATTCCTTTATTAAGCTACATTGTGCGATTTGTTAGTGTTTTTTATTTATCTTTTGTGTGCAATATACATTGGAATATTTATTTATTTTGCAATATATTTGGGAATCTTTATCGAGTGTTCAGTTATTAGTCATACAAGATTTCTTTGTAGATTTTGTTTCAAGACTTGTTCTTACAATAAATGAAGGAGGTGCTTTGTGTTTTAAAGACAATGTGTTCAGTGTGTTCAGTGTGTTTTATTGCGGCAGAGGTTATGCACGGGGGGGGGGGGTGCTGTTGACAGAGGAAGGGCACCTTTGCATGATCTCGCCTAGGGCGCCAAAAATGCCAGGACCGCCACTGATAAAGAGAATGAATTCTTTGCTAAATTTTGCTTTATTCTTTCCAAGTTTGTTATACGTGCATACTCTCTCAAGGTAAAGATGATATACATTTGTACATGTTGTTCGGAGCACTGACTAAGATGGCCAATGAATCACTGTGCATAATGAACATACAATTGCCTTCGCCAATACTTCTAGATTTGAGATTTATAAAATATATCGGAGACCAGTCCACTAACCATGGCTTCTATTATCTCATCAAGCCAAGTGATAAATCTAAATACAAAATTGCGAATGACCAGCACAGTTAGGCACCTTATTGACTACAAACATCATACTGACTCTAGAAGGAACACCATTTATAAATCTTGGGGTTCTTCGTAAACTCCTAAAAATATTATTATATGGAACATATAATTTCCTCAAATTATACATCCTGTAGTTCAACTACAAATGAGCTGTATACAGTGGAGTACAAAAGTTTTGAAATTTGAAATTCAATTGAAATTCAGGAGATTTTATATACTTGTAGGCCTTGGTCCTCATAATCATAACATGACTATTATCAGGATTATATTTTATGTCGTTTTCCTTCCCATACTTTCACACACCTTCTAAAGTGTGCTGAGCCCTTTAACAGATGAGAAATAAGAACTAGATCATCTGCATACATCAGATGATTAACAATCATTGTACCAATATAGCAGCCTATTTTACAGGTGTTCAGCACAACAGATAGATTATCCATATAAACAATGAATAAGTAGGGGATAGTATTCCTCCCTACCTGACACCATTGGTCACAGAGAATGGCTCTGAGTTAACCCCACCCCATCTTACAATCATTGTCTGGTGATTATACCAGAATATTAATATATGGACCAAGTAACCAGGTACATTACGATTTACAAGTTTCATGAATAATTTCTCATGATTAACACGATCAAATGCCTTAGAGGCATCCAAGGAACACAAAAATACATTAGCATCTAGAGTTTGGTATTTACAGACCATTTCCTTCAAGGCATACACACACATATCAGTACTGTGTTTCTTTTTGAAACTAAATTGGTTATCACTAGTTCACAGGTAACATTCAAATCTATTAATGAGTATATATTCAAACACCTTAGATATAATGCTGGCCAAGGCTATTGGCCTATAGTTGTCTTTACTGTTGATTTTACCTTTTTTATATTTTAGTACTGGCACCATAACAATGGATAACATTGTATCCAGCAAAACACCATGTATGAGTAAACCTGTAAAGCACAAAGCTAACAGAGGCAGTAATCTGTCACTACTAAATTTCAAATGCTCAGTAGAAATACTATCAACACCACATGATTTGTTACAATCAAAACCTTTTATGGTTAATATGTTTTAAATGACATGGGCTGGACCTGCAAATCAAAAACTTTTTATGAAGTACTTTCAGTAGCTTTATCCAAATTTTTCACTCATTTTTTGTGCAAACTATTGTAGAAAATAACAATAGTAATATAAATATATATATATTTAGTGTATTTGTAGTCGGGGGTGGTATGACGTCATGTTACTCTGCGACTTAGTTTGTTGGTTTCTGTTCTGGCTATTTTTTTCTAATTGGATTCAGTTTGGTGGTGTTTGTGATAGGATTATGACGTGCCGTTCGCGTGGTTTCGACTTTGAGAACTTGATTCGTCATGTGCCCTAGATGAAGACAAAGCATTGGATGTTTTTATCAATTACGGCGTTATTCTCTCATCCTTAACTTGCCCGAAATGTGACAGTGAGTGCCTAATACAAAAAGATCAGAAGATATTTAGGTGAAATAACCAGTATTAACCTGTTAGGGTAATTGTTAATTGTCTCCTGTTTCTTCTGGTCTGTTTCCAGTGTATTCTGAACGTGTTGAAATGAATCAGATGACAATATTGCAGTACTTTCCTCTCTCCATCACTTTACACCAGCATTTCTTAAACTGGGGAGAAATTTCAGGAATCCAGGGGGGATTTATGGCAGAATTTTGTTTGATCATATAATTAGTGTGCATTATAAGTCGGCTAATGTTATTAAATTTTGTCTTCGAGGCTACTTTTTTCCGTATCCTAATGGGGGGAGGGAAATCGGGTAGGGCGAACTGGTCGAAGGGGGAAATGACACGAAAAAGGTTAAGAACCACTGATTTAAACGAAAATGAAGAGAGTAAACTGTTCTGGTTAATTTTGAGGTGTTTTGCACGTTTCCTGTGGTAATGCGTCGTTTACGAGATCTCGTAACATGAACATGTTAGGTTATGCTTTATTGTAAAATGTGGTAAAAAATACATTTTTCAAGTGTATTTTGGTGTGCTTTATTCCAATATGACCTTCATTTCTTGTGCAAATGAACAGAAATACAGTTGTCATTGCATGGCCCAAACACGTATTTCTGTTCATTTGCACAAGCAATGAAGGTTATATTTGAACAGAGCACACCAAAATACACTTGAAAAATGTATTTTTTATTTCAACTTCAGGCCATGTCATTTGCGACATAATTTATTTCGTTAAAAAAATACTAATGGATGTTTGATTTCTAAAGGTCACACGAATGTCAAACAGTGAATAATGAAACACGAAGTTCAGTGTAAATATATTATATTAGATAATTTGAGCGTTTTTTCAATTTTCTTGTCACTTTATTATTTACATGTTCTCCTCATATTTGTTCATTAATCACTTCTTCCTGTGTAAATGTTAGTAGAATTTTTTGTCGATAAAATGTCGTAAGTCCGACCTATTTTTTTTTTTTATGCTGGAAGGAGGACAAGGACGAATACCTGCAAAAGTGCCCCTCGCATAGAGGAAAAAGAAAGCCAAATATCAAGTTCCAAGGTTTTCGAGATGCCTGGACACTGAGTTTGAAAGATTGGAAGTCAGAGACAGGAGGAAAGATGGATTGAAGAAGTGTGTTCCAGAGTTCACTGGTTGAGTAAGTGAAAGATTGAAAATACCGATTACCCCTTGCATTAGAGAGCTGGACAGAAAAGGAATGAGAATGTGTAGAAAGTAGAGTACTGCGTGCTCTCCTTAAAAGAGGAGGCATGCAGTTAAAAGGTTTAGAAGAGCATTGTCCGTTATAATAGCGATAGTAAAGAGAGTGAGACAACACTGCGGGGAAGAAAGAGAGATTGAAGACAGTAAGAGTCGGGAATTGATGTGACGAAAAGCCTTTGATTCCATCTGGTCAAGTAGAGCTATGTGGGTTGAGCCACCCAAAACACAAGAAGCGTACTCCATACAGGGACGGACAACACCCCTGTACAGAGACAGCAACTGAGTTGGGATGAGGAAACTGAGGAGCTGATAGAGAACACCTAACCTCTTTGAAGCTGTTTTGGAAAGATTACGAAAAAAGGAAACGACAAGAATGTTAAGAGAATAGGAAGGCCTGAGTTGTGTATTGTTGAATGTAAGAGGAAAGTCGTGCGGAAGATTGTGACGAGTAGACAGATAGAACAGGGGTTCCCAAACTGTTGCTTGCGAGCACCACTGTGCGCCCTGATAGTCTGACGGTGCTCTCCTACAATGCTTAAAATTGTGTTTTGTAAAAGGAATTTGATTAAAGATTTGTGCCAGACTCTATCAAAAGCTTTTGATATGTCAAGCGCAATAGCAAAGGTTTCACCGAAATCCCGAAAGGAGAATCTACAGAAGCTAAGGCTAACAAAGATCCTAAGATCCACTCTAAGGTTAGCCCGAGAGAAAGGAAAGAGTAGGGGGTGAAGAGAAAAGAAGAGAATAAGGGGTTACGTAAGAAGGAACACCTATCACTCGTGGGTTAACATTCATTCAGAAAAAAAGAAAAAAAAGACTCACCATCATCATCCGCCGGCCACTGCCGACAAGTCAGAAAAATAGTCGGAGAAAATAGGAGAGGGGTGAAAGATGAAAAGAAGTAAAATAAGAACGCTTACAAACCATGCAAACAGTCCTAACTCGCAGTCATACCATGCAAACTACAAACATGCAAGAAAAGAATTACAGACATGCAAAGTAAGGAGAGGATAAGAAAAAAAAGTAGGTAAAGTTAAACAAAAAGTGGGTTAGTTTACGCTATGAGCTACATCTACGTTCGTGTTAGTCTAATTTTTTTTTTATTACTGACATCACACGCTGGCATGTCACAAGCTGGCATTTATCGTCAACAGACTCATCCTCGAGCACCACCACCAAAGCTCCTGTGACTGTTTTTTTTATATTTTAAACAACGTTAATATTTTTAAAATGCCTATCTAAACGGTTCTTAAACATATTAACGCTGGTAGAATGAACGACTGACGCGGGAAGATTATTCCATTTATCAATTACTTTAAACGTAAAGAAGTTTTTAGCGATATTAGTAACGAAACGTCTGCCACGCAATTTAAATCCGTTATTACGAGTATTACTATTATCGAAAGTGAACAATTTGTCAAAATTTACGTTATCGATGTTATTAATGATTTTGAAAACTTCAATAAGCTCTCCCTTAATCTCCTAGTTTCGAGTGAATACAGGTCTAACTCTCTAATCCTATCTTCATAAGGCTTGTTGCGCAATGACGGAATCAGTTTCGTGGCACGACGTTGAACCCTTTCTAACCTATCAATATACTCACGCAAGTACGAGCACCAAAATTGAACTGCATATTCTAAATGAGGCCTGACTAGGGACTTGTAAAGGGGCAATATAGCATCCTTCGATTTAAATTCGAAATTACGCGCTATGAAGCCTAACATCCTATTAGCTTTTGCGCAAGACTCCAGGCACTGGTTCCTAACCTTTAAATCCTTAGATACGCGTACACCTAAATCGGATCTAGGACAACTGGCCGCGCGCGGCCAACTAGCCGCAGCCCAACTCACCACGGTCAACTCGCCGTAGCCAACTGGCCGCAGATATAGGGAATAAGACAACTCGCCGTGATATAGAATTTTTTTTTTTATGAAAATTGTGTGTAATAAAACAAGTGTGTTAAAATTGCTTTATGAAAGTACTTTATTGGAATAAAAAAAATAAATAAGGATAAAAATGCAAATATGTATGAAAAGTTATGGGCAATTCCCCTAAGGTATTCAACAAAATTTCGATTGTCAAATATGTGCCTATAGTTTATCAACTATAGGCACTTATTCCTCCCCCCCCCCCAATTTCTTTTTTTCCCGGTTAGGTCAACTGCACGCCCTTGACAAATGGTTAAGTCATGATATTTTCATTAAAACTAACGAATATTTTAACGAAATACTAACGAATATTTTAACGAAAATATCATGACTTAACCAATTATCAAGGGCGTACAGTTGACCTAACCAGGAAAAAGAAATTACAGGAGAAAAAGGAATAAGTGCCGAACTATAATGTATTTCAATTCCTCAAATTCCTTTACTTGATTATAAATTATAAATTATACTTGATTATAAATTATAAATTATAAATTATACTTGATTATAAATTATAAAATCTGGCCACCGCGGCCAGTTGGCTACGGCGAGTTGGGCTGCGGCTAGTTGGCCGCGGCCAGTTGTCCCAATCCCGCCTAAATCTACTTCCTCGTCAACGCTCGCTAACTCCCTATTATCCATCGTGTATGTGTAATTATTGTTGCGAGAACCTATATGCAAAACTTTACATTTGTCTACGTTAAATTGCATCTGCCACTTATCTGTCCACTCCATAATCCTATTTACATCGTCTTGGAGCCTATTTCTATCATCCTCGTTAACAACCTTACCGCCTATTTTAGTATCGTCCGCGAATTTTGACACGTTACTAGTCAATCCTACATTTATGTCGTTAATGTAAATTACGAATAGCAATGGGCCTAACACTGAACCCTGTGGGACACCGCTACCTACATCTAACTACCCTGATTCACTGCCATTAACTACCACCCTCTGTCTCCTAGCACGAAGCCATTCTTCTAACCAGTTAGCTAACTGACCGCGTATACCGTGCGCTTTGACCTTCGCAATTAGTCTCCTATGCGGAACTGTATCGAACGCCTTTTTAAAATCTAAATAAATAACGTCAGCTGCTCTATGTCTATCGTATTCGCGCACTATTTCGTTATAAAATTCTAACAAATTAGTTAAACAAGACCTATGGCGTCGAAACCCATGCTGACTACTATTAATCAAATCTCTACTTTCTAAGTGATCAATGATACGATCCTAACCACTGATTCCAAAAGTTTACCGACAATTGACGTTAAGCTAATGGGCCTATAATTGCTAGCTACTGCGTGGTCGCCTTTTTAAAAATAGGCGTGACGTTAGCTAATTTGAAGTCTTCAGGAATAATCCCCGTTTCGAGTGACTGATTAAAAATCTTCGTTAAGGGGCCTACGATAACGTCTTTCATATCTTTCAAATGTCTGGGATAAAAAGCGTCAGGGCCTGGAGCCTTGCTAACTTTTAGCCTATCGATATAATGCGCAATCTCACCCTCGTAAACAGTTATTTCATCCAAAATAGTCTCGCTACTAAATGGAACGATATCGTCCACGTCGGGGACATTATTTACGTCTTCTACGGTAAAAACTGTCGCAAAAAAGTTATTGAAAATACCCGCCATCGCCTGAGCGTCAGAAGCCAAAGCGCCATTAACATCCACTAGAGGGCCTATGTTATCTTGTACCGGCTTACGATTATTAACGTATTCAAAAAACTTTTTTGGATTATGTTTACTATCCGCAGCTATAAGTATCTCTAAATTACGCTTGGCATTCCTAACTGATCTTTTAACCTGACGTCTAAGCTCGATATATCTATTAAAGTTAGCTGCCGTGCCATTGCGCTTATTAAGTCTATAGTGCCTATACGCTCTATTACGCTCGTTTATGAACTCGCCTATTTCCCTAGTCCACCACTTCGGCCTACCATGATTTCTAGCGCGCTTGGGCCTACGAGGAATAAACTGCCTTTCAATATTCCTAAAACTTTCTTCAAACGCCACCCATCGCAAATTTGTGTCATTACCCATAAATAAGTTATCCCAGTCCACTACTCTCATCCTATCCGCAAAACTATCAAAATTAGCCCTACGAAAATCAGGGACTTCTATTACGCTACTATCCTTAGTGTTTTTTATCGCTAACTTAAACCTAAGAATTTGATAATCACTACATCCTAAACTCTCGCCTACTTCTAAACCTTCGACTGTATTCTCGCCGGTCGTCATCACCAAATCTAAAATATTATCACCGCGCGTTGGTTCGGTAACTATCTGTCGTAAAAAGTTATCGTCCATAAACTCAACCAATCTCAAACCCTTCTCATTACCAGTAAAATTCTCGTAATTAACATTAGGGCAGTTAAAGTCTTCGACAATTATACTATTCCGATTGTCAATAAAATTACCAAGAAGTGAGTAAAATCTAGCATCTGTATCGAGGGGTTGAACGGGAGGTCTATAAACAGCAACGAAATTAAAACTAATACTACGCGCCCTAACTTCAACACATATCGCATTAATTGCTGCCGGAAAATCTAACTTAATCTCGATAGCCCTAAGGGAATTACGAATGTACAGCAAAACGCCTCCACCAAACCTATGTAACCTAACATTAGTAAAGAGTTTAAAACCCGGTATATCAAGTTCCCCCAACAAGTCCCGAGTCACGGTATTTAACCACGTTTCAGTGATAGCAACTATATCATAGTAGCCAGAATAAATTATAGCCTTAAATTCATTTAATTTATTTCTAATACTACGCGCGTTACAATAAAAGACGTTTAAGTTATTTTTTACCACGGGCACGCGTTTTAAACTATTTATCACGTTGGGCCCGCCCCCGGACCCACAACGTTTAAAGAAGGCTTCGACCTATACAGCTTCCGCACGTTTTCGTCTATTAACCTACCTAGCCTAGCATTACCTATTTCATTAAAATGTACCCCCATCTTTTATAAAACGGCTAGGATCACTGAATTCGGACCACAGCTTTACGAAGGGTACATTTTCCTCAGCACAAATCTCTTCTAATTTATTATTCAAAAATATTGTTTTTGACGTAATCCTAAGACCCAACCCGTGCCTAGGGGCAGAGCCGGATTTACTTGCTTGTGAGCCCTAGGCCAAACCTTATCAGTGCCCCCCCAAAAAAAATATTATATATATATATATCGTAATATTGTAATGTAAAAAAAAAAAGAATTACAACATAATGTAACACATCAATAATTTTATTCAAATTAGTTTTATATCATGTACAACTTATTCTTACACAAAGGAATAATGGAAAAAAATACAGTCAAATTGAAGCATAATAAATTTTGCAATAAGAATTACAACATAATGTAATACATTACACATTAATAATTTTTAATCAAATTAGTCCCATATCAAGTACATCAAAGTAAATCAAGTTCCATATCATGTACATCTTACACATAGGAATAATGGAAAAATACAATGAAACTGAAGCATAATAAATTTTGCAAGCACAACTATGTGAAGTTCAAAATGACTTTTTCCTGCTTTTTTCTATGGCAAATTTGTCAATGATACTGTTTGTGTCAAGGGATTGTAGGAGGTCCCCAGTGGGCCCCCAGTTACTGGTGGGCCCTAGGCCAATGGCCTATGTTGCCTATTGGAAAATCCGGCCCTGCCTAGGGGTAATACCTAGAACTAAAGACCTATCTGACCTCGCCTTCAGGGACGAGGCAAGATCTCCAGTTGAGCGTCCCTTGCGGAACCTCATACTGACGACCTGAAAGAAGATTGTGAGAAGAGAGGTGTTTCAGAATTTTCCTGTTAAAGATAGATTCAAAAAATTTGAATAACGTGTTATAAGATGTCTCATGTAATAACAATATACATAAAATTGTCAAATAATTAATCAAACATTATGCCAGTATGCTAAGGTAAGTGGCTTTGTTGGCCTTATTAAGATTGTACTTGTATGCTAGGTGAAGTGGCTATGGATTGTGAATGATCCGCAATAAAGACGTTTTGTTTGTTTAGAAAGGCAAGATATCAAAGCACTTGGACGATAGTTGGAGAGTTGAGAGCGGTCATCCTTCTTTGGGATAAGCTGAATGAAAGCAGACTTCCAGCAGGAAGGAAAAGTAGCAGATGAAAGACAAAGACGAAAGAGTTTGCCTAGGCAAGGTGTCAGCACAGAAGCACAGTTCTTGGGAAGAGCAGGAGGGACAACATCAGGACCGTACTTCCTAGAGTTGAGTCCAGATAGAGCAGAAAAACATCTTTGGAAGAGATTCTAATTTCAGACAATGAAGTCAGAGGGATGAGGAGATGGAGGAACAGCACCCAAATCATGCAGGGTTGAGTTGGAGGCGAAAGTTTGATGGAAGAGTTCAGCTTTATCAGGAAAAGAGAAGGCAACTAGGCCGTCGGAATGGAAAAAGGGAGGGAAAGAAGAAGTAAAGTTGTTGGAGAGGTTCTTGGCAAAATGCTAGAAAGCGCGAAAAGAATTAGAATTGGGTAGCTTTTCACATTTTTGTCGGATGAAAGAATTTTTGGCGAGTCGAAGAACAAATTTTGCACGATTCCGAGCAAAAATATAAGTTAAGTGAGAGTCAGGAATTGGATGGCGACGGTACCTTCTGAAAGCCTCCTCACTGTTGCGGATAGCATTAGAACAAGTAAAGTTAATCGAAGTTTTTTGGCAGTAGTAGTTGGAATGGTATATGGAATGTACGCCTCCATGCCCGACAGAATCACCTCCGTGATGAACTCAGCGCCCTCGGAGGGGCTCCCAGGCGCGGATCCAGGGGGTCCGGACCCCCCCCTGCTCACGGTGACCAACAATTTTTCGATTGCGTTTGTTTGCTCCTATATATGAAAAATAAGACCTGAAGACTTAAAATGGCTTAAGGTACATGTATCCCGGTTGCCACAAAATTAATTTCCTTAAAAAGAATAAAGAAAAAAAGTTTATGTCCGATCCCGAGACATTTCAGACCTGGCCTGGGTGTGTGAACAAGCAGATTTTGATAACGGGAATATACTTCAAATCCATCTAAAGCTATCTTCAAATATGAAAATTTCCTACCTAGGGGGGGATACCCCCCCTCGGGCACCCCCCCCTGGCGCTCGCTTCGCTCGCGCGTCCTCGGCCTTCAGCCGAGGACATATCAGTAACGAGCCCCACCAAGACTGCACCCCCCTCTGCTTAAATTCCTGGATCCGCCCCTGGGCTCCGGACATTAAAGTAGTAATAATTTCATGGGAAATCAGAGAAGTACTTCCTCAGGGCCTCTCAATCAGTGGTGCCAAAGGCATTTCCTCTTAGGCAGATCTAAAGGCCAAAATGGGAACGATACAACAGGAAACAGATGTGTGTGGTCGAAGAAGCCCAACGGAGAAAAAGTTTGACAGAGTAAGAAGAAGGATGAGTGGTAAGAAATAAATTCAGTGTTGGGCTTATTTCCAAGGCAATCGGGCAGGGCCGTTTCTCGCCATTAGGGGGCCCTAAGCAGTATACCCATTTGAGGCCTCACCTCTCCATCCACCAACTCACGCCTTACTAAATCACCTCAGCACACACATACAAAAAATGGCTGTGTTAATAAAAAACAACTATGAAACAATTTTAATGAAACATTTATGTCCAAAACAACAAATATGTACTTTCAGAAGACAAACAGAAAAAATATTCTTCAGGAAATTCCTGAAAATTAGCTTATTCATTATTTAGAATAAATGAGACAGAACTATGTATAAAAAAATAATGCAATTATCAACTACCAAACAATTACTAACTCTACGATACAATCGTGTAATAGCTAACAGTTATACAGAACAGTTTGTATCTTCAAAATTTTTGCCTCCTAGATTTCTTTTGGGCGAAATCATCAATAACATCATCATATGAAATCTCCCTGCCAACGTCCTGATTGATGCTTATGATGCCAAGGCCACTGAGGCGATCCTGCCCCATTGATGATCTGAAGTAGTTCTTGATTAACTTCATCTTAGAGAAGCTCCTCTCGGCTGACGCTACTGTCACAGGTAGAGTGCAGGCAATTCTTAGTGTAACCCAGAGATTAGGGTATAGTTCCTCCAGTTGCTTCTGATGAATGAAGGAGAGAAGCTCCAATGGTCATGTTGTGTGAAGGTAAAGTCGGCAAGTTCTTAATTTCGAGGGCCAGTTCTCTTCCATCAATGTCAGAGTCAGCATCTTAGAGAGCTTTTCATACTTGCAGGACAAGTCTTCCTTGTTCATTGTGGTGAAGTTTAGAAGAACCCCAAATATGTCCCTCACATCATCTAATGTTTTGAATCTCTCATTTATTGACCCGATGGCACAATCCACCACCACATTGAAAAATTTGACTTCCAGCCTCTTTAAGGCTTCTGTAAATGGTTCGTCAGGAGCTTCGTCAGCAAAGTGCTTTTTTGTGGATCTGAGCCTCTTCTCCTTCAGCACAGTCTCCACATTCATTTCCTCACATATGTCCCTAGCTACGACTTGTGCTGCAACAAAACCTGTGTTTCTGTAGCTGGTGAGTGAGTCTTTTGTTTTTGTGAGGAGGTTGACTGCCACATCAAACTACATTGTAGGAGACTGCAGAAGTTTGCTCACATGGTTAACTGCATGAAGAATGTCATACCATACTACTGTGCAAATCTGAAAGCGATAAGACCCTACCTCCTCTGCAAGTGCTTGTGCTTCAGTCCTGGCTATGGCATCTGTGGTATTGTTTCTGACTTCCAACAGGGCCTCTCTGATGTTGTGGCTCTGGTATCGCACAGCCTCAATGCTCTTAAGCCGGCTCTCCCACCTGGTTTCACTCCAAGACTTGTGTGTTATGTTCACGTGCTTCTTTAGGATTGTCCATCTCTGTGTAGCTGCTGCAAAAAGGCTGTACAATTTTTGTACATTGCCAAAGAAGCTGATGGTATCTGTGGAAGCTTTTGCTGCATCAGCCACCACAAGATTCAGAGTGAGAGCCCCCACATGGAACATAGAGTGTACGACAGTTCTTCTCTAATAACCTTGCCTGAACACCTTTGTTCTTGCCCTTCATGTTCGCTCCATTGTCATATGACTGTCCTCTGCAGTCATCAAAGTGAATATTCAGTTCATCTCGTCTCTTCAGAATCAGAACTGATAAACCCAGGCCTGTATTTTCTGAAGCCTCAAGAAAGCCCAAGAAGTATTCTTTTATTTCTGGTACTTCACCCATTTTAACAGTTCTGATAATAATCGACATCTGTTCTTGGTGGTTTATGTCTGGAGTGCAGTCTAAAATGAGTGAGTAATATTTAGCTTGTTTTATTTCTGCAACAATGGCATCCAAGATCTTCCCACTAATGGACCCAATGAGCTCATTTTGAATGACGTTTCCAAGGTAATTTGAATGACTATATTGGCCACTTTCGACTCTGCTGATGTGTTGTTTCATCACTGGATCATATTTGGCAGGCAGCTCAACCTCCTTCGAGAAGTTGCCATTGTCTCGATTGTACAATGTAGAGGAAGACCCCCTGAAAGCAGGGTTTGTCTCTGCCAGTGATTGGATTATACTGTACTTACAAGACGTATGAGAACATCTCGCCAGCGTCTTCGCTCTACCTCCATTAATGACATTTCAGTTTGGTCAATGGTCCTCCCAGTTTTTAGCAGCAGTTCCAGATCCTTCCATGTTGCCATGTTATCTGCATGTTCTGAACTATTTTTATGGCCTTTCAGAAGCGAACCAACGTTTATCCAGTCTGAAAGTCCATCCGTAATTAGTTTGTACGACTTCCTTGAAAACACCTTGCAGCAGAAGCAATAAAGAGCATCATTCCTTCTAGAGTACATCAGCCAGCATCGTTTTATTTTTTCCCCATTAATTAATATTCTGTACATGTAATGGTGATGAAAGCTTCTACCGTCCTCTCTTTTAGGGAATGTGAAATCTGGATTGATTTGAAATGGTCCTCGAGACACCAGATCTGTCTTCAAGGCATCTGACATGACAACTGGCCAGTCATACGGATCAAGCGGTAGAGCAGATCTTGGTTCTTGTTGCTCAGTAGAAATGCCTGTGTGTGGTGTTTGAAGCTGAACAGAAGATGGGCCACTTGTTGGTTCATCAGGCTCTACTTCTACTGGTGTTTGTGGTTGCATAGAGGATGGTCCTGCTGTTGGCTCATGATGCTCATCAGACTTTGGTGAGGATGGCTTTTCCAAATATTTCAGTAGTGCTCCTGAGAACATAACATTACATATTCTGTTAGATTTTGCTAAAATACTCTTTCTTATCTTGTTTGATAATTGATCTGTGTGAACAGAATTTGAGGTGATGTGATCCATTAAATTTAACATTTCGAAATATTATAATTATTACAGAGACTAGCTTACTCTACACGATTCCTGAGCACTTGCCTAGCTTGATGGTCAACCTAACCTAGTTGCCTGAACTGTAATCATAAGAATATACAAGTGGCACATCTCACCTGTGCTACTGGAAAGCTTCTCCTCTATTTTCTTCTTTTTCCATTTTTCAGCTCCTGATGGATAATGTCGTTTCATTTTCCAAGATGCACGAAGTCACATCTAGTTAACCACAACTAATCTGCTAAATAATAATAATCATGATAATAATAATGATGATGATGATAATAATAATAATAATAATGTTTTACAATACTAGAAGAATTAAGCATTTAGGAAAGCATAAGCATATAGTAAGAATAAAGTTAAATAATATCGAAATAAGATCTCACAATAGTTATTTACACATAACGACTAAAACGTTTCGTTTGTCTCCGTTTTATCACATTTGTCTCATACAAAAATTTTAATTAATACAACAACAACAATATTAATAACAACTTCAGCTATATTCCTATTCTTGCCCACTGAGGTATGACCTGGGAGCCTGTCTCGGGGCCCCCTAGTAGCAGCGGGGCCCTAACCGGCCGCTTAGTCTGCTTATGCCAGGAAACGGCCCTGCAATCGGGAATACGAGTAGGGTGCTGTGCAATCTGCTCTAGGTCATTTAGGATAGAGAAATTGTAAGCTAGTTCACAGGGGATGTCAGTAAAATGGGAGGAAAGAAAGTTGGTGGCGAACATTGAAATCTCCTAAAATGGAGATTTTAGCAAAGGAGAGTAAAATTGAATGTATTCCACTTTGGAAGCGAGGTAGTTGAGGTGACGTGTATGTATATATTATGTATATAGTCTAAAAGTCACTAAAGGGTAAATATCACTAAATCTAAGCTGAATGGCAAGAGCAAGTCATAAACGAACCAACGCGGCTGTTCGTATTGCTTTGGTCTGGCCTAGACATGTTTTTTCCTATCTGACCTAATCTTTGGTGCTGAGTGTAATTAGGTGATGTTTCTAAGGTGACAAATCGGGTAGGAAGTTGTTTGTACTTAAGTATAGTTAGGGGTAATGTCTATAGCTTCTAAATTGGTAATGTAAGAGAGAGTTAGGTAGGCTATTTGTGGGACACAGGAATAACACGGTAGGCTTCAAAGAATACCTAACTCAACGCACTGGTAAGTGCTTTTGATTGTTTGCTAGAACCTAAGTAACCTAACTGGGGTGTCTACCCCACGCTATCACATTTGGCTCATTTGGTTAAATTTTGTTCATTGGGTTAAATTTGGCTTATTGGGTTCAAGTGGTGGTTTGGAAAATTGGATGTAGCCTAGTCGGTCGTCCGATTTGGTTTGTTTGTGTGGGTAAGCTACTGTACTATAGCGTAGGTCCCGCCGGCCTAACTCTAAAACTAATTCCTACTCAGCCCTAACTCTAAAACTAATTCCTACTCAGCCCTAACTCTAAAACTAATTCCTACTCAGCCCTAACTCTAAAACTAATTCCTACTCAGCCCTAACTCTAAAACTAATTCCTACTCAGCCCTAACTCTAAAACTAATTCCTACTCAGCCCTAACTCTAAAACTAATTCCTACTCAGCCCTAACTCTAAAACTAATTCCTACTCAGCCCTAACTCTAAAACTAATTCCTACTCAGCCCTAACTCTAAAACTAATTCCTACTCAGCCCTAACTCTAAAACTAATTCCTACTCAGCCCTAACTCTAAAACTAATTCCTACTCAGCGCTAACTCTAAAACTAATTCCTACTCAGCGCTAACTCTAAAACTAATTCCTACTCAGCGCTAACTCTAAAACTAATTCCTACTCAGCCCTAACTCTAATACAATTCACTATTCAGCCCTAACTGGGGAGTAACCAGATCAAATTTAAACCTAATCTAACCTACTTCACGTGATTTGGCCTAATTCGGTTTTGCTATAGCATGTCGGTGATTGGCCATATAAGCCCCTACGAAGACTCTGGGGAGGACTTCGAAGCTTATGCCACTAGGGTGAGGTTGTTTTTCGAGGCAAATTCCATTCCGGATGCTAAGAAAGTACCTTCCTTTTTAACTATAATAGGCCCTAAAACGTTTGGTTTAGTTATGGACCTAGTTTCTCCTAAAGCACCGGAAACTTGCACCTATAATGAATTGGTACAGGCCATAACCGATCACTACAAACCCCGAGTAGTTCTCATCTATGAACGTTTCAAATTTTATTCAAGGCATCAGACGGGAAATGAAAGCATTGCAGAGTTTGTTGCAGGAATAAAAAGCCATAGCCGTACGTGTAAATTTGGGGGCAAATTAGATGAAATGCTAAGAGATAGGTTTGTAATGGGTCTCAAAGAGGAGTCTACCCAGAGAGCCCTATTAGCCATACAGGACCTAACTTTTAGTCAGGCTGTAGAAATAGCTACGGCTAGAGAAGCAGCTGCTAAAGATGTTAGAGCTTTTGGCAATCATAGTAGTAAAGCCCAACACGTAAATAGCTTTAAATCTTCTAGGCCAGGCAGACCTAATGAGCCTACTAGACAGGCAAATAAAAGGTATGAGGCGAATACGACTAAGCCTACTAATTCTACTAAGCCTTCCAAGCCATGTACAGGGTGTGGAAAACACCATTGGAAGAAGGATTGCCCCTTTTAAAGAAGCAGTTTGCCGAAACTGTAGTAAAATAGGCCACATAGCTAAAGTGTGTTTTTCAAAGAAAACGAAGGGTGAAAATTCTAATTTTAACCTCTCTATTGTAAATCCTGAAAGGGGAAATACTTCGAACATTGGAGTGGAGTACCTATTTTATGAGCAACAAAGTGGGAATAATACAGGCCCATATATTGTAGAGGTAGGCCTAAATGGAATTACAGTTCCTCTAGAACTGGATACAGGTGCTGCCCGGACTGTCATGTCCAGGAAGGTTTTTGAGGGAACTTTCCGAAATGCACCTAAACTACATGCCTCTAAAACTATCTTGAAGAAATATGGAGACATACAAATACCTATTTGTGGAGAAGCATACGTCACAATTACACTCAACCAGAAAACTTTGTCTCATCCCTTAACCCTTTTAGTGGTGGATGAGCAAGGGCCTACTCTACTAGGCCGTGATTGGATTGATGCTTTGAAAATGCCGATTGACAAAATCTTGCCAAGGGGTCAGGCAGATGTGCATACCCTCTCATATCCATCTGACATAGACTCATTGTTAAAGGAGTTTTCTTCTGTTTTTGGGCCTGAAGTAGGCAACCTAAAAGGCCATCAGGTCTGCATAGTAGAAGATCCTAATGTAACCCCGAAATTTTGTAAGGCTCGTTCAATTGCGTATGCACTGCGAGAGAAGGTAGATTTAGAAATTGACAGGCTGCTAAAAGATAAAATTATTGAACCAGTCACACACGCTATGTGGGCTGCCCCAGTAGCTCCTGTACTAAAACCGGACAAGTCTGTGCGGTTATGTGAGGATTACTGTTTAACAGCAAATAGAGCCGTCCTTCTAGATTGCTATCCTATACCCAAGCCTGATGAATTATTTAGCTCTCTTGCTGGGGGTAAATATTTCACAAAACTCGATATGTCCCCCTATGCTCAACTAAGTTTATACGAAAACTCTAAAGAATTAACTATCATAAATACGCACCGAGGCCTATATAAGTACAATAGGCTATGCTATGGAATAGCATCGGCTCCGGGTATTTTTCAGAGGACAATGGACCAAGTTCTAGGTCACATTCCAGGGGTACTTTGCTTTCTAGATGATGTCCTCATTTCAGGTTCGTCTAAAAAAGAACACCTAACTAGATTAACCACGGTTCTAAAAAGACTCAGGGATGCCGGACTTAAGCTAGAGAGAGAAAAGTGTTCATGGGTCACTAATGAGGTTTCATATTTAGGGTTCCGCATAGATGCCTCAGGCATTCATCCAACGGTGGATAAACTAGAAGCAATAGAAAAGGCACCACCTCCACAAAACATCACACAGTTACAAACTTATTTAGGTCTCCTAAACTTTTATAGGAAATTTTTGTCTAATGCATCGACTTTCCTTGAACCCCTAAATAAGCTATTACGATCTGGGGAACAGTGGAGATGGGAGAAAACTCAAAAGGAGGCATTTGAGGCTTCCAAGGACGTACTACTAAAGTCCACTCTCCTAGTGCATTATGATCCTAAACTTCCTCTCGTAGTTTCAGCAGACAGCAGTTCTTATGGAATTGGGGCAGTGTTATCTCACCACATTGATGGTGTAGATAGGCCTATCTGTTTTGCTTCTAGAACACTAACCGAGACGGAAAGACGATATGCACAAGTGGAACGTGAAGCATTAGCCTTAGTATTTGCAGTAAAAAAAATTCATTTTTATCTATGGGGTCATAAATTTAAACTAATTACTGACCATAAGCCTCTTTTAGGTTTATTTTCACCTAATAAAAATATTCCAGTTATGGCCTCAGGTAGGATTCAACGATGGGCACTGATTCTACAAGCCTATAAATTTGACTTAGTACATCGGTCAGGTAAACTTCTAGGTACGGCTGATGCGCTAAGTAGGTTGCCCTTAGAAAATCCAAATGATTGTGTACCTATACCTACAGAATGGGTTCACTTGGTGGAGTTTTTGGGAATCCACTCCAGTATCTGCGGTACAAATAGAGCAATGGACAAAATCAGACCCTATTCTGTCTAGGGTCATCCATTTCTGCTCAGTTGGTTGGCCTACTAAGGTTGAGAGTGAATTACAGCCTTTTTATCAACGTCAGTCTGGCCTCTCGATTCAAAATGGCTGTCTCTTATGGGGCCACAGAGTGATTATTCCAAATAAAGGCAGGTCGAATTTAGTGAAGGAACTTCACGCTGAACACATGGGCGCAACAAAAATGAAAGAGCTGGCGAGAGCTTATTTCTGGTGGCCTGGTTTAGATGGAGAACTCGAATCATTGGTTCGTTCCTGTCAAAACTGCCTAGAGAACAGAGATCTCCCAAGGAAAAGTCCACTTCATCCTTGGGAATGGCCTACTATACCGTGGCATAGGATCCATGTTGACTATGCAGGTCCTATAAATAATACTTATTTCCTAGTCATTGTGGACGCCTACTCTAAGTGGGTGGAAATTTTTCCAACCACTTCCACGACTTCGGGTGTTACTATTCGCTTACTCCGTTCGGTTTTCGCTCGATGGGGTTTACCCGTAGTCCTGGTTTCCGACAATGGTACTTGTTTTACCAGTGAGGAATTTCGTTCCTTCGTCCACCTAAATGGCATTAAACATGTCCGGTCTAGTGTTTTCCACCCGTCTACTAACGGTCTCGCGGAAAACATGGTCCGTACTTTCAAGTCGGCCTTGCGTCATTCTCGTGGGGAGGAAATGCAAGTGGTGTTGGATAAATTTTTGTTTAAATATCGAATAACACCACACACCACGACGGGGGTGTCTCCCTCTAAACTTCTGATTGGCCGGGGAATTCGTTCAGTTTTCGATTTGTTACGTCCAACGAAACGTTACAACAACGAGTTTTACGCCATCAGGAAAAACAGAAGTTGTACCACGACACTAAAAGAGGGAGAGTTCTAGAAGCGCAACCTAATGATCCAGTTATGATTCGCAACTATGGGACTGGACCAAAATGGGTTCCTGCAACTGTGCAGGAGAGAACGGGCCTTGTTTCCTTCAAGTGCCAACTAGAAGATGGTCGTTCTATTAAACGCCATCAGGACCAGATATGGGAACGTGAAGTGCAGAAGGACCAGAGTCTTCCGGAAGAGAGAACTGATCCTCCGGAAAATGGTTCAACTCGCCCGCCTATACAGGTTGCACCTAATCCTACTACATCAACCCCGCTCCGCAGGTCGTCTAGGGTCCCTCATCCCCCTGACAGACTAAACTTGTAGGGGAGGAGTGAGGTGACGTGTATGTATATATATATTAGTGATGGGACGATGCATCGCAATCGCAATACAATCGCACATTTTTTTACAATCGCAATCGCAATTGCAATCGCATTTAATGAGTGCGATTGTTGCGATTGTGAACAAAAGATTTAAATCTCTACAAAAGTTGCTATGAAAGCTGCTCTTTCATGCGTACTTAAAGGAAAGTTTAGCTAACAACAATACGGAATAATAAATAAATAATAAATAAGTCAAAAACAGAAATGAAAACGGGTTGCGAATTAGTTGAAAACAGAATAAAAAATTGGTTTAATAATAACAATAAGTAACACCTCTTTATTTGCTCTATGTAAAATTGGAATGTTAAAAAATCAAGCTAACCCTATGGTAGGTAACGCGTTTAGGTATATTTAAAGCATAAATGAGCGTTATGTGAGGCTAAAGCTAAACATCGCAATCGCAATCGCGCGATTTTCAAATTCTGACAATCGCAATCGCAATCGCAACAGCGATTTATGAAATATGACAATCGTCCCATCACTAATATATATGTATATAGTCTAAAAGTCACTAAAGGGTAAATCTCACTAAATCTAAGCTGAATGGCAAGAGCAAGTCATAAACGAACCAACGCGGCTGTTCGTATTGCTTTGGTCTGGCCTAGATATGTTTTTTCCTATCTGACCTAATCTTTGGTGCCGAGTATAATTAGGTGATGTTTTCTAAGGTGACAAATCGGGTAGGAAGTTGTTTGTACTTAAGTATAGTTAGGGGTAATGTCTATAGCTTCTAAATTGGTAATGTAAGAGAGAGTTAGGTAGGCTGTTTGTGGGACACAGGAATAAAACGGTAGGCTTCAAAGAATACCTAATTCAACGCACCGGTAAGTGCTTTTGATTGTTTGCTAGAACCTAAGTAACCTAACTGGGGTGTCTACCCCACGCTATCACAGTAGTCAAAGAGTTTTGGATAGTCAGTAGAATTAGGAGAAAGTGAGACAGCGCGGATGAATTTAGTTTGAGATTAGTATGTAAGCCGCAGCCAGAGGATGTAGAATTTGGAGGATTCAAGTTCGGGAATGTAAGAGCAAATGAAATTGACTATGGAGAAAGTAGGAGGGTACGGAAAAGGGGTTGATATCAGTCGTCCCAGACACCCGAGTTTCAGTGAGGAAGAGAAGGCAAGGTTTAGAGGAGGTGGTGTTCAACAGATTGGAAATTTGAGAAAAGGCCACGAATGTTGCAGAAGTTTATGAAAAGTGAATCAGGCAGAGGCCCAAAACATCTCGATAAAGAAATAGCAGGTCCAGCCCCACTGCCCGAGCCTGCGTTCCCAGTATCGGCAGAAAGGAAGCCAGAAGTGGGGACATTTATGGTTCCCTCCCCAGGCGACTTCGAGGCTCTTGAGATTGATGCAATTTTGGGTTTTTTTAAATTTGAAAAGACTGTGTAGTATGTAAGATGCATGTATGTGTAGTGATGAACAGTGAGAGAAGTGTGTGTTTGAGAGCATACTAGACTGCTCACAGGGTAGATGAGACACGGGAAGATCAACTAAGGAGGAAAGTGACAAGAGGAACGGGAGTTCCAGCACTCCCTGTCTCCTGCCTAACGTCCCCTACGGAGTACTTACCTGGTCGATTGGTGTCTACAATCTCCTCCTTTTCAACAGTTTATACTGGCTGTATAAAAATAGTATGACAACACGTCGTTATACTTATATATGCGCCTCAGTGGTATAGTGGTTAGCGTCGTTAACTACGAATCCATCGGCCCCGGGATCGAGAACCGGTGACGGCAGGCAAAGCGCAGCAAAACCCAGCCGTTCATCCTTCCACACAAAAAAAAAAATTGGTTGATAGATGAATGGGTACCCGGATAGCCGTGTGGTTAAGATGCTGGGATGGTGGTGGGGCGTGGTTTGAATTCTACGTTAACCTCCACCATGGTGGAGTGACAAGCTTGACCTTCGTCAAAATGAACAATTTGGGCGGAAGTAAAACCAAGGTTATATGACTTTCGTATGAAGAGAGATCAATACACGGAACATTAACGAGGTGTGTGGTGTGTATATATATATATATATATATATATATATATATAATATATATATATATGGGGGGGAGGGGATGTATAATGTATAAAGAGCAAAACTTTCCAAAAAAATAAATGACTAAAATGGAAGAATCTTTCCAAACGATAACAGCTACCCTTCTTCTTCAGGTCCTTTTCAGGAGGGTACACTGTCAAAAATGTAAGTTTCATCTACTTCAAAATCGGAACCTATATCTGACATTAAATGTACTTTCGAATTATGAGGTATTTGAAAAGTACACGGAGAAGTACTCGAGCTCCAAATGTACATTAAATGCCCGAGAATACATCGGACATTAAGAATATCCTTTTCGAGTACGCTTTTCATAGGAAATACTGTACATAGAAAGTAGAACGCAGCAAATGAATTCACTAAAAAAGTATAAAGCATAATTAAGTTTATTTTCGATTTAGTCCAGTTCCAGCATAACCACATGAAACCTTACTGAATTCTGCGAAATTTAATTTTTAGACTAAAATAAAGAAATTGTAGTAAAACTTAACTATCATGTACTTTATTCTGCGCATTATTTTAAAATAAACAAATGCATAATTGTTTTTTCGCTCAGTGGATTTGAATCAACGACAACGAGAGCTTTCACGCAATGTACAGTCTTCTTTTCCCATCAGGTGCCTTGCTGTAAGAAAAGTCATATACTGCAAGGTGTGTACAAAGTCCTTTCCAGGTTATAAACTTTAATTAATTACATGAAACCCAAAGAAGACAGAGTAATGCTTTGTTTTGCAAGTTGTTGCATAACACACGAGGTTTGTTATTTCTCATTAAATCTCGACACGTGCGCCGTTAGTTACACGCACCACATCCAAGAGAAATTCGAATTCACGCCATACGTTCGCGGGCATATTTCTCGTGACACTGTTGATGGCATCGCAAATCCTTGCACGAAGAGTGTCAATGTCAGAAACAGGAGTATGATACGCATGCGTTTTTACATATCCCTACAGGAAGAAGTCCAGGGGCGTGATATCGGGGAATCGTGGAGGCCATGGCACTGGCCCGTCGCGCCCAATCCATCTTCGGGAAAAGTAGTGTTCAAGAACTCACGCACTAACACTAGTGAAACACTAATTCCATCAAAACTGAGGTAACTTTGGCTCCCTATATACAGTCTATTAATATGAACTCTGAATGATGCACGGGAATCAACCGCAAGTCGATTTTGAACCGTCGTTCGAAATCATAAAAGGTATCAAAAGATTATATATATATAATATATATATATATATATATATATATATATATATAGATAGATATCTATATATCCCTCGATTTACATAAATTAAATTTACAGAATTTCGCTTTAACGGAAATGATCAATAAGGCAATAAAACTTATTATAACGGAAGCAAGATTCGTTATAACGAAAATTTGAGTCTAGAAAATCACTAACTCAGTCACTAAATTCATAATCTATTCTAATTTTACACAGGTAGTGGCTCGTACTAGCGTCTCGTGCTCATCACAACCTTCCCTCCCGTCCTCCCTTCCACCCTCCCGCCGTCTCACGCGTCTCCATTGATAGTCAGACACCCTTATTCTTACTTTTTTCTCACTTTATTATTAAGTACCGTACAAATATAATATACATTAATAATGTACAGAGTATTTTAGTAAAGTTTACGTTATTATGCGTATGTGTTACATCGCAAAGATTTTGTTCGCTAGAAACGTATCTCCAAATATATAATGGGAGTCTATGGGAAAATAGGATTCGATATACGGAAATCCGCTTTACTGAAGCATTTTTGTGGAACTTAACTCTTCCGTAAAGCCAGGGATTACTATATATATATATATATCAACCTTTCAAATGTTCTGTACGATGATACATCATTTCATGGAGATCAGGCTTGTTGCCCCTCCTCTTGAGTTGGCCTGGTGAAGTAAAGAGTTGGTTTCTTGCGCTCTCCACTTCACGTACTATCCATTCATGGAAAATCACAATAGGCATATCAAAGTTTTTAAAATAAATATGATGGTGTCATTAATTAATAATAATTAATAATAATACAAGACCAATACATGCAAAATAACTTAGCAATGATGATATTAAAGGCATTTCAAAAAGGGTGAAGATATTTAATTTAAAGTAGTTATTTTCAGTGTTGGTCAAGTAGGTGCCAAATCCAAACATGTTGGTCAAGTAGGTGCCAAACATGTTGGTCAAGTAGGTGCCAAACATGTTGGTCAAGTAGGTGCCAAACATGTTGGTCAAGTAGGTGCCAAACATGTTGGTCAAGTAGGTGCCAAACATGTTGGTCAAGTAGGTGCCAAACATGTTGGTCAAGTAGGTGCCAAACATGTTGGTCAAGTAGGTGCCAAACATGTTGGTCAAGTAGGTGCCAAATCCAAACATGTTGGTCAAGTAGGTGCCAATCCAAACATGTTGGTCAAGTAGGTGCCAAATCCAAACATGTTGGTCAAGTAGGTGCCAAATCCAAACATGTTGGTCAAGTAGGTGCCAAATCCAAACATGTTGGTCAAGTAGGGCCAAATCCAAACATGTTGGTCAAGTAGGTGCCAAATCCAAACATGTTGGTCAAGTAGGTGCCAAATCCAAACATGTTGGTCAAGTAGGTGCCAAATCCAAACATGTTGGTCAAGTAGGTGCCAAATCCAAACATGTTGGTCAAGTAGGTGCCAAATCCAAACATGTTGGTCAAGTAGGTGCCAAATCCAAACATGTTGGTCAAGTAGGTGCCAAATCCAAACATGTTGGTCAAGTAGGTGCCAAATCCAAACATGTTGGTCAAGTAGGTGCCAAATCCAAACATGTTGGTCAAGTAGGTGCCAAATCCAAACATGTTGGTCAAGTAGGTGCCAAATCCAAACATGTTGGTCAAGTAGGTGCCAAATCCAAACATGTTGGTCAAGTAGGTGCCAAATCCAAACATGTTGGTCAAGTAGGTGCCAAATCCAAACATGTTGGTCAAGTAGGTGCCAAATCCAAACATGTTGGTCAAGTAGGTGCCAAATCCAAACATGTTGGTCAAGTAGGTGCCAAATCCAAACATGTTGGTCAAGTAGGTGCCAAATCCAAACATGTTGGTCAAGTAGGTGCCAAATCCAAACATGTTGGTCAAGTAGGTGCCAAATCCAAACATGTTGGTCAAGTAGGTGCCAAATCCAAACATGTTGGTCAAGTAGGTGCCAAATCCAAACATGTTGGTCAAGTAGGTGCCAAATCCAAACATGTTGGTCAAGTAGGTGCCAAATCCAAACATGTTGGTCAAGTAGGTGCCAAATCCAAACATGTTGGTCAAGTAGGTGCCAAATCCAAACATGTTGGTCAAGTAGGTGCCAAATCCAAACATGTTGGTCAAGTAGGTGCCAAATCCAAACATGTTGGTCAAGTAGGTGCCAAATCCAAACATGTTGGTCAAGTAGGTGCCAAATCCAAACATGTTGGTCAAGTAGGTGCCAAATCCAAACATGTTGGTCAAGTAGGTGCCAAATCCAAACATGTTGGTCAAGTAGGTGCCAAATCCAAACATGTTGGTCAAGTAGGTGCCAAATCCAAACATGTTGGTCAAGTAGGTGCCAAATCCAAACATGTTGGTCAAGTAGGTGCCAAATCCAAACATGTTGGTCAAGTAGGTGCCAAATCCAAACATGTTGGTCAAGTAGGTGCCAAATCCAAACATGTTGGTCAAGTAGGTGCCAAATCCAAACATGTTGGTCAAGTAGGTGCCAAATCCAAACATGTTACGGTAACTTTGAAGTAGTTGGAAGGTTTTTATTACTATCTTTCTCAATGACAATTTCTAAAATTTTGGGATGGAAATGCTGCAAATGTCTTTTCAAATTTGATGCTCTGGTTGGTGCATTTTTATCAGAGCCAGTAAAACCACTGATTTTTGCTTCACATAATTTTTCACCATCATCTTCTATCATACACTGACACATGAAATGTTTCCCATCTGTGGTTATTGTAAAATATTAAAAAACTGCAGACTTTGTTGGAAGTGTCTTTGCCATTGTGAAAGGGGTTTTAGACTTGAAAGTTAAAAACTTATGAAATTTAGAAAGAACTAAATTAAATAAGCATTAAAAATAAAAAATATTATCTGAAAAGAAAAAATGAATTAATGGCATTAGTGTCTGAAATGGAGAACATTGTGTTTATTATTTAAGTGGTTTAACCACCACAGCTGCCAGTGATATCATACACAAAAACATATTTTATTAAAATTTATATTGAGGTCGGAGTTGGTACATTTTTACTGACTCCGACTCCAGCAGCACCAAAATTGCTTCTGACTCCGACTCCACAGCCCTGGTATGCAGGCCACCTTTCAGTAGGTGCACCTCATCCTGAAGTGATTCTACAGTACTTTATATAAGCGTACCATCACATCAATAGATTCAAAATGTATGGGTGGCAAGTCCAGGTTCTCACTTGCAAATATGGGCCTATCATTAGCAGATTATTTCCAAAATCTTCTAAATGATGTTCTCAAGGTTGAGCAAATTTTTCTTTTCACCTTTGCGATGGATATGTGATCATATGTCTCTTGTTTGAGTTCTCATTGGTTGGATAAAATGTAAATAATTGTGCTTTAACAGTTTCCATCTGTTCCCCACTATAATGTTTTTCACATAATGTGATTATGGCATCATTGGGTAATAAGCCACTTTTCACAGTAATGAAGCACAGAATGTTGATAATACTTGGTCCATCTGAAGATCCTTCCACCATTGTTTAGTTCCAAAAGCCTAGTCTATGGTAACTATGGCACCACAGCAACTTTTATCAATATTTAAAATTCTTAATTTTCATATTTATAAAAACAAATATCACATTACACTACTATCACTGTAATCCTGAGTTTAAAACAACTTATTCAGGCCTAGGTCTAGCCCAATGTAGTCCATACCACAAATATCAAGTTAAGGCTCAGGTTAAAGTTTCAGTGTTTTAGGTTTTAGTTTTCATTTAAAGAAGCCTAGTTATAATTTCTATATAAAACTTTTATACAAACAGAATTTTTGTATAAAACTTTTCAAAATTATCTATAATTACTTGCAAATTTTTATACAAAAACTAACAATTTTGTACCCAAATTTCCAATAAAATAAAACAACAAAATCTCAACTATAAAAGATAAACATATTGCATATGAACTCAAGAGTAGCTCTCCTTTTGGCTTTGTTTAACCCAGGAGTAAAACTCTTTCAGATGTTCATTCTTTTGAAAAATACCAAGGTACATTTTAGTATGTATGGAAGCATATAAGGTAAATGGGTTTCACTCCAAACATGAAGGAAATCTGAAAAAAACTCTGGTTCTTAAATTTTCAAGTCAGAGAATGTTTCAGAGATGAAGAATGACAAGTTCAAAGGGAAAGGTCCTGATATTATCATTATTTTTTTTACAGGAAATGAATGAGTTTTACAAGCAACCAATGTTTTATGTGATGGGTCACTTCAGCAAGTTCATTCCAGAGGGTTCAAAACATATCAAAACTTTTGTCAAATCTCAACAATCAACAATTGATCCTGATTGTGGTTCAGGAAAAAAGGATGCTGCATCTTTTTTGGATCCATCAGGATTTACAGTTTCTGTAATACTTAACAGGTATGTTCTCTTTTCTGTCATACAAAATTATACATACATATAAAAGAATTAACAAGCAATGAAAAATACTGAATTGCTATTACAGTACCTTTTTAAAAAAATGAACTACTACAATTTGCTTCATGATAATGAACCATATGTACAAACAATAATAGCAATTGTTTGATTGTTCTCAAAACTAAATTTTTATCACAAAATTCTCTCTCATTATATGATAATTAATACCAATTTATTTAAGAAACTATGAGCAAAAATCTGTTGTGATTCAAGACTTGTCTGGAAATTACATCCATGACTTCTGCCTCCAAAGTCCAGTGAAACAGTCATCTACAGTGAGGGGAGTTTGGGCATGAATAATAAACAATAACAGTCCACTGTCAGACACAAATAAAGATTGTAAATGAAAATTTTGTTTTAGTTCTGCACACCCATTGGCAGTTCAGTAGCCATGTCTAGCATTTTGTTCACCCATAGATGAATTGAAGAGAGCTGTGAGGACACTTCAATAACAAGATTGATTAACCAAAGCAGATGATTTTATTCACTCTGAGAAGAAACTTTGGGAATTATGATGATGATTATATATGATAATAAGCTTTAATGGCAGGAGATAAATCCTATAAAAAAGTATAATATCCAAGTTAATAAATGATAGTAGTAGTTAAACAATAAATTCAAAAAGCTAAAACATTAAAACTAAAAATAAAATGTATAATGAAACAACAATAAAATTAATAAAAAAATACCTTAAGCTAATACTAAAAAATAATAATGAAAGTATGTAATAAAAATACCAATATTGGTGTTAAGTGGAGTTATCGACAAACGCTTTCATAGTTGTCCATAAGACAAAGCAAGATTGATGAATAGCTTGGACAATTGGATTGTCTGTGTTTTGAAATCTTTGCATCAGATTGTATTGAGCACATCATCTTTCTTAAGGGAGGCTGGAAACATTGTGGTTAGCAAACATTTGTGAAGCTAAGCATTTTGCAGGTAAATTATACAGCAGTATAAAAAATTTGTTTAAAGCAAATTTAAGGTTCTGCAGGAATTTCCTTTTTGTAATTAACTGACAGTTGCTGCCCAGACACGAGTACAAAGAGTATGAAAAAGTAGTTCTTTAGCTTTGCTTGTAAAGAATCTGAAGTTCCTTGTAATCAAGTTTGCTCTCACACAGAAAAGTTCAGTATTATTTTCTTATGTCTGGGTCATTATTTACGGAGTTGGTGATAATTTGTCTCAAATACTTAAATTCTCGTACTTCTAATTGTGTCACCTTTCATGCTGAAAATATTATTAGCTACTTAATTTGAGCTTTTCGGGTGGGGTTGCCTAATCTTAGTTTTAGTAATATTAAAATTAATATCATGGTTCTGTAAATGTAAGTCCCAGAATTTTTAAGATAATCCAGACTTTTAACTGAAGGGCTTATTAACACATCATCATTGGCATAAACCTTCTCAAAAGGGGTGATCCTACACTCACAACTAATTGCAGGCTGGTGTGCTCATTATCTGTGTCCAAGCAAAGTTCTTGAAAAAATTGTAAAAAGTAGAATGCAGCAATATTTAGAATCCTACAATTTATTATCTAAAAATCAATATGGCTTCTGTAATAATAAAACAATGGAAAGGGCTATTTTAAATCTTATAAAATGCAAATTTAGCTAAAGAGAACAAAGAAATAATGATATCAATATTTATTTTATTTATGGATTTGAGCAAGTCATTTGATGTACAGTACTAGACCAGTGGTCGGCGAACTTTTTTGGGTATTACCCCAAAATATATTTGAAGACATAATCAGGACGTAAATTCGTAATATTCTAAAACTTAGAATAATGCCACATTTATGTAACAAAATAAAAAAAATATATACGAAAAAAATATCAGCACAAAGTGTGTCTCATACTGCACGCATTACCCCCAAAAGTTTTAAATTTACCCCATTTGGGTAATTTACCCCTGTTCCCCGACCACTGTACTAGACCATAATATTCTCCTTAATAAATTATGTTGTTACAGATTTAAAGGAGCAATCAGTGATTGGTTTAAGAGTTATTTGTCCAATACATATCATTTTGTTTCAGTAAATGAGGTTTATTCAACTAAAGAACTTGCCAAACATGGTGTACCACAGAGTTTAGTTTTGGGTCCACTGTTATTTTTATTATATATAAATAACCTTCCATGTTCATCTAATATACTTAACTTCATAATGTTTGCAGATGATACAACCGTCTTTTTCTTGCAAAGATATTAATTCAGCTAAAAATATTACTTATTTTTTCCTTTGGAATTGACCACCATTTCAAACCTAGAAAGGTTCATATCATGGTGAGACTAAGTGAGAGGCGGGACAAGAGCCAAGACAGTTGGAGGAAATCAAATATAGGGCTAACAGAGCAAGAAGCACTCTCTGCAAGAATGGACTGAAGATGCATCAAGGTTGGATAGGTATGCAACTCTGGGAAGCACTGCAAATGAGAGGTTGAATAAAGAGGGCAAAAATAAACACATGTTCAACTGAGAGGAATATGACAATGAGGAGAAGGCTCAGGAAGATTTCTAGATACAAGGTGGCCATGGGTCAAACGACTATAATCAATTCTCAGATGAGCCAATAGAACTTCCTTCTGCCAAGATTTGTGATAAGAAGACCAATGACAAAGAACAGGCTTGAGATGGTTGGGGGTTTGTTCACACTAATGCCATCCCAGTCATGCTGCCACAATGACCTGAAATGGTGGTGGAGGGAAGGAACAAAATCTAAAAAGGGCAAAGACTTAGAGGTAATAAGAAGGGAGCAAACCTGTCTGGCCAAAAGGTCTACCTCCTCATTACTGGTAATAACCATATGAGAGGGGATCCAACAGTAAAAAATATGCCATGCAGAATAAGCAGTAAGAAAACTAACAAATTGCTGTGCCCTTCAGACCAGAGGGTGTTTAGGGTCATAGGATTTTAAGGACATAAGAGCATTACAGGAATCTGAAAAATTTACAAAAGTGCTCAGGGGTAGAGCACCAATATGAGTTAGAGCTTCCAGAATAGCAAAGAGCTCTGCTGAATAAATGGAGGTGTCATGAGGGAGATGAATTCTCCAGTCTTAAAAAAAAAAAGATGGGAAAACTGCCAAAGCAGCTACACCTGATAGAGAATGGAAGCCATCTGTGTAGATATGAATGGAAGAAGTGTGACAAATAAGGTGTTCACGGAACAAGGACAGTACTAGGGGTGGACTTTTTATCAAAGGGACACAAATCCTTGCAATAGGAAATCAGATATAGAACCCATGGAGCAGAGGTGCTCAAACGTTTTTGTAAGTGGGCACATTTTCCAAATGCTGGAGGCACAGGAAAGATAGAAACCCAGACATAGACATGTTGATAATAAAGAAATTATTGATGATACTTCTATTGCAGACTCTTTAAATATACATTTTACTTCAATAGTGGATAAGCTTCACTCACAATTACTAAATAATGACCACTCACCTCTAGAATATATGCCACCCAGCCCACTAAATTCATTTTCTTTTGTTCCTGCTACCTCTACTGAGGTCTGGAATATTATTGGTAAATTAAAAAATACAAAAAATAACATTCATAACATTTCTGTACCTATATTAAAACTTGTTAAAGAGAAGATATCTATAACTTTGGCTAAAATTATCAATCAAAGTACTTCCAAATGAATATTCCCATCAATGCTAAAAACTGGTTATATAACACCTCTTTTTGCAACAAATTACAGGCCAGTTTGTTCATTATCTGTGTTCAGCAAAGTTTTTGATAGGTAGGCAACTTCTTTTGAAACTAGGTAAATTTGATTTATTGATAATGGGTCAGTGTTCAAAATTTAAATCAAAATACACTATTTTCAAGACATTTTAAGATAAAAAACACTCCATGTAATAATATTTATTTTATATATACACTATATACTACAATTGACCCATGGGTCAGAGGTTGCCAACCACTGTAATAGACCATAATAGTCGACTTAATAAATTATATTGTTACAGCTTTAGAGGAGCAATCAGTGATTGTTTTAAGTTATTTGTCCAATAAATATCATTTTGTATCAGTAAATAAGGTTTGCTCAACTAAAGTGTTGGTCAAACATGGTGTACCACAGATTTCAGTTTTGGGTCCATTTATTTTTATTATACAGGGTGTACATAAAGTCAGGATCTATTTTTGTGAAGCACTTGGTAATTACATGGAATTCAATCATAAAATGATAAAGTGGTAACATTTATTAAATAATTAAGAGTAGGATTCGAAGTGATGCCCATCAGTATCCCTGCACAGCTCAAATCGTTCCGCAGCAGTTCTAAACACATTCTGGAGCATTTGCGGGGTTATGTTATCTGCAGCAGTTTGTATACATGTACCTAAGTTTTCAAGACTCTTAATCTTCATCTGATAGACGTGCGATTTGATAAAGCCCCATGCAAAGAAATCTAAAGGTGTTAATTCTGGTGATCTCACTGGCCAAGGTCTGTTGCTTCCGCGTCTGATCCAGCGATTTGGAAAATGTCCATTTAGATAATCCTGAACAATTTTGGCATAGTGACAAGGAGCACCATCATATTGATAGACGACGGGGATAGGATTGTCAGTACCATCGTCTATCAACATGATGGTGCTCCTTGTCACTATGCCAAAATTGTTCAGGATTATCTAAATGGACATTTTCCAAATCGCTGGATCGGACACGGAAGCAACAGACCTTGGCCAGCGAGATCACCAGATTTAACCACTTTAGATTTCTTTGCATGGGGCTTTATCAAATCGCTCGTCTATCAGACGAAGATTACGAGTCTTGAAAACTTACGTACACGTATATGAACTGCTGCAGATAACATAACCCCGCAAATGCTCCAGTGTGTGTTTAGAAATGCTGCGGAACGATTTGAGCTGTGCAGGGATACTGATGGGTGTCACGTTGAATCCTACTCTTAATTATTTAATAAATGTTACCACTTTATAATTTCATGATTGAATTCCATATAATTTCCAAGTGCTTCACAAAAATAGATCCTGACTTTATGTACACCCTGTATATAAATGACCTTCCATTTTCATCTGATACACTGAACTTTATAGTTTGCAAATGATACAACCATCTCTTTTTCTTGCAAAGGTGTTAATTCAGCTAAGAATATATTTAATTTAGAATTCATTGGTGTAATGAAATGGTTGACCACCAATAAATTCTTCCTAAATACCAGTAAAACAAATTTCATGATTTTTACTAATAAAAAAATGTATATCTTGATGAACTTAATGTTAATGAAATCGCTGTAAAGGAGTGTACTGTAACAAAATTTCTTGGTGTAATGCTAGATAAGAATTTGCAATGGAGTGATCATGTAAATTAGATTGCAAAAAAGATTTCAAGGAGCATTACTATAATGTTTAAACTTAGAAATGTAGTCCCTAAACAGGTTTTATTGGCTCTTTATCATACTCATGTTCTTCCTTATATGATGTACTGCACCCTTGTTTGGGGAAACTCGGCTAACAACACATTAAAAGGTATCTTTGTCATCCAAAAAAGAGCAGTAAGTTTATTATTTGATGATGATTTCCTTGATCACTCTAGTGCATTATTTAAAGAGCTAAACCTACTAAAGCTCAATAATGTAATCAAACTGGCACATTTTATTTTTATTTACAAGTGTAACAACAAAATCATTAACCCTCGGACTGCAACTATCCTCTATAGAGGTGTGTGTCATTGACTGCAATGGTCCTCTGTAGAGCCCAAATTTAAATGATGTATTTAAAAAATTTGCACCAGAAATAGTATCATACAGCACTTTCCCCCTGCACCATGACTAAACTAAGGTAGATTAATGATTTTTTTTTCACTCACCATTTCTTTGCATACATACCTTCCATTGTACAAGAACAGAATAAGGTTTCCTAAGCTTTCATTTATCAGTATTTTTTGGTACATACGATGATTATCTGATAAATCTTTTGCCACATTCTAATGGCTATTTTATAATGGGTAAATAGATATTTTGTAACTCCTCAAGAAATCCACTCATATCAGACCAGAAATAGATCAAAGCACATTATACCTCAATTCAAATTGTCTTCATCTCAAAAACTACACATTTTCATTGGATTGAAACTATGGAATAATTTAAATGCTGAGATAAAAAACATTGTGAATTAAGTTGAAATCCCGATTAATAATGGCATACTAACAAAAATCTAGGATTAATGTCCATTACTATTGTTTATTAATTTCTTGCGTGTAATCTTGTATTAAAAACACATGTCTTGTGATTGTTCAGTTCTTATCTCTCGTGTATAATATGGGTTCTTTGTATGGTATTGGTATAATACCTTCAATAATGAACCTTGCATTTGTCATATCAATAATGATAATTTAAGATTAATATAGACTTTATCTATTAATAATACTTATTTACTTATTTATCCAACAGAACCAGCTTCCTATAGACCCATTACTTTACTATGCACACCTTCCAAGTAACACAAAGACTAATCTTACAAATCACCAACCCACACATACCGTACCACTATCACCTACTCAACATGGATTCAGACCTCACCACTCAACCACGACATTACTCACTAACCTCATGCAGCATATCATGGATGGCAACAACTCCAAACAACCAGCTCAACATACACTATTAGCAACAATAGACATTAGTAAAGCATTTGATGCTATCCCATGCTTCCCTCAAACAAAATACTCAACACAAACATGCACAATAACATCAAAAGGTGGCTGAGCAACTATCTTTCAGGAAGATACTCACATGTCAGATTTAATGGCAAGTCATCCAAAAACAAGCTTTTTCCAAATGGGGTCCCTCATGGCTGTTCTCTCACCAACACCAACTTATACATGCATGACATTCCAACACCCATAGATAACAAGCTTACCTTATCATCATATGCAGATGACATCACTCTAACATCCACCCACAACATTGATACCACTACAAATAACCTACAAACATACATAAACAGTATACAAGACTGGCTCATAATAGACTCAAAGTAGCATCCACAAAATCAACCATCACCTTGTTAACAAGCAACACAAAAGAACACCAGATAACTCCACAGATTACACTAAACAACATCATCATTCCACACACTCACAGGACCAAAATACTTGGGGTCACATACAACACATCATTATCTTTTGCAAACCACATTCAAGACATTAAAAACAAACATATGTTAAGATTTAACATGCTTAGGGTACTAACAGGAACAAACTTTGGACACCAGCAGGAAACAACATCACTCATATATAAACAATATATTCGCTCAGTTATAGAGTATGCTAGCCCATGTTGGGCACCCATTATCTCTCTCTCTCACTCTCACACACACACACACCTCACAGACAATACAAAACAACACACTTTGTATCATTACAGGATGTACTCAAACATCACCAACCAAACACCTGCACACAGAAACAAAAATACTGAAAGTTAGGGAACATTTAGACATGAGGGGAACACAATACATGGCAGCAGCGACAACTAACCCACCAATCATGCACCAACACCTCACACCATTAAGGTAACACCAGAAAGACATTATAACCAAATACACCATTCCATACCACACCCCACAGACATCACACAGTACAGAAAACACACGCACACACCTAACCCACAAAGCACTGACATGACTCAGTCCAAATGTGGTCCTAGGTGTGAAGCCACCACCCACTGACAGGTCAGAGACCAGCCTGAGCAGATTGGATTGAGTTAACTTAGTATGATTCCAAATGTGGACATCACCCCAACTTACAGATATATAAACACCTCCCACCTGTGCCAGGACACACCACAAACAATTGAACACATTGTGACAGACTGTACTGCTCTAGCACAACACAACACATCACTAGTGCGCTGAACCTCTGGTCCACTCTGGAGGGGGCGATCAGTTACCTGCATGCCACCAGCTTCCTAAACCAGGGTGGCTGGATTGGCTAACCAACAACAACAACTTATTTATTTATTAATTAATTAATAATAACTAGCTGTTTATTTTTAATAAGAGCGCAATAAAGCCTAAAGCTTAAGGGCCAAATTAAATAAAATAAATAGGCCAGCTTCACAGTTATTTGTCATCGTAAATTGACAAACCAATATATTTATTTCATTATTAATTAATAAAAGTTATTCAATTCAACATTGCTCATCTTTTGACATCATTAACTGCAAGCTGCCCCTGTCTTCCAGCCACTTGCAGAGAACTACTGAACCATAAACAGCAAGATCATCTGTGTAAAGACAACACTTTATGGAAGATGGTAAAAAATGGACAACTGAATTCATGACCAGGGAGAAACAGAGAACACCAAGGACAAATCCCTGGGATTCCTTCTCATATGGTCAAGTGGGAGAGAGTGCTACCAACTCAAACTTAAAAAGTTCAGTTTCTTAAAAAACTAGTGATAAAAAGAGGGAGAGAACTCACAAAATCCATGGAACGGATGTTGGAGGTCATAAAACCTCCATGTAGTATCATAAACTTTGTGGATATCAAAAAGGATAGCCACAGTATTTTGTGAGAAAATGTAGTCTGGAGATCATGGCTAAGTACTGCAGTAGTAAAGGATCTAGGGTACTATGGAACTGACAGAAACCAGACTGAGATGGGGGGAAGGAGCACTCGCCACTTTAGGATAAAGGACAGTTGGGAAGCAATCATTTTTTCCATGAGTTTGCAAATACAGCTGGTCAAGGCAATTGGTGAAAATTTTGACAAAGGGAGGCATCATTGTCATGCCTCAGGTGAGGAATAACTCTAGCTTCATACCACTGAGAGACAAACACACCCTCAATACAAATATAATTAAAAATGGTAAGTAAAAAATATAGAGCCGAAATATGACTGTAGCATTTTGTAATGAATGCTATCTGTGTCAGGAGCAAAGTTTCTCCAAGAGGATAGGACAGATTTGAGTTCACATCATCATCAACTGATTACAAGGTTCATTTTTGGGTAGTCAAAATGGAGATGATCTCTCCCCATTGCATCTTTCCATAAATGGAAAGTTGGAAAATACCTGGCAACACTTGAAGCAGCAGCAAATGAAACAGTCAGAATATTTGCCAATTCTATCAAGTTAAAAATGTCCCTGCCATTGACATGAAGGACTGGGGGATAAGGAGGAGTGAATTTTTGAGAGATGTGGTGGACCCAGTTCCAAAGCATGACAACTGGAGTCAAAGATGTAATCCCAGAGACATATTGTTGCCAGAAGTTTGCTCTGGGTTTGTTTAAGGACTCAACAAGTTGCCCTTTACATGGCATTGTGGTTATCTGAAGATTTATGGTAGTAAAATGAGCAAGTAGCAGACTTCTTGTTCTGGACAGCCTCCACACACTTTAGAGACCACCAAGGTACACAAATGAGAGGTACACTCTCTACTGGGAATTGTCATCTCAGCCACATTAAAAATTCTCACACCCACGAAATCCAACCAACCAACCATCCACAAGGGACTGATCTTATGAATAAGGATGGCTGAACCATCTTCAGGACCATGAGTGGGCAGAGGGTTCATAAAGGAGAGATAGGCAGTAGAAGGTGGCATAGTCTGAGTATTCAAAATCATTTTCTGGAGACAAACTCAAGCAGGTTGGGACATTCATAAAAGAGAGAGACCTTCATAGTTGGCAAATATGCTGTGACACTTCCAGTGAAGGATGGAACTAAAATTAGTCATTGTAATGAAGATATAAATGAGAAAAGTTTAAAAGTGTAAAAGTGGAAAGTTAAGAATGTCAAAGTTAAAAGTGTAAAAATAGAATGTGTAAAAAAGAAAAGTGTAAAAGATAAAAGTTAAATATGAAAAGTAAAATGTAAAAGTTAGATACAAAGAGGTAAAAGTTAAATATGAAAAGGAAAAAGTTAAAGAACTACCAACCAGAAACAATGGAACAAATACAATGGTTCTCCTGCAAGTCCAGATCTGACCCAACCTGTTCAGTTGGGGCAGCAGGCAGGGATCAGATGGGTGAGCAGGGAGAGATGCAAGACTTCCTAAAGCAACTCTGGCACATTCCTAAAGAGGAGCATAGACAGAGGCATTGTTGGAACAAGGAGAGGCAGAGCCAGAATGAATGGTCAATGGAGAGCAAAAGTATGTTGGGGGCAAAGGGACTCTAACAAGGAGTGAGAATGGGTAGGTAAGGTTGATGGGAGGGAGTCCACACCATAAATTGGCTTTCCAACTGGCAGAAGTTTGGAGGGTGAGGAACAGGGGCAGACAACATTGGTGAAAGACTGATGAGGCCCACCTGGGATGAGGGAATTGAGTCACCAGGACCTGTAGTACATACAGGGTTCCAGCCAGGAGGAGGAAGAGGGGTCACCAACTTGGGACAGAGGGATGAAGCAGAACATTGGGCAGGGTTTGCAAAGGAACCACTCATAGTGGCAGGGTTAGACTGTGGAGAAAAAACCAGCTCTGAGCAATGATGGTGGGAGCAAGAAACTGGAGAACCTGGGAGATTTCCTCAGCCCTATGCTTAACAACCCCCCCTAACCAGCAGGAAGGTCCCCACAAGGAGGCAGCCCTGCAGACCAAAAATGGTGAGGCCAACTATGTCACACAAAAACAGTGTCTCCATTCACATACCTCACAAATCACTTTCATCTGTTTCAACTAACTCTTGAGCCACATTTATGAAAAACTTCACATTTATTAACATATTCACCAATTACATCCTTCCATCTTTACAGAGACTTCATTTACTTCTCACACCAAGATACTTAGTATTATACAACCATCTAACAATTCTGTCATTATTCAACTTACATATTTATTTTACTGCAAGGAATTCAGTGGTACTGGTTCATCAGCGTATTGAAGATGTTGATGGTGCAAGCCATGAGGAATGACATGGATAATAACAAGGTACAATGTATCAATGGGTTGAATTTGAAGACTAAAAACAAATCACTCAGAGCAGAAATGAAACAGTCTACTGCAGTTTTACACAGTAAGCTACTATACCATAGTTGATGGCTTATAAGACAAACAGGCATACAAACCCTCCCACATTTCAGTAGGGAATATTTAGGAAAAAAACCTTTTGAGTGTATTTAAGCATTTAATTTACTCCTACTAATATGGAACACGAGCATGAGATCAGCATAGCAGAAGTTATTTATAATGAAAATATCTTGCATGAATCATATAACATTAATTCTGTATAGCAGAATTCAAAAAAACATTTCACTAAAAGCAGGATCTTTTTAAATAAACAAATCTGCATAACAAAAAAATAATTTCAGTATTACTGGTACTCAATAAGACAAACAAAAACATTACTCTTCATCATCAGTAGCTATAAATCCAGCTTTAATATTTACAATAATTCTTTTTTAGTTAATTAAAAGAAATAATGTAGTAATAACAATGTGTTTAAGTAAACAATAACACATTTTTAATTTTGAAGTTGGGCTAGGCAGAATTTAGCCTACTGGAGACATCTACCCTGGGATTCACTAGCCTACAGGAGACTGCAACTTCACATAGGATGTGGGGTGATTTTTTGAGCCATTTTTCGGGGAAAAAAAAGAAAAAAAAAATCTTATATGCTGTTACAGTACTTTGGATTTGATATGTGGGCAATAAACTTTGAAAATATTTATCCAATATCAAATTTAATCATGAATTAGCTGGTAAAATAGAAACACAATTTCCAAGATTTTCTGCAAATCACTCTTCAAACAAAACTTTTCCACATTTTCAACTTTGGAACATTCCAGACTTAATTATATATATATACAGGGTGTTTGAAAACTTTCTGTACAAATTGTAATGGGGGATAGGCAACACCAAGACAAACCCTTTTCGTCTATAAGTGTATGTCCACTGATGTCACCATTCAGCGCGAGAGGGCGCCGCTGCAATTGGCTAAAAGGTGAAGTGGGCTAGACTCGCGCTTGCCACGGGCATTCTTAAATCGGATGTAGTACGCGTAACATGGAGCGCTTCACGACTGCTGAGATGGCTGACATGCATATGGTGTATGGGGCTGCCAATGGAAATGGAAGATCTGCTGTGAGGTTGTACCGACAGCGCTTCCCAAACAGACGTGTGCCAAACCACCAAACATTTGCGCATTTGCATCGGCGACTGCGAGAAACTGGAACATTCCATGCAAACATGCATGACACTGGTCGGGAGAGAAACGTGCGCACTCCTGACATGGAAGAAGAAATCCTACGGTGATTTGAGAACAATCCAAGTGCAAGCACGCGAGGTGTTGCACGTATCCTTGGTGTGAACCACGACCTGGTCTGGAGAGTGTTGCACGAGCAGCAGTTACATCCATTTCATCATCAGAACCATTCTTGATGAGCATGCACCCGTGTAGCATGTGGATTTGCGTGCGCCCACACGTGAGAATTGTGCATGCTAAACACACCCTCACGTGTGAAACAGGCCTCATCTGAGAACAGCACATAAGCCGGAAAATTAGGCTGCACTGCTGCAGAAACCAGCATGCGAATTCCACACGAAGAGGGTAATCCCAATGTTGTAATGCCTGGACTCTCTGATGATGAAACGGATGTAACTGCTGCTCGTGCAACACTCTCCAGACCAGGTCGTGGTTCACACCGAGGATACGTGCAACACCTCGCGTGTTTGCGCTTGGATTGTCCTCAAATCGCCGTAAGATTTCTTCTTCCATGTCAGGAGTGCGCACGTTTCTCTCCCGACCAATGTCATGCATGTTTGCATAGAATGTTCCAGTTACTCGCAGTCACCGATGCAAATGTGCAAACGTTTGGTGGTTTGGCACACGTCTGTTTGGGAAGCGCTGTCGGTACAACCTCACAGCAGCTCTTCCATTTCCATTGGCAGCCCCATACACCATATGCATGTCAGCCATCTCAGCAGTCGTGAAGCGCTCCATGTTATGCGTACTACGTCCGATTTAAGAATGCACGTGCCAAGCGCGAGTCTAGCCCACTTCACCTTTTAGCCAATTGCAGCGGCACTCTCTCGCGCCAAATGGTGATGTCAGCGGACACACACTTATAGACGAAAAGGGTTTGTCTTGGTGTTGCCTATCCCCCATTACAATTTGTACAGAAAGTTTTCAAACACCCTGTGTATATATATATATATATACAGGGTGGGCGGAAAGTAGCTCCCTATTTTTGATTGGTAAAAAAATATGTATATTATTCATTTATTTCAGAAAAAATAATATGAAAAGGTAGGCATACATGGTAGGTTTTCTCTAAAATTCAATGTGGGCTCCAACTCTTTCCACCAGCTTCTGGAGCCGCCCAGGAATGGCGTCCACTGACTTTAGCAGGAACTCCGGCGGGATGGAGGACATGACTTCCCGAATTCGGTCCTCCAGTTCTTCCAATGTCCTCGGTTTGGTGCGGTAGACTTCTTCCTTTACCCACCCCCAAAGAAAGAAGTCGCACGGTGTCAAGTCGGGGCTCCTGGCTGGCCATTGATGTGGACCACGACGACCCATCCAACGCCCAGGGAAGTGGGCATCCAGCCACTCACGGACAACAAGAGAGTGCGGAGGGGCGCCATCTTGCATAAATATCAGATCGTCGATGTTCTCCATGTGCTGACAACCGGCCAGACCTCGTTTCGCAACATAGCAAGGTAACGCTCAGCATTCATGGTGTTGCGCAGAAGGAACGGGCCCACAACCTGATCTGAGGTCATACCACACCACACCGTTACACTGAACCGATTCTGCCGTTTTTCAGCGGTAACCGTGCGACTTCTTTCTTTGGGGGTGGGTAAAGGAAGAAGTCTACCGCACCAAACCGAGGACATTGGAAGAACTGGAGGACCGAATTCGGGAAGTCATGTCCTCCATCCCGCCGGAGTTCCTGCTAAAGTCAGTGGACGCCATTCCTGGGCGGCTCCAGAAGCTGGTGGAAAGAGTTGGAGCCCACATTGAATTTTAGAGAAAACCTACCATGTATGCCTACCTTTTCATATTATTTTTTCTGAAATAAATGAATAATATACATATTTTTTTACCAATCAAAAATAGGGAGCTACTTTCCGCCCACCCTGTATATATATATATATATATATATATATATGATAATTATTAAAATGTTTTTCTCTGGTGTGAATTCTTAAAAGCCGCTGAAGGTTACCTTTTGATCCCATAACAAAGGAGCATATCCCACATTTAAAAGGCTTTTCATTTATACTCTTTTTAGAATACATTCTACAGCTGTAAGTGGGAGCTTCCACTTGAAGCCAAACACTCCAACTATGTCTGAACTTGCCCTAACATTTGTTTGAGGATGGTGACTGTTCCTTTTAATGCCCCTATTTGGATCTCTATGGTCTATTGATTTCAGGTAAGAGGTTAAATTCTTCATCATACTTGTAGCACCAACTATGATGGGGAGAATGGCAGCTTCTTTCAATTCCCAGTTTCTCTTTATATCATATAGAAGTGCCTGATATTTGGTAATTTTTTCACTTTCTACTCTGTTCAGGCTGTAGTCATTTGAGAAACTGACCTCTGTCAGTGAGGCAACCTTTTCCCTCTTGTCCCACACTACCATGTCTGGTTTTACTGCTGAGTTATCTATGGAAGTGGCAGTTGGTATTATTGTATCATAATAGATAGTATAGTAATTATTTCCAGTAACTGGTATATTCCCATTCTAATTCTGTCAGAATCTTCCAGTGGATATATTTACATATTTTGTTGTGCTTGGCTGTATAGTGCCCATCTGCCATGCGCACCCTACAGCCCAATATTAGATGGCCAACACTTTCCACCTCAGCATGACAGAATCTACAGTTCATCTATCATAACTAAACCAAGTCCAGCCATTTTTTTAATGCATTTGTTAGGAGTGCAAGATCTTGGGCACCCAATATTAGCTGTTCTCCACCATACTGCAGAACTCCTTTTCTTAGGCATTCCAATGATCCTTCTTTATTGATGTACTCTTTCTGAAGTTCTTGATAATATTTTCCAGCCCTTTGTTATTGTTCCCATTCTTCGAGATGTTTGGCTTGTTGTTTTATGACAAATTTTTTCCAACTTTTCCTCACAATCAATGTGGCTGGTACTCTTTCAGTTCCTACTTCTTCCATCATACTATTCCCTCCAAAGTGCTGGGCCAGTTTGGTTATGGAAGTTTGTTGAGTTACTCTTGTGGTGTGGTGTTCATGAACCAGAACTATTGTAGGGTTAGAAGAGCTCTTTAAATACTGCCCAATGCCAATGGTCAATGATTGGTGCAGCTGGTTAATGTCAGTCAGTCCCATCCCTCCCAATTTCCTTGGTAGGTACAATCTGGGAAGACACTGGTTCCAATATGTTATTCTATTTAGAGCCAGGATTTTCCTGGTCTTAACATCTACTTTGTTCAGTTCTGGCTGCAGCCAGTCTATTATCCCTATACTATAATAACAGGGATGGTGAGTTGATTTTTAGCTGTTATTTTGTTCTTTGATATGAGTTGGGTCTTGCAGATCTTTTTTAGTCTTCACACATACTCTCCACTGATTTTCTCTCACATTTGTTGATGTTCTATATTACCACTCTCTTCTATTCCAAGATATTTATAGAAACTATCTTCTTCCAAGTCCTTAATCTCAGTATCTCTTCCTAAATTGATGTTATGGGTTTGTATTTTCTTACCTCCCATAAGTGTACATTTAACACACTTGTTCAATCCAAACTTCATTTTTAGTGGAGCCATCCATCTTCTTAGCCTAAGTTAGGAATTTTTATTTTATGCTCTATCTATTCATTATTTATCCATGTTTCTATTAATAGTAATGCTTTAATATGTTCTTATAACATTTATTTATTAGAATTGCATGTTTAAATATTATAAGCTATGTTTCTCGGGTGAATAAGGTCAACTTCCGATCATCTTGGAACAAATTAAGCCTTTAAACATGTATTTCCTATATTTGATTAATGATGGTTTTCATAGAACCAATTAATATCATTAACTGAGGGACCACTGTATAGGTATTCTAGGTTTTGGTCAGAGTCTGCATACAGCTTCAACTCATCCATAAACAGTAAATGGTTCAAAACAGTGTCTGGATTTCTTTGCTTAGCTTGACTGAGGTTGTAGCCCCTTGTTACTATTGCTGAGTAATTTGTTTAGGGGGTCCAGGGTGATACAATAGAAAGGGTGACAAGCTGTCACCCTGGAATATACCCCCTCATAATCTTGACATGGGGGATGGATATTTTTCCATTCATGGGTGTTGATGTTCATTCTCCACTTTGTAATCTGATCTTTTAAAGTTCTAATAATGGTAGGATGGATTTTGTACAATTTGAGGCATTCCAAAATCCAGGAGTGTGGGACACTATCAAAGTTTCTCCAGTATGAACTCTTAAATATGCTTAAAGCATATCTTGCTGTGTTGCAGCATAGGAGCATATCCATCACTAAAGCATTTTTCTGGTATGAATTCTTAAATGCTACTGATGGTTACTTTTCTGTTCTATAATGTAGAAGCATTTCCCACATTTAAAAGCCTTCCTCTAGTATGCAATGTTAAATGCCCTCGAAGTATACTTTTCTGTGCTGAAGCATAGGAGCATGTGCCACATTTAAAAGGTTCTTCTCTTTTTTGGTTTATACTCCTTTTAGTATTTTTAATAGCTGTTTAAGTGGGGCTTCCACCCGAAGGTGACATCCTGCCAGTGTGTGAGCTTTCCTTAATAGACATTACATCCCATTCTTGTTTGTGGAAAGCTACATACAGGTGGGAGAGTGTTTCCCCTGCACGCGTCCCTTATTTTTAGTCACCTTTTACGACATGCTGGGACCACATGAGAAGTATTCTTTCAAATCCCTATCCCCAGGGATTCCTTTTTCTCTTTTGGTTTATACTCCTTTTACTGCTTTTAATAGCTGTAAGTGGGGCTTCCACCTGAAGCCAAACACTTCAACTATATCTGAACTTGGCTTAGTGTTGATTTGCCACTAGGATTATGTTCTTTTCTTTAATAATCCAGTTTATTGTGTCATACTGACATATGTTTTTGTCAGGCCCATTGTCTGATGGAAAAGCTGGGGTCCAGGGTCAATACCTTGACCTGGTGGGATCCCACGCATTGATCCCTTTGGTGAAAAATAATCTCCTCTGGGACTGAGGAAAGTTGCACCATTGCTCATCTCACCCACCCTGGTACGTAAGTGGGTTGAGGGGACCTTTTTATCCTGGGTGACATCCTGCCATTGTGTGAGCTTTCATTAGTAGACATTACATCCCATTCTTGTTTGTAGAAAGCTACATACAGGTGGGAGAGTTTCTCTCTTTTAGTTTATACTCTTTTTAGTATTTTTAGTAGCTGTAAATGGGGCTTCCACACAAAGCCAAACACTTCAACTATATCTGAACTTACCATAGCGTTGATTTGCTCCTAAGTTCTTTTCTTTTCTCCAATGGTCCAGTTTATTGTGTCATACCGACATATGTTTCTTGTTGGGCCCATTGTCTGATGTAACTGCTGGGGTCCAGGGTCAAAACCTTCACCTGGTAGGATCCCCTGCGCTGATCCCTTTGGTGAAGTTTCTTCTCCTCTGGGACTGCGAAAAGTTGCACCATTGCTCTCCTCACCCACCCTGGTGCGTAAACAGATTGAGGGGACCTTTTTATCCTGGGTGACATCCTGCCAGTGTGAGAGCTTTCCTTAGTAGACATTACATTCTATTCTTGTTTGTGGAAAGCTACATAAAGGTAGGAGGGGTTTCCCCTGCACCTGTCCCTTATTTTTAGTCGCCTTTTACAACACACTGGGACCACGTGGGAAGTATTCTTTCAAATCCCCTATCCCTTTTTTGGTTTATACTCTTTTTAGAATTTTTAATAGCTATAAGTGGGGCTTCCACCCGAAGCGAAACACTTCAACTATATCTGAACTTGGCTTAGCGTTGATTTGCCACTAGGATTACGTTCTTTTCTTTTCTCCAATGGTCCAGTTTATTGTGTCATACCGACATATGTTTTTGTTGGGCCCATTGTCTGATGGAAAAACTGGGGTCCAGGGTCAATACCTTGACCTGGTGGGATCCCCCGCATTGACCGCTTTGGTGAAGAATCTTCTCCTCTGGGACCGAGAAAAGTTGCACCATTGCTCACCTCACACACCCTAGTGCATAAGCGGGTTGAGGGGATCTTTTTATCCTGGGTGATGTCCTGCCAGTGTGTGAGCTTTCCTTAGTAGATATTACATCCCATTCTCATTTGTGGAAAGCTACATATAGGTGGGAACTCATAAATGAACTCTTAAATGCACTTGAAGATCCCTTTTTTGTGATGCAGTGTAAGAACAAATATCACATTTAAAAGGTTTTTCTCCCTTTTGGTTTATACTCTTTAATATATTTTTTACAGTTAGTAGTGGGGCTTCTACCCGAAGCCAAACACTTCAACTATGTCTGAACTTGTCCTAGCATTCATTTAAGGAGGGTAACCATTCCTTTTAATGCCCCTGTTTGGATTTCTATGGCCTGGGGCTGTCCTGGGATTGAGTTCAGGTAAGTTGATAAGTTGTTTTTCATCATACCTGTTGCCCCAACTATGATAGGGAGAATGGCAGCATCTTTCAATCTCCAGTTTCTCTTCATATCATATATGAGTTCCTGGTATTTTGTAATTTTCTCCCTTTCCACTCTATTAAGGCCATAATCATTTGGGACACTGACCTCAATAAGTAAGGCACTCCTTTCCCTCTTGTCCCACACTACTATGTCCAGTTTTACTGCAGAATTATCTATAAAAGTGGCTGTTGGGATTATTGTGTCACAGTATATGGTATACTGGTTATTTCCAGTAATTGGTGCAGGTGTGTTTCCCATACATTTTTATTGCATTCTAATTCTAATGCTATCATAATCTTCCAGTGAATATATTTACAGATTTTATTGTGTCTGGCTGTATAGTATCCGTCTGCCAGGAGCACCCTGCAGCCTGATATTAGATGGCCAACACTTTCCACCTCAACACGACAGAATCTACACCTATCATTAGTACTTATTCCAGCCATTTTTTTAAATGCATTTGTGAGGAGTGTGAGATCTTGGGCACCCATAATTAGTCGCTCTCTGTCATATTGCAGAACTCCTCTCCTTAACCATTCCAGTGATCCTTCTTTGTTGATATACTCCTTCTGTAACTCTTGGTAATATTTTCCAGCTCTTTGATGTTGCTCCCATTCTTCTGCATGCTTGGCCTGTTGTTCCTTAACAAATCTTTTGCGACTTTTCCTAGCTATTAAGGTGGCTGGTGCTCTTTCCGTTTCTACTTCTTCTGTCATATTGTTGCCTCCAAAGTGCTGAGCCAGTTTGGTTATGGAAGTATGTTGTGTTACCCTTGTGTTATGGTGTTCACGGACCAGAGCTATTGTAGGACTACTTGAACTTTTTAGATACTGCCCGATACTGATGGTCGATGATCGGTGCAGCTGGTTAACCTCAGTTAATCCCATTCCTCCCAGTTTTCTTGGTAGATACAATGTGGGAAGACATTGGTTCCGGTATATTGTTCTGGTTAGAGTAAGGATCTTTCTGGTCTTAACATCCAGTTTATTTAGTTCTGATTGTGGCCAGTCTATGATCCCTACACTATAATTGATAACAGGGATGGCGAGTTGGTTTATGGCTGTTATTTTATTCTTTGATGTAAGTTGGGTTTTGCAGATCTTTTTCAGTCTTCGTACATACTCTCCACTGATTTTCTCTCGCATTTGCTGGTGTTCTATATTTCCACTTTCTTCTATCCCAAGATATTTGTAGGAACTATCCTCTTCCAGGTATTTGATCTCAGTGTCTCCTCCTAAATCGATGTTATGGGTTTGTATTTTCCTACCCCCTCTAAGTGTACACTTTGCACACTTGTCCAATCCAAACTTCATTTTGATGTCACCGGAGAAAGCATGGATGATCCTTAATAGGCATTCCAGGTTTTGGTCAGAGTCTGTGTACAGCTTCAAATCATCCATAAACAGGAGATGGTTCAGTACACTGTCAGGATTTCTTCACCTAGTTTGACTGAGGTTGTAGCCCTTATTATTATTGCTAAGTAGTTTGCTAAGGGGGTTCAGGGTGAGGCAGAATAGCAAGGGTGATAAGCTGTCCCCCTGGAATATACCCCTCATAATCTTGACATGGGGAATGGATATTTTCCCCTTTTCATGGGTAAGATTGATGTTTGTTTGCCATTTTGTCATCTGGTTTGTTAGAGTGCTAATAATGGTAGGGTGGATTTTGTACAGTTTTAAGGCATTCCAAAATCCATGAGTGTGGGACACTATCAAATGCCTTCTGATAGTCTATCCATGCCATACTAAGGTTTCTGCCTCTCTTTTTACAGTCTTCAAGGATAGTTTTGTTGATGAGCAGCTGATCCTTTGTACCTAAGCAGTTTCTTCTACATCCTTTCTGTTCTTTTTCCAGATAGTCTCCAGCATCCAGGTGTTCATACATACTGTCTGCAATTAGGCCTGTAAAAGGTTTATAGGTGGTGGTGAGACAGCAGATTGGGTGGTATTTATTTGGGAGATTTGTCTGGCGAGTCTTAGGGATGAGGGTTGTGTCTCCACTTGTTAGCCATTCTGGTGGTTCTTCTACTCCCTGCAAAATCCTGTGAAAGGCGGCAGTATAATGGTGGTGTAATGCCGTGACCTATTTCAGCCAGAAATTTGGGAGCTTGTCTAGGCCAGGTTTTTTAAAGTTGGAGAATTTTGCCAGTTTCCTTCTTATCTTGTCTTCAGTCATAAATAACTCCTCCATTTCTGGTTTACCCTCATTTGCCACCCTGATGGTCTCTATCCAAGCAGCATCCTGATTATGCTGTTCAGGGGTTTCAAAGAGGGGTTTCCAGTATGCCTCCAGCTGGGTTTGATCTGGTGGTTCATGAACTATTATTCTTTCCCTAATGAGATTTTGGTAAAAGCCTCTAGGGTTTGATGAAAATTGTTTGTTATGGTTTTTCATGTCAATCTGCTTTTGTTTATTCCTGATTCTATTGGCTATGGCTGGGATTTTTCCCTCCAATTCCAGCGCCTTGTCATGTAATTGATTATCTCTCAAGTTATACTTCCTCTTTATTTTCCCTATTTGTTTTTTGAGTTTTCCCTGTTGTGTGGGTGCTTGGAAATATTGCTTTAATTGGTTCAATTCACGTCTGGCTTGTGTAAGTTGTTTAGTTAATTTAACTTTCCAAGGAGGGGGTTTTGGATTGCATGTTTGGCTGGGGGACTTTGGACTAAAGTTTGGGACAAGTTTCTGTTGCATGTATAGGCCAACAGCGTAATTTACTTGGTTAAGTTCAGTAAGGTCTATATTGACTGGAACTAGTCTATTAACTGCAACATTTACTCTGCATAGTAGTTGTTTAAACTTTTTATTTTTACTAAGTTTAATCAATCCAGGCCGGTTTTCCATATACATGGTTTTAACATTTTCAATTATATTTGCTAACTCCTCCACTTCCATTTGCTGTAGATCCATATCTTCATATCGTGGTGGTGGTGGTGGCGGCGGTGGCGGCGATGGTGGTGGTGATGGGGGAGGGGTTCTTAATCTGGCTGGGGAAGGGAATGATGAGTCAGAGGATCCAGGCGAACTGGGTGGTGAACCACCCAGTCCCACTTGCTGAATTGGATTGGTTACAAAATGTTGGCTAATGTGCTGTCTGTTTTGTGTGTCCTCTGAACTACCAGATGCTTCATCATCACTATTTTGGGTAGCTTCAAGGCACTGTAATAGTGGGATAGGGTTCATTATTGGGCTGGAATCATTTTGAATAAGTTTATCTATTTCATCATTCATGTATTCCATTTCTTGGTCACTAAATGCCCTCTGTGTTATAAAGTTGTGCTTCTGAGTGGTCAACCTTGCAGCTGGAGTCTCTCTCTTACATGGGCAAAAGTGGAAGAAGATCTCTCTCCATTCCCTTGTGATGTCCTTCTGCCTCACGTGCTTCTTTTTGGCATACTTTGTAGCCCATATCAGTATCCATTTCTCTTCTCTTGTCCACAGTCTTTTCATTTTTACCTCTCTTTCTTCTCCTTCTCTGGCAATGTAATCCTCAGTTGCTTCCCTATTGTGTCATACCTTCTCAGGTTTCGTTTTGGGGCCATTTTCCGTTGGAACTGCTGGGGTCCAGGGTCATTACTCTGGCCTGATGGGGTCAGCTGCATTCTCCAGTGTGAACTCTTAAATGCATTTGAAGATTACTTTTGCGTGCTGCAGTGTAAGAACAGATATCACATTTAAAAGGTTTTTCTCCAGTGTGGTCTTAAATGCATTTGAAGATTACTTTTCTCCACTGCAGTGTAAGAACAAATATCACATTTAAAAGGTTTTTCGCCAGTATGAATTTTTAAATGATACTGAAGACTACTTCTGTGTGCTACAGTGTAAGAACAAATATCACATTTAAAAGGTTTTTCTCCAGTATGAACTCTTAAATGCTGTTCACCCTAGTATGAACTCTTAAATGCACTTGAAGCTGACTTTTGCGTGCTGCAGTGTAAGAACAAATATCACATTTAAAAAGTTTTTCTCCAGTGTGGACTGTTGAATGCCTTTGAAGACTACTTTTTTGTGCTGTAGTGTAAGAACAAATATCACATTTAAAAGGTTTTTCTCCAGTGTGAACTCTTAAATGCATTTGAAGCTGACTTTTGCGTGCTCAGTGTAAGAACAAATATCACACTTAAAAGGTTTTTCTCCAGTGTGGACTGTTGAATGCCTTTGAAGACTACTATTCTGTGCTGTAGTGTAAGAACAAAGATCACATTTAAAAGGTTTTTCTCCAGTATGAACTCTTAAATGCCTTTGAAGATGTTGTCTCCATGCTGTAGTGTAAGAACAAATATCACATTTAAAAGGTTTTTCTCCAGTATGAACTCTTAAATGCTCTTGAAGTGCACTTTTCTGTGATGCAGCATAGGAGCATGTGCCACATTTAAAAGGTTTTTCTCCAGTATGAACTCTTAAATGCTGTTGAAGTGCACTTTTCTGTGATGCAGCATAGGAGCATGTGCCACATTTAAAAGGTTTTTCTCCAGTATGAACTTTTAAATGCTGCTGAAGTGTACTTTTCTGTGCTACAGCATAAAAGCATGTGCCACATTTAAAAGGTTTTTCTTTAGTATGAACTCTTAAATGATTATAAAATTTAGTTTTGTGCCATGTAGCATAGGAACATGTGCCACATTTAAAAGGCTTTTCTTCAGTATGACCTCTTAAGTGATTTTTGAGATATTTTTTTAACTTTGTCTGATAAGGGCAAATAGAACATTTAAAAATAATCTTTTGTATGAGGTGGTTCTCATTATTCTCAAAATTAAATAAATTAATTAAATTATTTCCAGCAGGCATAAAAGCAATTTCTGCTTGCTTACAAACGGGACTAGAACTGTTTTTTTGAAGTTCTGACTTTGCTTTTGAGTTCTGCTTTAGTTTGGATCCCTGCAAATGAGTTACATAAAATTAGCTTAGTTGTAACACAGTTTGTAGACCAATCCAATTACTCATCTATAAACAAGATATTTGTGCTTTAGATTTTCCCTGCAACTAAATACATGAACACCTTTTCATTGATCAAAACACAAATCTTTTTTTTTTTGAGTTTGTAGTTTATACTTTACTGCAATGTTCCCATAGCATCCTATTCTTATCATTACTTTTTACCTCAAAATATTTTCAAATTAAATTCTTCTTGAATAATTCATGGATAATTAGTTTTACAGCTGCTCTTTTCAATGAAATTTGCACCATAAAATGAGGTTTTTATATATGATACTATAAAAGACTTCCAGGCAACCTTATAATATTTTTTATCATGTCAATGTGAGCCAATGATTTAACTAATAGCTAATTATTTCATTAATCAAATCAAAAATGAAAAACAAAAAAGCAAAAAGATCGCACATTAAATTCATTCCATATCAAATCCTTTATGAGGTAAACTGGAGTTGGAGCAGGATATTCATTTAATATTTAGGCAATATAGATATTAGAAAAATGTTGGCATTCCTCCTTGCTGAAGTCAGAATCCAGTACATCCCTACTGCATTTATCTTTGCTTCATCATGAAATTAAATTAATTTTTGAGATTCAATGACTGTCAAAATTATGTTCTAATCACTTATGTAAAGGAGAAAAAATAAAATCACTCTTAATTCTCAAATTCATTTTTGAGTATGAAGATATACGCATACTGGCAGAAATTGGGTTAATAAATCCAGAAAGGCCTTAAATTCAGAAAATCTTATTTCTTCCTCTAAAACATGTATATAAACTAACTGCAATGAATCAAAGGATGAATAAGCAAATTCATATACAATACTGCCTCTATTAACCAACTTAATTGGGCAGTGAAAGGAAAAGTCATTAAGAAACTTCAACCTCCACACCAACGTGTGTCCGGCCACCCCCGTTTTTGTAAAAACATCTAATGCCGCACTAGCAAAATCAGGAAAATGGCAATATCTCTTCTTCTGAACATGCTAGAGAGATGGTTTGCATACCAAAAGATGCAGAATGTGATTTAGAACAAATTATTAAGAGTGGTATTTTTTTTATAAAACCTTTTGTTTTTGAGTTATTTTAGAAAAACTAATTTTTTTGGCCCATAGACCCCCTTTCAACTCAATAAAACATTCTCAAGCTGCAAATTGACATGTATTAGTGGTTTTCAATCAGCAATCAAAATCAATCAAAATCAGCCATTTTAAATTCATTGAAAATGCTTTTTGACATTCCAAAATGCCAAACATTAAATTATACAATTAACAAATTGTCATTTTGTCATATTTTAGCATGATAAATAATAATCTAGAACTTAAAATATTTTTTAGACACAAAATCTTTCATTAATTTACGTGATCTAATTTTGTTTCTAATAAGACCATCTCTACGCTCATGACCTACAACAGCCAAGGATGCTTCAGTGACAAGCTTGATGTGCCTTTCAACATTCTGACTGTGGCACTCGTGATCCAGTTTCAATGCGGTATTAATGATATCACGCAGTTCATCATTACTGAATTCTTTTAATACAGGTGGAACAGTTTCCCATTGGGACATAGCAGACAGCTTGTGGTATGCAGAAGCTTTGAAATTGATGATTGGCTTTCTAAAGACCTTAACATTCTCATCTATAGCAGGATATTCATCAGTACCACCTTCATGATCCTCTTCATTCTCATCATCACTTTCAATTATTCCACCTGCAAAAGCATTGCTACTACCAGATTCATCATCAAAATCCTCTATAACTCCCTTCAGGCACAGAACTTTATTGACAGCACACCTCCTCACCTCTTCATCTTCATCAGCCAGCATTCCTACTAAAATATTTTCACCATGAGCAAAATAGCTATTATTGTTTAATACGTCATAACAAATTTCTCTAATTTTCCTGTCAGGGAATTTATTTACTCTTTGGATCATATTGAATAGGTTTCTTGACCCATCACTTAGCCTCTTATTAGCCTTGATATTGAACCAACTGTGAAAGTATACTTTGATGATGAATTCTACTATGATTTTGAGGTTCTTACTGGGTCTTTTTTGTGAAACATAAAAGCGAAGAATTCTACAGGCTAAGGTGAGCCATCGAGAGTGATTTAGCAGGCCAACTTCTAAGAGTGCAAGGTCTTCATTCACTTCACCAGTAATAATTGCCCAGCAGATGCAGTATCCATAGTATTGGTCTGTTGATAAATTATTGACCACCTCATTTGGTAGAAGCACAAATGCAGTGTAAGGTATAGATTTGAAGTCCACAACATTCCATTCTGACACATCCCCATTGAGCTGAGAACCAATAGGGCCAGAAAATTTGTCTGGACTTTTTGTTGTCCCATCTAAAGTTATGAAGATGTGTCTAAGTGGCAATTCATTTAGATGCAGAAGACAAATATCCCACTGAAGAGGTTGCCCTAAAAACATTTCCAAATATCTGATTGACCCATGCATATGTCCTGTGTTAGTATTTGTCCCATCTGCTTTAACTAAGTTTAATTTGGCCTCAAGTTCTGTCCTTTTAATGATCTTATAAATGCCATGAGCAATGTCAATGCCATTGCCACTCTCCGGGGTAAAATGGTCGAGGTAGAAATCATCTGAAAATAAATGTAATTAATTTTACAATTAAATAAAAATGAAAAAGGAATGAATAAAGTTAACTGGACAGTTGTCACTTAAAAAGAAATTTTTTTAAGTAATTGAAATATTACTTTATAGTACAGTAATATAACAGCATAACGCCTATAACTGGATGACAATCATTTCCATTTACCTGGCTCTTCAGTAATGACAATGTTCCTTTTCATTTACTTTGTTAACAGCAAGTGTAGCATCCTTTCTACCGTCAAAGCCAATGCCAGTCACTTTTTCAAATATCACTTCTTCCTTCTTCCTTTCAGCTCTCAATTTAGCTCTCTCCCTTCTCAACTTGTTTCTGAAAAGTATTTCAAAAATATTGGCCATGCATTACTGCATTAGCATTATACAAATATACAAAATACAAATGTCAGTGTCCTGTTTGAAACTAATTAATATAAATACAAAATAGAAATTTTGACGCTAATTAAAAATAATAGTAAATCTGGTGATTTAGAACTTATAGCAGAAGCTAAGAAATGTAATATCTAGAGTGATTAAAAACATACTTATCAATAACATTTTGTATGTTATCTGGGGTGATTACTCCAAAGTCCACCAATGTAGCAGAACCAATAGCCACTCCTGCTCTATCACTTACTTGATATCTGTTAGGATATTTAAAGTAGATTTACATATCTATTGTCAATGAATAATTTATTGGTAATCTTAATCTCTTAGTCACAATGATTTCACTTTAAGCTGTATTAAGAGATTTATCTTTCAGTACTATACCTGTCACATGCTTCAGCTAATGAGCGTAATCTAGTTCTGTTCTGTAATGTTGAGACTTCTGGAACATAGTCTGCATCAAATGAATCATTACAACTGTCGCTATCTGTCAACTCAGGAATGTCCATAGGTTCAGGAGGAGGATGAGGAGGAACTGATTCTTTTGCTTTTTGAGATTGAATAACCCGTGATTTGAATTTTAAGTCAGTGGCTGTTTCTGGAACTTCTTTCAGGGTACAGTAACCATGCCTAGTTGTTTTCTGGTCCTACAAAGTGATTATATTTCATTACACTATAATGTATCTTTTATCTATGGGTCTCTATATGTAAATTGAAATTCTTACAAAAATGAGAAAATACTAAAATATTACTTATCATTAACATCATTAATAGTGTATTATTGATATTACTAACTTATTAAATGCACTTTAAAAATTGTAGCAAATTATTAATAATTGATAATATTAATAATTGATAATTAATTAATATTAATTAATAACTTACAACTTGAAATTCAATCAACAGACCTACCTCATAAAACTGGTAATCAGATTCAGTCATTTTTAGTAAGTGCTTTTTCTCTGTATCTGCCAACAGTTTGTGATCATGTTGATATATGTCAAATAAAACATTTACAGTTTTCAGAAAATCATCCAGATCTTGATGATATTTAGGTCCCCTTTTCTTTTTGTCATACTTCAGAAGGCAGTTGAATTCCTTTATTTGGGTTTTCAGTCGGCTCTGTATGGCATTTACTGATATTGGATAAACATTATATGTGACCCACAATTTACGCAATTCCTCAGAAGTAGCTCTCAGTACAGCATCTGTTTTATAGTCTCTGAAACACAAACACCTTTCAATAACTTGCTTCAACGTAGGCAATTTCCCTAAAGGAAACTGTTCTGCTGGCATAAAACGTACATCACCAAGTACTTTAGCAACTGTTTTCCTTGTAGAAGTCATACTTTATATTGCAAATGTTGAATTCAATGACAAATTGCAGTTGGAAACTTATAACAAAGGCACCTGAAAAAAAAACAAGTTTTCAATCATGCTTATTTTAGAATTTCTTTTGTCACTAAGGTCCATCGAAAGGGGGTCTATGGGCTCCAAAAATTAGTTTTTCTAAAATAACTCAAAAACTAAAGGTTTTATGAAAAAATACCACTCTTAATACTTTGTTCTAAATCAAATTCCGCATCTTTTGGTATGCAAACCATCTCTCTAACATGTTCAGAAGAAGAGATATTGCCATTTTCCTGATTTTGCTAGTGCAGCATTAGATGTTTTTACAAAAACAGAGGTGGCCGGACACACGTTGGTGGCCACCAATTATTTTTTTCAGGAATCTTATTTTTATATCAAAAGCCAACTGTTAATGACTCTGATTAATTCTATCTTGAGTTTCAGCCCAGCCTACTGTACACCACCATTACTGAAAGACAATCCTTTCTTCATGTTATCAGGGTTTAAATCTTGAAGAGAGAACATACTTCTGCTGTATCCAGGAGTAAAAGCGTTGCTTGCGAGTCTCTTTAACATCTTATAATAATTAGAAGAAATAATTTCTTCTATAAATCCAGGGCCGGATTTAGGAGTGGGCAAAGTGGGCAGCTGCCCATGGGCCTCCACATATTGACAAGCCATTATCAAAATAGAAAAAACCCAAAACTAGAAAAACCCAATAGATGATCAACAAAAAAACACGCGTATCCAATACCACTGTATTACATAAACTTTTACCAATTACTATTTGTTGTGTACTGATTATTATTTTGTTTTTATTACTCTTTTAGGCCTACTCTCACTATAATGGAATACCCGAGTAACCCGAGGCTTTCATTTTTTGCAGAAATGAGTGGAATGGACAGACACAAGAGTGCACGATGTTTCGAAAGTGTATGTATGTTAATTATATTATGAATCTTATGGATGACTTCAATTATGTCTTCCCCTAAGGTAGGGGGGCCTCCACATGGAGGCTGCCCAGGGCCTCCACACATCTAAATCCGGCTCTGTATAAATCATTGAACAGATCTAGTATTGTGTTCACCAGGAAGGCAGACTCAAACTGAAGAGAGATTCTTTGTTGCAGCCACAAAATGACCAGTTGCTTCTGATCAGTGACTCGGTAACTATGACATCAGGACCATCATTGCATGATTGGAGTTACATCATGTACATGATGTCACATCCAGGCTATACATCATTAATGGACAGTGGTTCCAACAACTGAAGTTGATGTTGGATAAGTTTATTTGAGATGCTAGTTAGAAGCTCCAGTATATACTGTATATTTTACAGTGAATGCACTTAGGAATGAAGTCTGTGTGAGTCATAGTGGCAGACTAAGGGCTGAGATGGATGATCATTTGTATTACATACTGGGCACATAGAAGAAAAACAGGTTTCCTGCATTAAGAGTTTCACTCAGCTGCTCTTGAAGGACAGTTGTTTCTTTGCCATTTTTTACCTTGCATTATTTAATGTAAAAGTTGGTAAATGGAAGTGGTAGTCAAAAGTGATGAAATAAAATATCATTTAAGAGAGAAACCAATTAAGAGAGATTCCACTGCATTTAATTTCTAACAAAAGTGAATTTTACATAAAGTTTTCAATCACAGTCAAAATATTTCAAAAAAATTTCAACTTCCACTCTGCTTTACCATTTGACTATTGTTAGCACTGTTTCCTAGATTTATTTTCTTTCAAATGGTGGTTGGTCAATTCATCACTGGTAGTTTTGTCACTAGTAAGATCATCACTGGTCAATTTATTACCAGTCAATTCATCACTGGTCAATTTGACAACCAGTCATTTCATCACGATGTTAATATTTAATACATTGTATGTTTTTGTTAATAATTATATGATTAGGTTAGGTTTACATTAAGTTAGGTTATGGTTAAGTTACAATAAAGAAACAGGTGTGTTGTTAGCATTCCCTAAATCCCTGGAGTGCAGAAAATAAAAACAGCCTGGTGGAAAAAAATTTACTCTAATTATGCAAGGGCAATAAACTTGATTGTTAATGGACAAACATTCACACACATTAAAATATTTTTTTTATCACATTTTATGTGATTTTATTTGACTTATATAAGCCTTTATAGTAACCAACACCAATCAAAAACTTCAAATTTATATACTAGTGATGAACTGACCAGTGATAATCTGACTGGTGATGAATTAACCAGTGATGAATTGACCTAGATCCCTTTCAAATAAACTGAAAAATCATTTTCATCTTACCTGTTCACTTAAAGATCTTTTGACAATCCTTTTATGGTCATTAATGCTCAGTTTTTTAAGCTTAACCATTGGGTATTTGGAGCACTGAATTCTTCTGAACAGAATATGCTTACTCAATGACACATCATAATCTTGCTTCTGAGTCTGAAGTTTTGAAATTTCCTCTGAATTTGGATCATCAAAAAATTCAGGGCTTTCTTTCTGACATATATTTTCAGATCTCTGAAACAAATTGTTAAAACTTATTTTGAAGAACTTTATAATATAAATATTTGATACACATTAAAATGAACACTAAATTTTGATCATTTTATAAAAGTATGAGAATAAAAAAGTTACATCAGAAGAAAACTTCAGGAAGTTTTCATTATGAGACAGTTTCAACCTCTTGGGTTTTATCTGAAAGAGTGAGTGAGTGATGGATTAATCTGTCTGACATCACAACATCAAGGTCACTGACACTGAATGTAAAAGATATAAACAAAATAAAATGAATGACAATTTCAGTGAAGTGAAAAATGAATAACAAGAATGTAATGAATGAAGTGAAAACAACTATAAGATTTAAAATGATTACATATGAGACAAAATGCCAACCTCCTGAACATCTAAACAAACTTAAAATCCTTGCTGGTTGGAAAGCATGGTCTTGCCTCAACTCTGAAGAGATCATAAGTAGCTACCATTAAATTAAAATGAATTGAATAACCTTTATTAATAATAAAATAATACATTGGTTTTACAATTTACAACATAAATAATTGTAAAGCTGAATTATTTATTTTATTTAATTTGGCCTTTAAACTTTAGGCTTTACTTGCTTCACCTCAGTACTTTGAGAGATAACACAATCCAAAGTTCCCAAGACTGGGGCACTCAATCTGCGAGTGTAGTTCAGTCAAAGGACTATACTGTACAAACTTCATAGTAAGGCCAAGGGCCCCTTCTCCAACAAATACATGTGGGTAAGGCATATATGATTAACCCAATAGTGTCCATTGGTAGAATTTCCTACCAACAAAATTGTCACTACAGAAATCGCCTGTGTTAATGACCACATTAGCAAAAACTTCACTTGGATGAAATAAATCGCTGTCTGGTCGTTAACATTCAGTTTAACGTAATACAGGTCATTAAAGTGAAGATTTCCACTAAAAAAGTCTGTTACATCACCAAACTTCACTATTGCGGACTCTGAGTCATTAAAGTGAAGGTGATGTCACTGGAATATTATTGGAACCAACCCTCAGATGAGGTTGCAGTCAGTTGTTTCCCATTGTATTGCGTGGGCAGTGGTTGCGAGTGGTTGTCTATGTGCATAGTGCTGCTTCCATATGGAGATTCAAGGGCTATACATACATGTGTAACTGTGCTGAAGTATTTTGGTTACGGAAAACCCCACTTTAACGTCCCATACTCCAGGAAAGTGGGGGTCATCCGTACTTCACTTTAATGTTTCCCAGTATGTTAAAGTGGGAGTTTTCCATACTTCACTTTAGTGACCACATGCTCCCCCCAAAGTGTACATTAATGTGAGGGTCTACTGTATTATGTTACTTTTTTTTGTATTCACATGATCTTCAGTATTAGTCACTGATATGACGCAATCTTTCAGATTGAGTCATATCAATGACTCATACCGAAGGTCACATGAATACAAGAAAAAATGATGCAATAATGACAAACAATTTTGTTGGTAATAAATTCTATCAATGGGCACTAATAGGTTAATCCAAATGCAGACAAGTGGAGTTTCCTTCCAAAAAGATATAAAGGGGTAACTCCAGGGACAGACTGCAGACGGAACTTTACAAATCATCTTATTGGGACTAAATGCCATTTCAATTTGCTGCCAGGCAATGCAAGCTACTGCCTGAATCCCTGGAGGGAATTCCTCAAAAGGAACAGCACATTCAGGTACAAGAAGCAGTGGACTTTGGAAAGTAGTCCACATTTTAATTCCCACTAATGGTAACCTGGGCAGATACCCAACAAAGTTCAACCCACCATCTACAACAAAAAATTAAAAGGAATTAAAGATGTCTAAAACTATGAGGTGAATTTAATTAGCAACTCCAAACCTTGGAGTGCACTCTTGAAGTTGCTAAAAATGAAACCAGTAACAGTAAAAACTACGCAAATAGCCAACAAGTGGAAATCTATGCACTGAAATAGATGTCTCCATTGTGAGGGAAATTTTAGGAACTCACGGGTTAGTGCAGCTTTTCCAACCTGAAACTTATACACACACTTGATGACAACTAATTGTACAATAAGACTATGGAAATTGGGCTTCAGCCAAGTTAAATTAGGCCTACTATTATGTTGAGCTTAGACTAAGGATCCTACTGTGGGGGTCATCAACAGTTGTTTTAGGCTTAATCTAGGATGGCAAAAAACTGGCAAAAGGAGGAGAATTCATCAATTTATCTTAACTTAACTTAATCCATTAAATTCAGCAAGGAGCTGGAAATGGGGGAATTCATACCACTTTTGGATTTGGCCAAAAGAAGTCATATATAGGAAACCAACCAATAACAATTAATATATTAATTATTCACATCACCAAAATAGTATCAATCAAAAAGGCAAATTTTTCATCAGTGTATTTAAGAGCTCTTAAAATTATCAGCTTTGAAGAATTATAAGACAAGGAATGGAATATGATTTATAACATCAAAAATAAGCTTTGTTATCTGGACAAATATGTCATACATTTTCAATTTTTCAGTTTCTTGGTAATTATTTGAGCTACAAAGTGACATAAAATTCAATACATCAATGACACATAATTACTCAGATATAACATGCATGTTTCAATTAACTTTATCAGAGAAACTCATTCAAAAAAAATTTAAGGGATTTAGCTTATTTGAACATAGATATATACACTCTAATGCGGAGTAAAAAATTGTGGGGATGGTCACATTGAAGCTCAAATTTTGCTCAGATGAAGATCAATACACAAAATTTTCTCCCTTGATATCATAGGGGAAGGACAGTGCACCATTTTTAACTTAAGCTACTATTTTTTTGACCAATTCACTGGAGGTCAAATTTAATTAAAAGGTCAAAACTATTTTTTAACTTGCAGGAATGAAAATAATACTTATAGAATCTTCAAACTCAGTGATTGCAGCAATACATAACTTATGGTGGGTAAAAGCAGCAGATGCCAAGGTATACACTTGGGATTTACTGCTCTTTCTAACTTTCATCTCAAATTTCATCCATATAACATTTAACACCCATGGTGATATCATACAGGCCAATGCTACTACATACCCATTTCTCTACATTAATATACCTTACCTTATATTAATATACCTTACTTTTTAAACTCACTCTCTCTTCAAGACTGGGTTTTAGGTGTTAAAAATCAACATAATTACACCAGTAATATCACTATAGTGAACCCTCACTAACCCAAACACAGTTAATCTGAATGTCGCTTAATCTGAAGGGTATGTGGGCAGCTAGTGACTCATTGCATCGGTGCTTTATGCAATAAATATGGGTTTGATCTTTGAGATAAAGACTCAAAATTAATGTTAATTAATTACAGTGTACATAAATATTACAGTGCATATTACTGTATTTCACTGCCTCCACACTACCTTCAGAAGTCGGGAGCCCTTTGGATTTAAAGGTAAGCACTTATTTAAAGAAAAAACTATTATTTTTATGTCTAGTAATCAACTTTATTATTGTTTTACAGGTTATTTTAATGCATTATTTCTTATTACATGTGTTTGGCCATGTTCTATTTTTACCCCCAACAATCCGTAGTTTGCATTAATCCAAATGGCCCTTCCCCCCAATTAAGTCAGATTAATGAGGGTTCACTGTATTTATTTATGTGGTTTTAAACACCAAAGCTGGGCACTTGCGGTTTTTTTTGCGGTACTGCGGTACTGCGGTACTACCACACTACCAAACCGGTACCGCATAACGCAGTACCGCAAAGGATCGCTGAAAGTACAGCCTGTACTTTCAGCGATCCTTTGCGGTACTGCTTATGCGGTACCGGTTTGGTAGTGCGGTAGTACCGCAGTACCGCAAAAAAAACCGCAAGTGCCCAGCTTTGTTAAACACAAAGGTAGGGGCATGAGAATATAAGAGAATTTTATGTTTAATAATAATGAAAATAAAATTTCTCTCATAAATTACTTTCATTAAGGGAATAAACACGAATGCCATCCATTATATCCTAACTCAGCATTAACCCATCAGAGCCCATTTGGTACAATTTCCTACCAACAAAATTGTTTGTCATTATTGCATCATTTTTTCTTGTATTCATGTGATCTTTCTACAGAAGCTAAGGCTAACAAAGACCCTAAGATCCACTCTAAGGTTAGCCTGAGAGAAAGGAAAGAGTAAGGGGTGAAGAGAAGAGAATAAGGGGTTAAGTAAGGAGCAACACCTATCACGCGTGGGTTAACATTCATTCAGAAAAAGAGAAAAAAGACACCATCATCATCCGCCAGCCAATGCCAACAAGTCAGAAAAATAGTCAGAGAGAATAGGAAAGGGGTGAAAGATGAAAAGAAGTAAAATAAGAATGCTTACAAACCATGCAAACACAGTCTTAACTCACAGTCATACCATGCAAACTACAAACATGCAAGAAAAGAGAGTTACAGACACGCAAAGTAAGAAGAGGATAAGTTAAAAAAAAAAAAAAAAAAAAAAAAAAAAAAAAGTAGGTAAAGTTAAACAAAAAGTTGGTTAGTTTACTCTACGAGCTACATCTACGTTCATGTTAGTCTAATTTTTTTTTTTTTAAATTTTATTGCTGGCATCACACACTGGCATGTCACAAGCTGGCATTAATCATCAATAGACTCATCCTCAACCACCAACCCCAGAGCTCCTGTGACTAATTGGTTTTATTTTAAACAACGTTAATATTTTTAAAATGCCTATCTAAACGGTTCTTAAACATATTAACGCTGGTAGAATGAACGACTGACGCGGGAAGATTATTCATTTATCAATTACTTCAAACGTAAAGAAGTTTTTAGCGATATTAGTAATGAAACGTCTGCCACACAACTTAAATCCGTTATTACGAGTATTACTATTATTGAAAGTGAACAATTTGTCAAAATTTACATTAGCGATTTTATTAAAGATTTTGAAAACTTCAATAAGCTCCCCCTTAATCTCCTAGTTTTGAGTGAATACAGGTGAATACAAGAAAAAGTGATGCAATAATGACAAACAATTTTGTTAGTAGGAAATTCTACCAAAGGCATTAATGGGTTAACCAATTATTGTAAATATAATTGTCAGTGGCATCACTTTATATAACATTCCTGAATGAATCAATTTTATAAGGAAATGATATAATTTTAATTTCATAGTGGGATCCTAATACAAGCCAATGTGAACTGAAGGTTCTACAGAGGAAAGATTTCAAATAAGGAAATATACAGATTAAAAATTTCAGTGACATCTTATTAAGGTAAAAGGTACTGAAAATCTGACACCTCATTTTAAAACTTTTATACAACTTTAAGGTATTTCAGGGTAAAGCCTACAACCTATCTACCTTTTTCATGCTAACTTATTCTGAAAATATGAAACTTCAAAATAATGATTTAATTGCAGATTTCATACACAACTCTCTGCAGAGTTGTTCATACAGCCAGACAGGAGATACAGAACAGTATAAGGTGCCAATTAATGCTGTGGTAGAGAATGACTACTCTTTTGACTCATTCAGTAAAATATTTAAGAACCAAGCAGATAATTATCATAATGGTTTGTTTTAGGCAAAAGTGTACAAAAGACAAAAGTAAATAAAAAAAAACATTTACCTTGATGAGTTCATAATCAATAAAGTCTGTTTCTTCTTTAATGGAAATATTTTCTGCCCATTCATCTTTGATCTGATCACTCTGAAAGTGGTTTTATTTTCATTACACTCCAATTAATTTTCTATTTCAATTTTTAGTTTTAGAAAACCGCCTTATAATCTATTAAAGCTTTAAAAATGAGTTCAATAGCTCAATGCTTTGAAGAATGTATTAATAAACAAATTACTAATCTTACTGAGAAACCTCTATTCATCAAAAGAATCATACAAACTTCAAAAGGGTCATTATATATTTTCTTCTCTTTTGGAATGAATGCCAATCCACCCTAACTAAAAACAAGAAAAACCCCATGTTCTTTATCTACAGTATTCTTTACCTGCCATTCATCACGGATGTTTCTTCCATCCCCATTTATATCTTCTTTGCAATAATTTGTTTCATAAAAATCAACTTCATCTTTAATATCAACTTCAACTTTGAGGTTCCAATTTTCTTCTTTGAAATAACACAGTTTTTCACCTTTTTCCATTTTGAATCTGATGACATCAAATGAATGATGGGAAAAATTAAATTTTTAACAGAAGTGTTTTTTCAAGTCAACAGTTTTATTCTGAATGATACATTGTTCTGAAAATAGTATAATATTCAATGAGTTACAGATCTGCACCCAATATTGAATGAATGTCATGGGTAGGGTGATAAATGAAGAAAATAGAGGTAAAATCCAGGAAGATCTGAATAAAATCATTGATTGGTCAGTCACATGGCACGTAAGATTTAATGTTAATAAGTGCAAAACTTTACATATAGGTTCGCGTAATGGTAATTTTGCATATAGTATGTCATGGAAGGGGTTGGCAAGTGTAGATCAGGAAAAGGATTTAGGAGTTATAGTCACTGGTGATTTGAAAGTAGTGAAACAAAGTACAGCAGCAATCAATAAGGCAAACAAAGTGCTAGGTTTTATAGCTAAAAATTTTGAGTATGGGTACAAATAACGTGATATTATTGTTCCTATTCATAAATCATTAGTTAGACCCCATTTGGAGTATGCAATCCAATTTTGGAATCTGCATATGCGCAAGGATATAGACAAAATCAAATTAGTTCAAAGACAAGCAACTAAGATGATTCTGTCACTCAAGTCAAAGTCGTATGAAGATAGGCTTAAGGAGTTAAAACTGACTACACTCGAGACTAGGGGGCTAAGGGGTGATCTAATCCAAGTTTTTTAAATTATGAATGGGTTTGATAATGTAAATAGAGATGGCTTTTTCAAAATATGTATATTGTAATGTATATGGTTGTAAATTTTGACTTGGTCCACAATCGATATGGACCGTGACTTATTTTTCGTTGGGCAAGGTACTAGTATTGATGGATACCATAATGAAATTGACTAGATTCTTTGGATCTGATATATTTGCATGTCAGTTATAAATAGATATAGAGTGTAACATATTTGTGGATAGTAGTCTATTATGACTTGATCCTCTGGATCCAGAGATTCTATCTTTAGTTTTAAATCGATAATTAATTAGTTTTTAATTGATAATTATTTAGTTTTGCAAAAATTGGTCATTGCGAATGTACAGACAGTTGTTACATAAATTTCTTATGCATAAAATTCTAGGTCCCCCACCACCACCACGGAGGATATGTGCAATACACAATTACAAACACAGTTAGGTAGACTAGCCATGAATGGATCCAAGGGTCTTTGTTGGTCTGAAACATTATAACATAATTCTTGGGGATTAGACCATACTAATAAAATAATTTCACAGCTTTAAAAACAAAATTTTCAAATTAAAAAGCTATTTTGCTCTTATAGTTTCTTTCAAAGATTAACTAACTTGGAATAATTTCAACATGAATGAAGATGAAGTTCTGTCAAAGGTTAACTTAGCATCAAATCTATAATAAAAATAGGGTTTACAACAATATGGCATAGAACAAGTGGCTCATTCATGTTGCAGTATTAGTATAGAAGAATCTGAAGTTACAATTTTCAAAAATTCTTTGAAACCTTGCAACACACAAAAACTATGTACAATTACAAACACAGTTAGGTAGGACTAGCCATGAATGCCTTTGTGACTTAAGTCAGCAGCAATTTTGTTGCTGTGTGGGAATTTCTTTAACTTTATCAGGAAGGTGAATAAAACAAGCTGAAATTAAGCAATGACTATTGTACTTTGCTGAGAAAACACTTCAAATACATTACCCACTTTGTTATAGAGCATATATTAAAATGAGAATGTAATGAACGATGATAACCAAGATGAATATAAATGCTAAATGATATATCAGAAATAGGAAATACTCAAACCACATTCACAACAAAAGTGATCAATAGATGACATCAAGAGATCAGTCCTAATAGGAGAGAGAATGGATTTCTAGTAAATGACTCCATGATGCCCACAGTGATACTATACTATACTATATACTAAATTCAATTCACCTTTTATTGCAAATTATCAAACTGTAACTCATATTAAGGGAAATTCTTTAGTGAAGATGCAGTTTCACAGCTCCACTATTGTTTACGTTGCAGACGAGTGTTTTGTATTCTTCTGCAACTTTCGGAAAGAAATTCAGATGGAGCCATGAAAATGAACCAGAAATTGATTGAACCTAACCTACTAAGTGCATTATTACATCGTACCCTAATCATAAGCAATAATTTATAGTTACACTTGGTACCATTTGAACAGCAATTTTGGCAGCAAAAAAATTGGGTGTTTCCGGTTATACGAACACTTTTTTTTTTTTTACCAATTGAGACACTTTTTAACATAAAACAATAATCTGTGTTTCTGGCTAAATTCAACACAATCTTCTTGCATTAATGATAATTCACTCACGGAGCAACTGGTACACATATCCATCCTAGACAGCAACAACCTGGACAATGATTACCAAGTTGCCACATTCACTAGTATTAGTTTGTATTTAAAATATTAATAAAAAATACTTTACGGGGTTTTACCAAATGTTTACCAATGCCATGGTCTTCAGACAGTCTCCAAATATACATATTTATGGTTTTTATGATATCAGTATTCATGGAGCCATGAAACTGCTTATATACCAATTCTACTAGAAATGGATCAGTGCTGCAAACCATACCCCTTTTGATTTTGGCAAAATTTGGTTCCGAGTTTCAGCTCTAGGTCACTTCAGGATCAGACCATGATCTTGGTTCTTTAGAAGATCCACAATTTTGGACAAAGACATCCTGACACAAATTAGTCACACATGAAATTTTCTAATCTAAGTATTTCCTTGAGCATGTAATTACATACCTTGTCTCATTGCCAGGGCTCATTAGAGCCTACCAGTCACTGTTGAATGTTTCACCAACTGTGACCTTGAAGGCATAACCATAATTTCATAGGGTATTTTACTGTGTTCGAATCTGCAATCCGTATCTTGTGCAAATGCCTATTAAGAAAGTTATAAATAGTAGAAAAATTATGGGTTCTGTATGATGATATACCTCCATTGGCCAATCAGAGCACAGCATGCATAGACATCATGCCTACATCATTCTCATTCACAGATCATAGTTATGGCAGACTGTGACAAGTGCAGTCTGACTTTCTTTGGTTAATATTCGTCTTTTCACCCACTCATGCGTGGTTAAAACATTATAATATATTGAATTGCCATTCAAAACTGACTAGGAAAATATATATCTTATGTTGTGCAAATTTGTTGAAATGTACTTTTTTAACTAAAATATATTTCCTGTTTTGGCTATAATATACTTTTTTCCTAAAATATTTTTCCTGAGTGGGCTATTTTTTTGCTACTCTGCGACTTAATTAGTTAGTTGGGTTTTTGTTCTGGCTATTTTTTTTTTTCTAATTGGGTTCAGTTTAGTGGTGTTGTGATAGAATTATGACGTGCCATTCGTGTGATTTTGACTTTGAGAACCTGATTCGGGATGTACCCTAGATGAACATAAAGGATTGGATGTTTTTATCAATTTCGGCATTATTCTTTCATCCTTAACTTGCCTGAAATGTGACAGTGAGTGCCTAATACGAAAAGATCAGAAGATATTTAGGTGAAATAACCAATATTAACCGGTTAGGTCAATTGAATGCCCAGTTAGGTTAATTGAATGCCCAGTTGGGTCAACTGTACACCCTTGATGATTGGTTAGGTTAAGTCATGATATTTTTGTTAGTTTAAATGAAAATGATGAGAACAAACTTTTCTGGTTAATTTTGAGGTGTTTTGTGCGAAACTACCATCCATTTTCTGCGCAAATGCGGTTTTCAAGATGATGATATCTCGAAAACTATGCATTTGCACAGGAAACAGATGGCAGATTCATGCAAAACACTTCAAAATTGACCAGAAAAGTTTCTCATCATAAAAACATATTGGGTGTAAAAACGAATAATTACCCTTTCTTTAAGTGCATAAAAAAATTTGCGTATAATAATAAAGCGGCTATTCATCACAGAACTATATCCACCTCCACAATAAGGTAAGTTTAGTAAATATATAGGTACTTTCCTATTAATGGGAATACCTGAAGATCCGTCACTCCAGCCTTTTTGAGTTAGCTTTATGAGGCTAACTAATTTAAAAATCAACTTAACCAAACAAATCGTTAGGTCAACTGTATGCCCTTGACAATTGGTTAGGTTAGGTCATGATATTTTTGTTAGTTAGCCTTATAAAGCTAACTAAAAAAGGCTGGAGTGACAGATCTTCAGGTATTCCCATTAACAGGAAAGTACCCATATATATTATCATGGGGGGGGGTCTGGGGGGGGGGGGGGGCACCAGTTAGCACATGCAATGGGAGGACACACGGGTTAAGGTTAGGTTAGGCTATATATATATATATATATATATATATATATATATATATATATATATATATATATATATATATATATATTGAAACAAAATAAGATAGCAGTATTGAAACACAAAATAAGATAGCAGTAAACAGAGCAAAGAGGATAATAGGTCAGATATTGAGAACCTTTAAATGAAGGGATAGGAATGTAATGATTCATCTACTGAAAACACTGATAATACCCAAATTGGAATACTGCTCAGTCCTAACATCCCCATATAAAAAAGAAGACAGACAGCTGGAAGGGATCCAGAGAAGCTTCACAGCCAAGATCAATGGGTGCAAAGAACTAAATTACTGGGAAAGGTTACGCGAACTAGACCTATATTCACTGGAGAGGAGGAGATATATATACCATTATTTACACTTACTTGGAAAATAATGGAGAAACTAGTCCCTAATCTTAATCTGAACCCTATAACTCCCCAAACAATGGTAAAAAGTAGAAACAGTAGACTGTGTCATATTCCCAAATTGAAGGCGAGACAGGGAACATCCTTAACACTGAAAGAAAAGTTTTGTAGTGAGAGGACCAAAACTGTTTAATCAGTTGCCCAAAGACCTAAGAAACATGAAGGGAGTTGCACTGAAAATCTTCAAAAGAAGACTAGATGCCTGGCTCAGAACAATCCATGATGAGCCAGATGTACCTGGCTATGAGAGGTGGAGAGCGCAACAATCAAACTCACTACTTCACCAGGCCAACTCAAGAGGAGGGGTGACAAGCTTGACCTTCGCGAAATGAGAAATCATCACACAAAACCTTTGTAAGGTAAGGTATGTTCCTAGCCCATTTGGTTTTTGTTAATATCCGAAATACATTTTTCTAATGTATTTTGATGTGTTTGGTTCATATATGACCTTCATTTCTCGTGAAAATGAACCTAAACATAGGAAAATTTTAATGTTTCATAACTTTGTTTCAGTTCATTTGCACAAGATATGAAGGTCATATTTGAACAAAACACACCAAAATACATTAGAAAAATGTATTTTGGATATTAATTTCAGTGTTGGTGAAACATTCAATAATTATTGAATGTTTCACCAACACCGAAATTAATATCCAAAATATATTTTTCTAATGTATTTTGGCATGTTCTGGGCTACAGTTCCGTATTGCCCCCACATTTTTTTATTAAAAAAAAAATTTCATACACATATTTTTAAAAATTTGGTGCTTTTTGTGGCTCCAGCTACCCAGGCAAGGTGGGCACATGTCATTACATTATCATTTGTATAATTTAGGTCTTGGGGGTATGGGGGGAGAGCCCCTGTAAAGATCACGCATCACAAATTGATTGGTATAGTGAGACTAGTGCCATCACACAGACTACAGAATCACTTTGGTATTCGAAAAACCAACATCGATATGCATATTTGTGAATTTTTGTGGCACCATCATGCTACAATCAACAATTTGGACCCTTTTGAATTTCTAATATTTTGTATCAAAATAATTTATAATCCTGATGTTCAATAAAATCATATTTTGCGTTTTATTTTTAATTTTTAATAGACTATCAAAATAATTTATAATCCTAATGTTCAATAAAATCATATTTTGCGTGGGGGGCAATACGGAAATGGCCCTGTGTTCTGTTCAGTTAATATTTACTGAATGCCATGAGCTGAACCTGTGATTGAAAATAAGTTTATATAATGTATTTTTAGTTGCTCTTTCTTAATGTTATCCATTTTCTGTGGAAATGCAAAATTATAGAAAAAATTACAAGTTATATTTTTATAGTGAATATTTCCTGTTTTGGCTATAATGAACTTTTTTCATAAAATATTTTTCCTCATTAGGCTATTTTTTCGCTACTCTGCAACTTACTTAGTTGGTTGGTTTCTGTTCTGTCTATTTTTTTTTTCTAATTGGATTCAGTTTGGTCGTGTTTGTGATAGAATTATGACGTGCTGTTTGTGTGGTTTCTGACTTTGAGAACTTGATTTGTCATGTGCCCTAGATGAAGAGAAAGCATTGGATGTTTTTATCAATTACGGCATTATTCTCTCATCCTTAACTTGCCCAAAATGTGACAGCGAGTACCTAATACGAAACGATCAGAAGATATTTTGGTGAAATAACCAATATTAACCGGTTAGGTCAACTGAATGCCCAGTTAGGTCAACTGAATGCCCAGTTAGGTCAACTGAATGCCCAGTTAGGTCAACTGAATGCCTAGTTAGGTCAACTGAATGCCCAGTTAGGTCAACTGTACACCCTTGATGATTGGTTAGGTTAAATAGTGATATTGGTAAATATTTGTTTTAACGCCCATTCAAACTTAATATTTTTAGTCAGATATACCTGTAAAGCAGTTCAAATGCTTTACAATGACGGTATTTTTATGTTTGGGAACTTAATAATAACAGAGATATAGTAACCATTATTACATTAGCATTTGTATAATTTAGGTCTCCTGGGTACAGGGACAGAGCCCCTGTAAAGATGACGCATCACAAATTTATATCATCATCTCAAAAACTATGCATTTGGCAGCTGCCATTTGGACGGGAAACAGATGGCAGTTTCGTACAAAACACCTCAAAATTAACCAGAAAAGTTTGGACTCATCATTTTCGTTTAAACTAACGAAAATATCATGACTTAACCTACCCAATCATCAAGGGCGTACAGTTGACCTAACCGGGTATTCAATTGATCTAACTGGTATCACGTACTGAACTGTCCGCAAAACATTAGGACCGATCAATTTGTGATGCATGATCTTTACAGGGGCTCCGCCCCAATACCCATGAGACCTAAATTATACAAATGATAATGTAATAACCGTTACTATATCTCCGTTATTATTAAGTTCCCAAACATAAAAATACCATCATTGTAAAGCATTTGAACCGCTTTACAGGTATATCTGACTAAGAATATTAAGTTTGAATGGGTGTTAAAACGAATATTTACTGTGATATTTTCATTAGTTTAAAAAAAAATGATGAAAACAAAAATGACATGGCCTGAAGTTGAAATAAAAAATACATTTTTCTAGTGTATTTTGGTGTGCTCTGTGTAAATATCAGTTTAGACGGTGATTCAAGCAAAATGAAGGTTAGGTTAGATTGGATGATGTCAAAAATATGACCTTCATTTTCTGTGTACATGGAAAGAAATGACTGAAATAATGTCCAAAAAATCATATTTCTTCCCACTTGCACAGGAAATGAAGGTCATATATGAACCAAACACACCAAAATACAGTTAATATTCGTCTTTGAACCCGCTCATGTGTGGTTAAAACAGTATAATATATTGAATTGCCATTCAAAACTGACTAAGAAAATATATATCTTATCTTGTGCAGATGTGTATAAAATGTTTTTTTTTATTAAAATATATTTCCTATTTTTCGTGTTTTTTCAATATACCATATGTCCCACAAAAAAGTACACCCAACTTTAGATTGTACTAACTCCTCCAAAAATTGAGATATTTTGAATCTGTTTGTTTGATTTAATATAGCAAATTATTCTTTGTTAACGTTCAAAATTTATTCATGTTTAAACGATTTAGTGTTTAAGCATCTGCTTTTAACTGAAGGGTACAGCAAAATGGGTTGCGCCGAATGATCATTTCTCCCAGCCAGATAGCTCCTCTTGCTTTAACCAATGTGCTACTTTTTACGTCGAAGGATATTGCAAATATTTTTTTTAAATAATTCGAACTTTTGTATCTAAGATACGAGTCATACATATAAATGAAGAATCTGAATTACTAAATTTATAAATAACTTTGAAACCCTTATCAAGCAGTTTGCACGAAGGCAGCGCGTTCTCATGGTCACAACTTATCTGCAAACTAAAAGCTTAAAACAAGTTCAGAATACCTTCGAACTGCAATTTCCCAATAGAGCTTCTCCAACTAAACATACAATTTTGAAGAATGTTCGGAAATACAAAGAAGAAGGAACGGTCCTCAATTTGAACAAAGGACGTTCAGGCCATCCAAAGACGGCAAGAACAGACGAGAACATTCAGCATTCAGCCCTGACTTGACCCCGTGTGATTACTTTTTATGGGTCATTTGAAAAATAGAGTATTTGCATTACAACCTATCAATTTAGATGATTTGAGGACTCGCATCACAGCTGAAATCAACTTGTTAAAAGACAATCCAGATCTTATCAAAAGAGTGATGGGGAAGATGAGAGCTCGACTCCAGATTTGTATCGATAGGAATGGCAGTCATGTTGAAAGAAAACGAAACTAAGCATAACTTTTGCAATAAGGAATAAAGAAAAATCTGCTTTGTATCTTATTAAAATTATGTTAAAGTATCTATTATTATGTATTTGTCTTTTCATTACATCGATAGCACACATTATTTTTTCATTGACCAATTTTGCGCAATCCATTTTGTTGCACCCTTCAGTTAAAAGCAGATGCTTAAACACTAAATCGTTTAAACATGAATAAATTTTGAACGTTCGCAAGGGTTACATTCCAAATGCGGTTGCGAATGTCAGATTTTCACAAATACTTGATGCCCCCCTCCGGATGCCTGGGTGCATTGTCCAGTATGAGGACCTTGAACTGGATGCCTTTGTCTGCCACATACTTCCACACCTCTGGCATGAAACAGCAGTGGAACCATTCTAAAAATAGCGTTTTAGTGGTCCATGCCTTTTTATTCGACATCCAGTGCACTGGGAGGAGGTGCTTGTCTTTCCCCTTTAACACCCAAGGCCTCTCCGCTTTGTAAATGAGCACAGGCTTTATCATAAAGCCCATGGCATTGGCGCAAAAAGAGCAGTGTGAATCAGTCTTTGGCTGCTTTAAAAGCCGGTGCACTCTTCTCTTGTTGACAAATAAAGGTTCTGGCAGGCATTTTTTCCAGAATGCTGATTCATCAGTGTTGAAAACTTGTTCGTGTATGTATCCCTTCTCTTTGATTAGGCTTTTCAAGATGGCAGGGTACTCCTGGGCAGCCATGTGGTTGGCGGATGCTGCTTCTCCCATTATTTTCACATTTCGCAGGGCAAATCTCTTCTTAAAATTATCAAACCACCCCTTACTAGCTTGAAATTCAGGGGGGTCTGGGTCCATGCTTGTGCCCTCTCCTGTCTTGAAACTCTCATAGAGCCTCTTAGCCTTCTCTCGGATCATCACTGAGTCTATGGGAATGCCCTTCTTATGGCTGTCCTCCAGCAACACAAAGAGCGCATTTTCTATTCGGACAATAGCCTTGTCCTGAATTTGATGTGCAACCTTCGCACCTGGAGAACCACTTGACGCAACAACATCCTGTATGGTTTTTTCCTTACTCTTGATTGAACGCACAGTCGACTCGTTTATACCAAAATGGTGGCCCACAGCAGATGCTGACAGTCCCTCATGCAGCTTATCAAATACTTGAATTTTCTCAGTCAGCATCATGACCTTCTTTTGGCGCTTAGGAGCACTAGCCTCCTGACTAGAAGCACTTTGCTTAGGCCCCATTGTCACCAAACACATGATAATGAATGCAATAATGGAAGACCACGCCGATAGTCAAAGTCACGAATATCAAGGGACAACTATAAATCATTTTTAGCAATTGTTCCATTTCTTCATCTGTTCAGTTCGATTTTTTGTGACGAAGTATGACATGTCAGTTATGCATATTTGATTTTGAAGACATGACCCACCATATTGCCCTCAATGAAGACAAGAGTTTAGACCTTTTTTTCAATCACAGAATAATTAAGACATCCATTACCTGCCCTAAATGCAATAGTGCTTGTATTTTAAAAAAAGACAGAAGGTCTTTAGGTGCTATACAAAAAATCCTAAAAATAAAAGTCTCTCATTAGGCAATGTAGGCACATGTTATTACATTATCATTTATATAATTTAGGTCTCTGGGGCAGGGCCGGATTAACCATTAAGCAAAATAAGCCCGTGCTTAGGGCATCAAGGGAAGGGGGGCACCACAGAAATTTTCCATTGTCGGATTTACCATGGATTTATTATACTATTATAATCGCGGCTTATAGCCTATAAGCTGTTGAAAACTGAATTATATATATTCATATATAGTATTTTTTTTTTTCATTGTTTGAATTTGTAGTGAACAACCACCCTTTTGAGAGAATAAATATATTTCGTTGTAATCACACACTTTACGCTTTGCGTTATTATTTTGTTTATATCAAATCTTTGAGCGCCATATTAAAAATACATATAGATTAAATATTTTCGTGTGCTATAGGAAGTTATTCTGAACGTGTGATTTGTGCATATAATATTAAATATATATTTTACATAATCATTTGGTATTGTTTTACAGAAAGATTTAGGTTTATAGAATTGTAATATAAATTAATATTAAAATAAAAGAAACTATAAACTCTCTATATTGCTGTTGTATCAAGTGATGTTTATCACGGCCATTATAATAATAAGATATACTGACCTAAGTTAATTAGCGTTGAAGAAGTTTATCTGTTGCTCTCTCTTCTTCTCTAGGGTAAGTCTATGAAGTGTACTTTATTTGTATATATAACAATATTTTATCATACACGTATCTTTATTTTATAATTTATTTATCTATTGTCATAACAGTATAAAAGAATTTAGATTGTAATAACCAGAGTGAATAATTTGTAATGTATATATAACATCAAACGTAGTTAGGACAATTTAGGCCCTAAGCAAATGTTCATATTTCCTATAATTAAATATTGTGTTTTAAATAAATAAATAAATGTAAATATAAAATGTGGCTCATTAATAGTGAAATGTTAATGTTAATATTGATATTTTTATAGATTGCGTATTATTAATTCTAATGTTAAGTATTTTTATTTTATAGGTTTCGGTTCCTTCTTTCGGTTCCTTCTTTTGGTTCCTTCTTTCGATTTGATTTGTATTCAACATTTCGAGTTGATATTTCGGTTGAGTTATATTTAATTGCCACTTATATTTAAATTGCCACTTTGGTTATGTACGGTTCCCATTTTGTCTTTCTGAGAATAAAAGAACAAAGCCAAGATTGTGATATGTGTAACTGTGTTGATTGCCACATAATATACAAATAAAATATTCTTTTTATTTCTGTATTTTACAGACCCCAAGAACCAAGATGAAACGTGTTCAGTTAAGTGGTGCACAAAAAGCGAAAACTATCAAAAGAGAAACAAGAGAAGACTTTGGATTTAGAGTCCAAGACTGCAAACCTGACTGATTTCTTCACACAAGTTCCACGACCACAACGTCAACATGATATACCGATTCTGAATCAAAACCAATCTCCGTCATCAGAAGTGGACACAAATACCACTTTGATCACTTCAAAATCAAAATATGATGACGTTGGAATCACCGATGTGTCACAAGCAGGTTCATCTACCACATGTCTCACTACTGATCTCACTTTGCCTGTAAATTCTCTTGATACCTCTACTGCAAATGTTGATTCAAGTTGCTTTACAAGACATTCTGGGGTTGAAATAATTGCTGAAAATGAAAGTTTAGTGGACCATGGTGATGGTGGTGAAATGAATCAGTCTGCAGAAGATGAAGTAAATATAGCAAAAGAAGGGTTCAGTGACTGGCGAAATACTATTGTAATTGATCATCATGAAAAAAGCACTACTCACCGAGACTCTATGCTAACATACTTAACTCGCAGACAAGGTGCGGGGTTGGGACAACAGTTGGAAAAACAAATTCAGGAAGTGTGTGATTACTGGGAACATGTCTTGAGGCGTGTCATAGCTGTTATTTGTACGTTAGCTGAACGTGGCTTGTCTTTTCGAGGAACAGAAGAAAGATTTGGATCATTGCAGAATGGGAATTTTTTAGGGCTGCTTGAGCTCATAAGCCGGTTTGATCCATTTTTAGCAGGTCACATTTTGGAATATGGAAATTCTGGCAAAGGAAATCCTTCTTACCTGTCCAAAACCACCTGTGAGGAACTCATTCAACTAATGGCTCAAAAGGTCCACGCACTCATTGTTGACGAAGTAAAATCTTCTGGTTATTTTAGTTTGTCAGTTGATTCAACACCAGATCTATCACATATCGATCAGTTAAGTGTTGTACTTAGGTACTTAAAAGATGGACAGCCTATTGAACGCTTTTTAACCTTTCTGAAAATGAAAAGCCATACTGGTGAGGAAATGGCAAATCAGGTGTTGCAGTACTTACGTGAAGTTTGTAAGCTAAACTTTTCAAAATGTAGGGGTCAATCTTACGACAACGCTGCCAATATATCTGGGCGTTATAAGGGGATGCAGCAAAAAATTTTAGAAACAAACAAGTTTGCTATATATGTGCCCTGTGCAGCCCATTCACTAAATCTGGTAGGCCGAAGTGCTGTTGACTGCTGTCAAGAGGCGGTTAATTTCTTCTCTACAGTGCAGTTGCTCTATACCTTTTTTTTAGCATCAACCAGCAGGTGGGAAATTCTTAAAGGTTGTATTGGAAATGAAAGTGTCTTAAAATCCCTCTCTGATACCAGATGGGAGGCACATGCTATGGCAACAGCAGCAATTTTGAAATCTTTCCTTAAAATTTTAGAAGCGTTAGAATGTATAGCTGAAGACCAGTCACAAAAGGGAGACACTAGAAGAGAAGCAAATAATATTGCAAATAAGATGCAAGAGCTAGAATTCGTTTTTATGTTGAATTTTTGGGATGAGATTTTGCAAAATTTTCATAGAGTAAGCAAAGTTCTACAGAATAAGGATGTGAACTTAAAAACATGTGCAGATCTGTATGGATCATTAGCTGACCAACTGTGCACTTCACGAGATGAATTTGAAAGATATGAAGCAGCTACAAAGGAAATGCTACCAGATGTTGATTACAAGGCAGCTCAAACTCGCAAACGTATCAGAAAGAAGGTACCCAATGACGGAGATGCACCAGAAGTATATCTGAATGCCAGAGATAAATTTCTTATCACCACCTTTTACACAATTGTTGACAAACTTGAAACTGAGATGAGAAGAAGAGGAGAGATATACAAAGAAATAGCAGAGAGATTTTCTTTTCTAAGTGATGTGCCACATAATGTCACCACTTCATCATCTACTGAAATTGAAAGGTATTCTCAGGGTTGTAAAAAGATGATTGATGCTTACCCAGAGGACTTGAACACTAATTTCTCTGCTGAGCTTCAGCAGTTTCACTCATATGTGTGCCATAAGTTCAGTGCAAAAAAAAATGTAAAAACAAGATTCAGTCATGCTGAACTTTATAAAATAATTGTAGAAGACAATATTGAGTGTGCCTTCCCAAATGTAGAAATTGCCTTTCGTATATTTTTAACATTAATGGTCACAAATTGCTCAGCTGAGCGTTCATTTTCTCAGTTGAAGTATATTAAAAATACCAACAGAACAACTGTGCAACAAGGCAGGCTAGATGCCTTATCTCTACTAAGTATAGAAGCAGATGTGTTACGTAAGATTAGTTTTGAGGATCTGATCAAAGACTTTGCAATTAAAAAAAAGTAGGAGAAAACTTTTCAAATATAAATGAAGTGGAAGTATACAAAAATAAACATTATTTTCCATCTTACTGTAAGTTTTGTTTCATTTCAAAAAATAAAATTTTATTTTATGATTTATTTTTGTTTATATTTTGAATTACATATATATGGGGCACCAAAATCTTTTAAGTGCTTAGGGCCTCTAAAGGTCTTAATCCGGCCCTGCTCTGGGGTATGGGGGGCAGAGCCCCCATAAAGATCACGCATCACAAATTGATTGGTCCTAATATTTTGCAGACAGTTCAGTACGTGACACCAGTTAAATCAACTGTACACCCTTGATGATTGGTTAGGTTAAGTCATGATATTTTCATTAGTTTAAATGAAAATGATGAGTGCAAATTTTTCTCATTAATTTTGAGGTGTTTTGTCATCCATTTCCTGTGCAAATGCGTAGTTTTCAAGATGACGATATCTCGAAAACTACGCATTTCCACAGGAAATGGATGGCAGATTCATGCAAAACACCTCAAAATTGAACAGGAAAGTTTGTTCTCATGATAAAAACAGACAGTGTAAAAATGAATAATTACCCAAAATACATTAGAAAACTGTATTTTGGATATTAACAAAAATTAAACAGGCTAGGTCAATTGTATGCCCTTGACAATTGGTTAGGTTGTCGTGATATTTTCATTAAAACAACAAAAATAACACAACTTGCCCTAACCAATGCACATCAATTGATAGAAGTACACCAAGATCTTGTCAAAATCTGCCATACTTTGCAGTCTGGCTTTTTACAGTCATTTTAAACTTGAATTAGTAATGCTAGAAAAATGCCAAATTTCCAAAATATGCTAAACTTTTCGAAATGCCAGATTTAATGCTAAATCAATGAAAATCACCAAAATAATACTAAATCTGGTCAGATTGACTATATGTCATCTTTCCAAAAAATATCACGAGAAAAAGAAACGCCAAGCATGTTAAGAAAAGAGGAAGGATTGTGTTTTATTGAAGGTAAGGGGATAATCGTGTGGGAGATTGTGACCAGTAGACAGATGAAGGAACTGTTTTATTGAGGCATTGAAAACCAAAACGTTTTGTCTGCCCAATCGAAGATGACAGAAAGAGCAGAGGTTTGGTGTACCATAGCCATCCTATGCGAAGCATGGAGTGACTGTTCAGGGAGACACTTTGTGAAATGGGTAAACAAACAAACAAACAAACTATTTCAGACTCAACAGGTACAAACATTATACAAGATTGAGAGATAGTTGTTGTTTTGTTGTTGTAGCCAATCAGCCCACCCTGATCGAGCGAGCCAGCAGCACGCAGGTAACCGATCGCCCTCTCCAGAGTGGACCAGAGGTTCAGCGCACAAGTGATGTTGTTATGGAAAAACTATACGCGCTTACAACATGGTATCGTATGTGATACCTTTATTTCATAATTAAATATAAATTATTAATTAATTGAATTAAATATCTATACAAAACTGGCTCGGGATTGGCGACCTAGCCTAATGGGAATGAAATGATTGCCATACATAGATAGAAACCGTATGTAGGCGTCGGGTCTGCATAACCACGAGAAACATTCATTTATATCACGTGAACAAAATTTTCCATTTTCTAACCCATGCAAAATACAAGAGAGAAAGAGTCAACAACCTTTGCCAAATCAGCAATTTATACTGAAATATGAAGATATATTAAAGGAATGTGTTATTTTATTTATTTGTTGGGTTCAAAATCCCAGCTGAGCCGTGAATGGCCAAATTCTAAAGGGCCAGTTCTACCTACAGCCCAAGTTAAGCTAAAATTAAAACTTACGGATTTGAGATCCTATTAGGTCCTACCTCAGGGTTGCTGACTCGATGCGGGCCTACCTTAGACCTTAGTTACATGAATTTAATATAAAACAAAAGGGGTACTATTTATGGTCTTCTTTCTCAACCTGCAACAACAACGCAACCTGGACTATTGCACGATGCAACAATCTTGTATCTAAACAACCAAACTGAATTGCAAAGGAGCTCCCTATCAGACCACACCCTATACGTACGACATCCCACAAACGAGTAGAAAGGACGCGCAGCGCCCCAAAATGATGCCACCAGCATCCCAAACACTGATGCCACAAGAGCCCAAAAATGCTAGCTCTAAATTAAGTGAATTTTTCACTAACCTTACAATTATGAGATGGATATATATACACCTTAACTTAATATATACAAGCAATGCTGCATCAATCAGCTTAGTCATCATATCGCCTTGGGACAACAATGGTTCTTCCTCTTCTAGATTTTCTAACACTCCCCACCGAAGAGGCATTGTTGTCGTTACCTTCTGCAAGGTTAGCCAAGCCTTCTCCATGAGGCTGTAACTCAAATGTTTCATCTTGACTATCTGTGTTTTTGCTGATTTCTAAAGCATAGAGTTTTTGTATAGGTCTCTTTAACTTTCCTCCTGAAGTCTTTACCAGTGCAGACCTAACTAAATTGTCTTTGCCAACAAACAACTCTTCAATTATGCCAAGCTTCCAGCATTGCCTTGGTCTTTCATCCCCAATCATTACCACTTCTCCCACCTTGATACAATTTGCATTGGAGCCCTTTACCTTGCCTGATGGGTAATAATTGAGTTCTGGCAAGTATTCCATCTGCCACCTCTTCCATAACTGATCTTGTAGCTCTTCAAGGTACCTGAACCGTCTGGTTAACTCTCCTTGAGTGCTCTGGATAGGCTGCAAGTCTTCTGGCACACTGGGGCTTGATGTTAATCGTTTACCACAAAGAAAATGATTTGGTGTCAATGGCTCTGCATCCTGCATACTGTTGTAAACAAAAGTGATAGGCCTACTGTTCACCATTGCTTCTACTTCACATAAAACAGTAGAGAATTCTTCTTTGCTCAAATGAGCATTAGCTAAAAGTTTCTTTAATGGACACTTTACACTTCTCACTAGCCTTTCCCAAAATCCTCCCCACCATGGTGCTCTCTCAACAATAAACTCCCACTGTACCCCTTGGTGTGAAAAGTAGGATTGGAATCCTTCCTCTTTTAGCAAGGACCAAATTTCTTGGAGTTCCTTTGCAGCCTTTTTGAAGGTTTTTGCATTATCCGATATGATTTTATTTGGGAAACCCCTTCTGTTCACAAACCTTTTAAAGGCCAAAAGAAATACATCACTACTTAAGTTGCTTACCAACTCCAAATGGATTGCTCTGGTGGTAGCACAGGTGAAAAGACATATATAACCTTTGTTAGACTCCCCTCGCTCATACACATAGACTGGCCCTGCAAAGTCTACTCCCACTACATCAAATGGGGCAGTATAGACACACCGTTCTCTTGGAAGTGGAGCCACCTTTTCATAATAAGGCTTTGCACTCCAACGCTTGCAAACCACACATTTATGCACGACCTTTTTTACTACTTGTCTAATTTTGGGAATCCAAAACTGTTGTCTGATCTCTATTATCACTTCTCTAACTCCAGCATGTAACAGCTTATGATGAGTATCCAGGATCAAAAGGTCCACAAAGTGCCCCCCAGAAGGTAGCAAAATTGGATGTCTTTTCTCCTCTGGAAGCCCAGAAAACTGTAGTCTACCTCCTACTCTCAATAAATCCTGATCCAAAAACACATCCAAACCCTTGAGCGCAGAATGTGTTGGTAGAACCTGTAATGGATGGCTGGTGAGCAATTCTCTCTCTTCACCAAATTTTTCCTTCTGCATATATACCACCCAGTATTTCCTGGCTTGCTGAATCTCATTACTGTTCAGAATTCCTTCCCTTCTTGTTTCTCCCTTAATGTTGTTGGTAAATCTATATACCCATGCTGTCACTCTTAACAATCTTTTCAGACTGCTAATGTCCTCAAGCCTCAATATGGGGTCCTGCTGCATAACTTGACAACTGTTCACAGCGCATTTTCTCACCTCACTCACCCATGCTTCTTCAGCCTGGCATTCTCCTACAATAGGCTGATTAGAAGGCCAGTTTTCACTTCCAAGTTTTAGCCACTCTGGCCCATTCCACCACAAACTTGACTGTGCAAGATCTTTCACTGAAATTCCTCGTGTTGGTAAATCAGCGGGGTTTTGGGTGCCTGGACAATGCTTCCATTGCTTGGGATCTGTGTGCGCTTGAATTTCCTCCACCCTATTGGCAACAAATGGTTTCCATTTCCTTGCCTGACTTCTTAACCAGTGCCAAACTATAGTGGAGTCTGTCCAATAATAGCTTGGAATTTCATAGAGGGCCAAAGACTTTTGCGCTGTAACTGCAAGCCGACTAGCAATAACGGCACCCATCAATTCCAACCTTGGAACAGAAAGCCTTTTCAAAGGTGCTACTCTGCTCTTTGCAGCAACCAACCTGCAACTTACTTCCTCTTGCAATGCGCCTCTTATATAAATACAAGTTGCATAGGCTTCCTCACTTGCATCACAAAAGATGTGCAGCTCCAAATTGTCTGGACTATTGTTCAACTCTCCAAAGTACCATCTTGGGATTTCAATGTCTCCAAGATGTGCCAATTCTTTGAACCAATATTTCCACCTTACCACCATATGATCAGGTAACTCTTGGTCCCAACCAAGTCCAATTTCCCAGAGGCTCTGAAACCAAATTTTTGACTTTATCACAAATGGAGCCAGGAATCCAAGAGGATCAAAGACCTTTGAAGCCAAACTAAGAGCTGTACGTTTTGTCCACCTTGTCTCATTCTCAGCCAGCTCTACTAAAGATTTCCCATTGAAGGTAAACAAATCATCATCTTGCTGCCAAACAATGCCTAGCACCTTTGCGTCTATTGCCCACAACTCCTTAATACCAGAATCCTCAATACTTTCTGCTGCATCAGGTACTACACAGGAATGACTCATAAACTCTTGTAATTGCGAATGATTGGTCTGCCATTTTCTAAGCTCCATGCCAGCCTCCCTCATTATAGCTCTAGCCTCCATGAATATCTGTTTAGCCATTTCTGTATTATCCACGGAACACAGCAAATCATCAACATAAAAATTTTTCCTTATGTGTTCAATAGTGTTAGGATAGACTTCAGAATATTTCTTAAAATGGTACTGCATAGTAGCTGCCAACAGAAATGGACTAGAGCTGAGGCCAAACAACACTGACTTCATTCTATATGCTTGAACCTTAGGTTCATTTTCCAACAAGTCTTTCGTATCCACCCACAGATACCTTACTGCATCTCTGTCCTCTGGTTTTAACTTTATCCGCAAAAAGGCTTGCTTCACATCTGCAGTCAATGCTACTCTACCAAACCTGAATCTCAGTAACAAGGAAAATAAATCTGCATTTAAATTTGGCCCAGCATCCAAACAGTCATTCAAGGACACACCACCTTTGTCCTTGGCTGAGCCATCAAAAACTACCCTCAGTTTGGTGGTAGTTTTGTCTCGCCGTACCACTGCATGGTGTGGCAGATAATGTGCCTCCTGGCTCACCAGCTCACCTTGCACCCTTTCAGCATAGCCCTCCCTTACATAACTTAGGATGGCCTCATTGTATTCAATTAACAACTCCTCATTTTTTCTTAGCCTGTACAATGAAGTCTCCAACCTCCGATTAGCTAGCTGAAGGTTTGAACCGGGTTTGCAAGAATCCTTCCATGGTAGGCCAACTTCATAGCAACCATCTCTAAACCCAATCCCTTTTTCAAATTGCTCTAAAACATCATTGTTCACTGTACTTGCCTGTTTGTCCTTTATGCCAATAGATTCAAGTTCCCAAAACGCTTTCAAATGCCTTTCCAGACCATGGCTGTTCTCCTCAATCTTAACAAAAAGAGCCTTAACTTCCATTTCATTGCAATAACTACCATGTAGCATCCAGCCTAGCTTACTTTCAATAGCTACCGGGCCTCGAGATGTGCGGACAATATTACCAGTGATGAAGTCCCAATAATAGTCAGCTCCAATCAAAAGACTAATATCTTCTGTTCCTTCAAACTTATTATTGCCCAAATTAATTCCTTTAACTTGCAATTCTTGGACACATGCCATATCTAAACAAGTAGTGACTGGAGCGCAAAGTTCCTCAATCTCTACAGCATGGACCTTGATAGTGGGACTTTGCGGTAACAACCCTTTAACCAGAACTTCTACCTTCTTAAATTTGGTTCGGTTTTGAACGGAACCCCCAAACCCAGAAAAACTTAAATTTTCCCTCTTAAGTTCTTTAAACTTCAATTTTCTAGAAATTCTGGCCTTAATAAAACTACAATGGCTACCACTATCAAACAACACTCTTACAGTAGCTTCTCCCTCATTCCCAATTAATAAGGCTGCAGTTGTTTGCAATAATCCCCCTTTACTTTACTCCCTTGCATAGCAGTGGCATGTGCCACTGATGTCTCTACTTCTGGGTAGCCTACTAGGAGTGTGTTCACACAATAATGGCTGATGCCTACCATGACATTTTTTGCACAAAATTTTAAACTTACAAAACCTTGCTCTGTGACCTTTCAAAAAACATTTAAAACATGCTGTGGACTTAGTTACCCTGTCCTTTCTCTCCTCAAAGGGTAATGCCTCAGCCACCTCACATTTATATGACTTGTGGTTGCCTTCGCAAAATATGCATTCCTTGATTCCCTTTAATTTATTCTCAGAGGATGCATGTAGAGCTGACACTGTACCTGGGTTATTCCTTTTTGTGGAAACTTTGGTGCTGTGCCTGCCTTTGTCCCCTTGTTTACCATCCCACTGTGCAAACTCAATTCCCTCTCGTCTTGCTAATTCTGTGCCTAAAAGACTTAACATCTGCTGAAGGGGGATGTACACATGTTCTGTAGAGTGTCCCCTACTTAATTCAAGCAAAATTGAGCTAGGCAATTTAGACTCCAGTGTAGAACCAACATTATACCATACCTTTCCATTCCTACACCCAAGTTATCCAGGGACCTAGTTCTAATTTCAAATTCATCATATAACTGCCGTAACTCCTTGACACTATTAGGATTATTAACAGGAGGTATAGCTAAAAGTGCACGGAGGTGGCTTTTAATTAAGATCTCTGGCTTACCAAACCGTTTCTTTAATATATCCCAAGCCACATTATAATTAGCCTCTGTTAATGCTAATCCTGCTATAGTCTTTGCTGCCTCCCCTTCCAAGAGGGACTGCAAATAATTAAACTTCTCCACGGCACTTAACACTTGACTAGAATGAACTGCTGATTGAAAACTGTCTGCCCATCCTTGCCATTCCTGAATACTCCCAGAAAATGGTTTGAGTACAAGCCTCGGTAATTGAACTACAGATCTGTTAACCTTAACTTCACAAACATCATTTGTTGAGTGTTGTGTTTCATTATTAGACCTGGTCTCTAACTGTACTGAGCTGCTAAACTCTTTTGCTCTGAGGCCTACTTCAATTATATCATCAATAATCTCTTCAAAGTAAATTATATTATTTTCTATTTCATCCTCTTCTATAAGAGCCTCAATTTTAACATTTACCTCACTTAGAGCAACCTTTTTAGTTTCTAATATGGAAAGCTGCGCAGTCACTAAGCGTAAATCCTCTTGCTATGGCAGAATCTATAGTGGCAATGACCTTTGTAATTAGACCTTTGTAGGCGCTTCTCCTTTTTATAAATTTGTTCAATTCAGATGCACTCATCTTCAATGCAAACAACAATTGGGCTCAATGCCAAATAAGCTGAATTGGCAGAAATACTTAACCAAACTGATCAAACGCAAATTTTACTTTCAAATAAACTGAATTGCTGGGTGGGGTACTAACCAAACGCCAGTATGGAATACCAAATTTTCCACCCCAGGACCTTAATTCAATAATAACCCAAAATTAACCAAACCGGTAAAATGTAGGTCAAAAACAACGACAGACGATTGACCAATTTTCGCAATTGGGCAACCAAACTTTCTACCCTGGGACCTTAATTCAATAATAACCCAAATTAACCAAACCGGTAAAATGTAGGCCAAAACAATGACAGACAACTGGCCAAGTTTAGCAATTGGGCGACCAAACTTTTTACCCTGGGACCTTAATTCAATAACCCAAAATTAACCAAACCGGTGAAATGTAGGCCAAAACAACGACAGACGACTGGCCAAGTTTCGCAATTGGGCGACCAAACTTTCTACCCTGGGACCTTAATTCAATAATAACACAAATTAACCAAACCAGTAAAATGTAGGCCAAAACAACGACAGACGACTGGCCAAGTTTAGCAATTGGGCGACCAAACTTTCTACCCTGGGACATGGGCGCCCGCAGGATTTTTTCCAAGGGGGGGCAAAATTTAATGTATTAATAGGTAGGGACCGGAGCAAGCAAAAAACTTTTGACCCCTTAGGAACCAGCAGGTTAATTCTAAGCAAGTTTAGTGTTGCATTTTCTGTAATGGAAAATGCAAATATATATTGTATATACATACAATGCACATGATAACAATCATTATTTTATTTATAACAGAAACATGATAGAATGAAGAAAAAAGCACACTGAAGTAAATGTTGTACCTAATTTGAAAACGGTGTTTCGAGCATCACCTACACTGCTCATTTGAATAGGAATTGTAGTCGTCTGCGGTCACTACCAAAATTATGAACAACCTTTTCCATAAAATCAGTTTTGTTGGAGTTGATTTTCTCCGGTGTACACTGAGCATACATAACCCAGAGAGTCGCTCATCAGACATAGTAGACCTCAGCCATGTTTTAACTCGCCGAAGTGTACTGAAGGATCTTTCGACTGTGCATGTAGTTGCTGGTAGAGTCAAAAGAATGAGCAGTGCATGACGTACGGCAGGATAAAACACAGTACGTGGCAACAACTCAACAAATTCCTGATTACTTGTGTCATGCGATGATGTGGCCCAGTAATCATACCAACTCAATGTATCAAGTTCAAAGTTGTCAATCTGATACACTTGGTTGATGACAGACATCTTCTCACTGAAGTCTGCACGAGTCAACTTGCCCATCTTCGCAGGTTGAAGCAAAGAAAGATTAAATTGTGCATTGTTGTTTTCGGAGAATCGAGTTTGCAGTGAACTGATTAGGGAATCAGGTATGGAATATAGATAGTCTGTCGGAAATAGTCCTCTACATTTGTTGTTTGCACATTGCTTCGATGTGTCTGTCTTCCACATTGCCTTGGCACAGTGAGTTGAATGTTTAGTTTTTCTGCCAGCAAGGATACCTTTTCAAAAACATCCATCTTGAAGTGCTTTTCTGCCTTTGTGCGGTGTAGGCGTATTATCCTTGGCGGGATAATTTTAAGGGGGATTCTGAACAAATAAAAAGGTAGCAACCTTTTATCATGCACACAAAAAAAAATTTCACCCTCTAGGAGGCAGTTGGATACTTTTCAGCAAGTTTAGGATATAAATATTTTCTTAGAAAATATTTAATATATTTTCTTGGCATTTCCAGGGGGGGGCAAGCGCCCCCCCTTGCCCCTACCTGCGGGCGCCCATGCCCTGGGACCTTAATTCAATAATAACCCAAAATTAACCAAACCGGTAAAATGTAGGCCAAAACAACGAGACGACTGGCCAAGTTTAGCAATTGGGCGACCAAACTTTCTACCCTGGGACCTTAATTCAATAATAACCCAAGTTTAACCAAACCGGTAAAATGTAGGCCAAAAACGACGACAGACGACTGGCCAAGTTTCGCAATTGGGCGACCAAACTTTCTACCCTGGGACCTTAATTCAATAATACTCAACCCGTCTAGGCCTAACTTGGGCTACAATTTGCACAATCAGAACTTTGCCGAAAAATAGTCACTGACTCAGTCTTGGGGTAGAATCCGGTTCGAAGGACCATGTTATTTTATTTATTTGTTGGGTTCAAAATCCCAGCTGAGCCGTGAACGGCCAAATTCTAAAGGGCCAGTTCTACATACAGCCCAAGTTAAGCTAAAATTAAAACTTACGGATTTGAGATCCTATTAGGTCCTACCTCAGGGTTGCTGACTCGATGCGGGCCTACTTTAGACATTAGTTACATGAATTTAATATAAAACAAAAGGGGTACTATTTATGGTCTTCTTTCTCAACCTTGCAACAACAACGCAACCTGGACTATTGCACGATGCAACAATCTTGTATCTAAACAACCAAACTGAATTGCAAAGGAGCTCCCTATCAGACCACACCCTGTACGTACGACATCCCACAAACGAGTTTTTTTTTTTTTTTTCTGTTTAAGGTGCTTTCAACCCTGCTGGATTATTGACACCATCACAAACGAGTAGAAAGGACGCGCAGCGCCCCAAAATGATGCCACCAGTGTCCCAAACACTGATGCCACAAGAGCCCAAAAATGCTAGCTCTAAATTAAGTGAATTTTTCACTAACCTTACAATTATGAGATGGATATATATACACCTTAACTTAATATATACAAGCAATGCTGCATCAATCAGCTTAGTCATCATATCGCCTTGGGACAACAATGGTTCTTCCTCTTCTAGATTTTCTAACAGAATGGTCTCAGGGCTGTTTATGTTACAGCAAACGCTTTAAACAGGGAGGATGTGCTTTAGTCTTCCCTAAAGTTCTGAGTGAATTCCTTATAATAAACTTAATAAATATAAAGAAAAAGGGTAGGCCTACACCTTAAGGTGTTTATATTGTGACTGCCTATATTAATTACCTCAAGTAAATTCGTCGCGTAACTCCATCGTGGCGGCCCTACACCGAAAATGATCGTAACGCCCAACATCGAAACAAACTAAGACCCAGCAAAAATAAGGTGAGGCAAGTTTATTTTCATTCTAATATATAGGCAGCTAAAATCCCGACGCTAAAATTACCGTAATCAATTAAATATAAAGAGGTCCTTTAAAGACCTACATATTCATAACTCTCTAACGAAAAAGCATAGGGCTTTTGTCGGTAACCCTCCACTGAAGTCTGCTGGAAATTTCGACTCAGATCGGTAACATCACAAAGTTCGACTCAGATCGGTAACATCACAAAGTTCGACTCAGATCGGTAACATCACAAAGTTCGACTCAGATCGGTAACATCACAAAGTCGACTCAGATGGTAACATCACAAAGTTCGACTCAGATCGGTAACATCACAAAGTTCGACTCAGATCGGTAACATCACAAAGTTCGACTCAGATCGGTAACATCACAAAGTTCGACTCAGATCGGTAACATCACAAAGTTCGACTCAGATCGGTAACATCACAAAGTTCGACTCAGATCGGTAACATCACAAAGTTCGACTCAGATCGGTAACATCACAAAGTTCGACTCAGATCGGTAACATCACAAAGTTCGACTCAGATCGGTAACATCACAAAGTTCGATCAGATCGGTAACATCACAAAGTTCGACTCAGATCGGTAACATCACAAAGTTCGACTCAGATCGGTAACATCACAAAGTTCGACTCAGATCGGTAACATCACAAAGTTCGACTCAGATCGGTAACATCACAAAGTTCGACTCAGATCGGTAACATCACAAAGTTCGACTCAGATCGGTAACATCACAAAGTTCGACTCAGATCGGTAACATCACAAAGTTCGACTCAGATCGGTAACATCACAAAGTTCGACTCAGATCGGTAACATCACAAAGTTCGACTCAGATCGGTAACATCACAAAGTTCGACTCAGATCGGTAACATCACAAAGTTCGACTCAGATCGGTAACATCACAAAGTTCGACTCAGATCGGTAACATCACAAAGTTCGACTCAGATCGGTAACATCACAAAGTTCGACTCAGATCGGTAACATCACAAAGTTCGACTCAGATCGGTAACATCACAAAGTTCGACTCAGATCGGTAACATCACAAAGTTCGACTCAGATCGGTAACATCACAAAGTTCGACTCAGATCGGTAACATCACAAAGTTCGACTCAGATCGGTAACATCACAAAGTTCGACTCAGATCGGTAACATCACAAAGTTCGACTCAGATCGGTAACATCACAAAGTTCGACTCAGATCGGTAACATCACAAAGTTCGACTCAGATCGGTAACATCACAAAGTTCGACTCAGATCGGTAACATCACAAAGTTCGACTCAGATCGGTAACATCACAAAGTTCGACTCAGATCGGTAACATCACAAAGTTCGACTCAGATCGGTAACATCACAAAGTTCGACTCAGATCGGTAACATCACAAAGTTCGACTCAGATCGGTAACATCACAAAGTTCGACTCAGATCGGTAACATCACAAAGTTCGACTCAGATCGGTAACATCACAAAGTTCGACTCAGATCGGTAACATCACAAAGTTCGACTCAGATCGGTAACATCACAAAGTTCGACTCAGATCGGTAACATCACAAAGTTCGACTCAGATCGGTAACATCACAAAGTTCGACTCAGATCGGTAACATCACAAAGTTCGACTCAGATCGGTAACATCACAAAGTTCGACTCAGATCGGTAACATCACAAAGTTCGACTCAGATCGGTAACATCACAAAGTTCGACTCAGATCGGTAACATCACAAAGTTCGACTCAGATCGGTAACATCACAAAGTTCGACTCAGATCGGTAACATCACAAAGTTCGACTCAGATCGGTAACATCACAAAGTTCGACTCAGATCGGTAACATCACAAAGTTCGACTCAGATCGGTAACATCACAAAGTTCGACTCAGATCGGTAACATCACAAAGTTCGACTCAGATCGGTAACATCACAAAGTTCGACTCAGATCGGTAACATCACAAAGTTCGACTCAGATCGGTAACATCACAAAGTTCGACTCAGATCGGTAACATCACAAAGTTCGACTCAGATCGGTAACATCACAAAGTTCGACTCAGATCGGTAACATCACAAAGTTCGACTCAGATCGGTAACATCACAAAGTTCGACTCAGATCGGTAACATCACAAAGTTCGACTCAGATCGGTAACATCACAAAGTTCGACTCAGATCGGTAACATCACAAAGTTCGACTCAGATCGGAACATCACAAAGTTCGACTCAGATCGGTAACATCACAAAGTTCGACTCAGATCGGTAACATCACAAAGTTCGACTCAGATCGGTAACATCACAAAGTTCGACTCAGATCGGTAACATCACAAAGTTCGACTCAGATCGGTAACATCACAAAGTTCGACTCAGATCGGTAACATCACAAAGTTCGACTCAGATCGGTAACATCACAAAGTTCGACTCAGATCGGTAACATCACAAAGTTCGACTCAGATCGGTAACATCACAAAGTTCGACTCAGATCGGTAACATCACAAAGTTCGACTCAGATCGGTAACATCACAAAGTTCGACTCAGATCGGTAACATCACAAAGTTCGACTCAGATCGGTAACATCACAAAGTTCGACTCAGATCGGTAACATCACAAAGTTCGACTCAGATCGGTAACATCACAAAGTTCGACTCAGATCGGTAACATCACAAAGTTCGACTCAGATCGGTAACATCACAAAGTTCGACTCAGATCGGTAACATCACAAAGTTCGACTCAGATCGGTAACATCACAAAGTTCGACTCAGATCGGTAACATCACAAAGTTCGACTCAGATCGGTAACATCACAAAGTTCGACTCAGATCGGTAACATCACAAAGTTCGACTCAGATCGGTAACATCACAAAGTTCGACTCAGATCGGTAACATCACAAAGTTCGACTCAGATCGGTAACATCACAAAGTTCGACTCAGATCGGTAACATCACAAAGTTCGACTCAGATCGGTAACATCACAAAGTTCGACTCAGATCGGTAACATCACAAAGTTCGACTCAGATCGGTAACATCACAAAGTTCGACTCAGATCGGTAACATCACAAAGTTCGACTCAGATCGGAACATCACAAAGTTCGACTCAGATCGGTAACATCACAAAGTTCGACTCAGATCGGTAACATCACAAAGTTCGACTCAGATCGGTAACATCACAAAGTTCGACTCAGATCGGTAACATCACAAAGTTCGACTCAGATCGGTAACATCACAAAGTTCGACTCAGATCGGTAACATCACAAAGTTCGACTCAGATCGGTAACATCACAAAGTTCGACTCAGATCGGTAACATCACAAAGTTCGACTCAGATCGGTAACATCACAAAGTTCGACTCAGATCGGTAACATCACAAAGTTCGACTCAGATCGGTAACATCACAAAGTTCGACTCAGATCGGTAACATCACAAAGTTCGACTCAGATCGGTAACATCACAAAGTTCGACTCAGATCGGTAACATCACAAAGTTCGACTCAGATCGGTAACATCACAAAGTTCGACTCAGATCGGTAACATCACAAAGTTCGACTCAGATCGGTAACATCACAAAGTTCGACTCAGATCGGTAACATCACAAAGTTCGACTCAGATCGGTAAATCACACAAAGTTCGACTCAGATCGGTAACATCACAAAGTTCGACTCAGATCGGTAACATCACAAAGTTCGACTCAGATCGGTAACATCACAAAGTTCGACTCAGATCGGTAACATCACAAAGTTCGACTCAGATCGGTAACATCACAAAGTTCGACTCAGATCGGTAACATCACAAAGTTCGACTCAGATCGGTAACATCACAAAGTTCGACTCAGATCGGTAACATCACAAAGTTCGACTCAGATCGGTAACATCACAAAGTTCGACTCAGATCGGTAACATCACAAAGTTCGACTCAGATCGGTAACATCACAAAGTTCGACTCAGATCGGTAACATCACAAAGTTCGACTCAGATCGGTAACATCACAAAGTTCGACTCAGATCGGTAACATCACAAAGTTCGACTCAGATCGGTAACATCACAAAGTTCGACTCAGATCGGTAACATCACAAAGTTCGACTCAGATCGGTAACATCACAAAGTTCGACTCAGATCGGTAACATCACAAAGTTCGACTCAGATCGGTAACATCACAAAGTTCGACTCAGATCGGTAACATCACAAAGTTCGACTCAGATCGGTAACATCACAAAGTTCGACTCAGATCGGTAACATCACAAAGTTCGACTCAGATCGGTAACAACAAAGTTCGACTCAGATCGGTAACATCACAAAGTTCGACTCAGATCGGTAACATCACAAAGTTCGACTCAGATCGGTAACATCACAAAGTTCGACTCAGATCGGTAACATCACAAAGTTCGACTCAGATCGGTAACATCACAAAGTTCGACTCAGATCGGTAACATCACAAAGTTCGACTCAGATCGGTACATCACAAAGTTCGACTCAGATCGGTAACATCACAAAGTTCGACTCAGATCGGTAACATCACAAAGTTCGACTCAGATCGGTAACATCACAAAGTTCGACTCAGATCGGTAACATCACAAAGTTCGACTCAGATCGGTAACATCACAAAGTTCGACTCAGATCGGTAACATCACAAAGTTCGACTCAGATCGGTAACATCACAAAGTTCGACTCAGATCGGTAACATCACAAAGTTCGACTCAGATCGGTAACATCACAAAGTTCGACTCAGATCGGTAACATCACAAAGTTCGACTCAGATCGGTAACATCACAAAGTTCGACTCAGATCGGTAACATCACAAAGTTCGACTCAGATCGGTAACATCAAAGTTCGACTCAGATCGGTAACATCACAAAGTTCGACTCAGATCGGTAACATCACAAAGTTCGACTCAGATCGGTAACATCACAAAGTTCGACTCAGATCGGTAACATCACAAAGTTCGACTCAGATCGGTAACATCACAAAGTTCGACTCAGATCGGTAACATCACAAAGTTCGACTCAGATCGGTAACATCACAAAGTTCGACTCAGATCGGTAACATCACAAAGTTCGACTCAGATCGGTAACATCACAAAGTTCGACTCAGATCGGTAACATCACAAAGTTCGACTCAGATCGGTAACATCACAAAGTTCGACTCAGATCGGTAACATCACAAAGTTCGACTCAGATCGGTAACATCACAAAGTTCGACTCAGATCGGTAACATCACAAAGTTCGACTCAGATCGGTAACATCACAAAGTTCGACTCAGATCGGTAACATCACAAAGTTCGACTCAGATCGGTAACATCACAAAGTTCGACTCAGATCGGTAACATCACAAAGTTCGACTCAGATCGGTAACATCACAAAGTTCGACTCAGATCGGTAACATCACAAAGTTCGACTCAGATCGGTAACATCACAAAGTTCGACTCAGATCGGTAACATCACAAAGTTCGACTCAGATCGGTAACATCACAAAGTTCGACTCAGATCGGTAACATCACAAAGTTCGACTCAGATCGGTAACATCACAAAGTTCGACTCAGATCGGTAACATCACAAAGTTCGACTCAGATCGGTAACATCACAAAGTTCGACTCAGATCGGTAACATCACAAAGTTCGACTCAGATCGGTAACATCACAAAGTTCGACTCAGATCGGTAACATCACAAAGTTCGACTCAGATCGGTAACATCACAAAGTTCGACTCAGATCGGTAACATCACAAAGTTCGACTCAGATCGGTAACATCACAAAGTTCGACTCAGATCGGTAACATCACAAAGTTCGACTCAGATCGGTAACATCACAAAGTTCGACTCAGATCGGTAACATCACAAAGTTCGACTCAGATCGGTAACATCACAAAGTTCGACTCAGATCGGTAACATCACAAAGTTCGACTCAGATCGGTAACATCACAAAGTTCGACTCAGATCGGTAACATCACAAAGTTCGACTCAGATCGGTAACATCACAAAGTTCGACTCAGATCGGTAACATCACAAAGTTCGACTCAGATCGGTAACATCACAAAGTTCGACTCAGATCGGTAACATCACAAAGTTCGACTCAGATCGGTAACATCACAAAGTTCGACTCAGATCGGTAACATCACAAAGTTCGACTCAGATCGGTAACATCACAAAGTTCGACTCAGATCGGTAACATCACAAAGTTCGACTCAGATCGGTAACATCACAAAGTTCGACTCAGATCGGTAACATCACAAAGTTCGACTCAGATCGGTAACATCACAAAGTTCGACTCAGATCGGTAACATCACAAAGTTCGACTCAGATCGGTAACATCACAAAGTTCGACTCAGATCGGTAACATCACAAAGTTCGACTCAGATCGGTAACATCACAAAGTTCGACTCAGATCGGTAACATCACAAAGTTCGACTCAGATCGGTAACATCACAAAGTTCGACTCAGATCGGTAACATCACAAAGTTCGACTCAGATCGGTAACATCACAAAGTTCGACTCAGATCGGTAACATCACAAAGTTCGACTCAGATCGGTAACATCACAAAGTTCGACTCAGATCGGTAACATCACAAAGTTCGACTCAGATCGGTAACATCACAAAGTTCGACTCAGATCGGTAACATCACAAAGTTCGACTCAGATCGGTAACATCACAAAGTTCGACTCAGATCGGTAACATCACAAAGTTCGACTCAGATCGGTAACATCACAAAGTTCGACTCAGATCGGTAACATCACAAAGTTCGACTCAGATCGGTAACATCACAAAGTTCGACTCAGATCGGTAACATCACAAAGTTCGACTCAGATCGGTAACATCACAAAGTTCGACTCAGATCGGTAACATCACAAAGTTCGACTCAGATCGGTAACATCACAAAGTTCGACTCAGATCGGTAACATCACAAAGTTCGACTCAGATCGGTAACATCACAAAGTTCGACTCAGATCGGTAACATCACAAAGTTCGACTCAGATCGGTAACATCACAAAGTTCGACTCAGATCGGTAACATCACAAAGTTCGACTCAGATCGGTAACATCACAAAGTTCGACTCAGATCGGTAACATCACAAAGTTCGACTCAGATCGGTAACATCACAAAGTTCGACTCAGATCGGTAACATCACAAAGTTCGACTCAGATCGGTAACATCACAAAGTTCGACTCAGATCGGTAACATCACAAAGTTCGACTCAGATCGGTAACATCACAAAGTTCGACTCAGATCGGTAACATCACAAAGTTCGACTCAGATCGGTAACATCACAAAGTTCGACTCAGATCGGTAACATCACAAAGTTCGACTCAGATCGGTAACATCACAAAGTTCGACTCAGATCGGTAACATCACAAAGTTCGACTCAGATCGGTAACATCACAAAGTTCGACTCAGATCGGTAACATCACAAAGTTCGACTCAGATCGGTAACATCACAAAGTTCGACTCAGATCGGTAACATCACAAAGTTCGACTCAGATCGGTAACATCACAAAGTTCGACTCAGATCGGTAACATCACAAAGTTCGACTCAGATCGGTAACATCACAAAGTTCGACTCAGATCGGTAACATCACAAAGTTCGACTCAGATCGGTAACATCACAAAGTTCGACTCAGATCGGTAACATCACAAAGTTCGACTCAGATCGGTAACATCACAAAGTTCGACTCAGATCGGTAACATCACAAAGTTCGACTCAGATCGGTAACATCACAAAGTTCGACTCAGATCGGTAACATCACAAAGTTCGACTCAGATCGGTAACATCACAAAGTTCGACTCAGATCGGTAACATCACAAAGTTCGACTCAGATCGGTAACATCACAAAGTTCGACTCAGATCGGTAACATCACAAAGTTCGACTCAGATCGGTAACATCACAAAGTTCGACTCAGATCGGTAACATCACAAAGTTCGACTCAGATCGGTAACATCACAAAGTTCGACTCAGATCGGTAACATCACAAAAGTTCGACTCAGATCGGTAACATCACAAAGTTCGACTCAGATCGGTAACATCACAAAGTTCGACTCAGATCGGTAACATCACAAAGTTCGACTCAGATCGGTAACATCACAAAGTTCGACTCAGATCGGTAACATCACAAAGTTCGACTCAGATCGGTAACATCACAAAGTTCGACTCAGATCGGTAACATCACAAAGTTCGACTCAGATCGGTAACATCACAAAGTTCGACTCAGATCGGTAACATCACAAAGTTCGACTCAGATCTGTAACATCACAAAGTTCGACTCAGATCGGTAACATCACAAAGTTCGACTCAGATCGGTAACATCACAAAGTTCGACTCAGATCGGTAACATCACAAAGTTCGACTCAGATCGGTAACATCACAAAGTTCGACTCAGATCGGTAACATCACAAAGTTCGACTCAGATCGGTAACATCACAAATTCGACTCAGATCGGTAACATCACAAAGTTCGACTCAGATCGGTAACATCACAAAGTTCGACTCAGATCGGTAACATCACAAAAGTTCGACTCAGATCGGTAACATCACAAAGTTCGACTCAGATCGGTAACATCACAAAGTTCGACTCAGATCGGTAACATCACAAATTCGACTCAGATCGGTAACATCACAAAGTTCGACTCAGATCGGTAACATCACAAATTCGACTCAGATGGTAACATCACAAAGTTCGACTCAGATCGGTAACATCACAAAGTTCGACTCAGATCGGTAACATCACAAAGTTCGACTCAGATCGGTAACATCACAAAGTTCGACTCAGATCGGTAACATCACAAAGTTCGACTCAGATCGGTAACATCACAAAGTTCGACTCAGATCTGTAACATCACAAAGTTCGACTCAGATCGGTAACATCACAAAGTTCGACTCAGATCGGTAACATCACAAAGTTCGACTCAGATCGGTAACATCACAAAGTTCGACTCAGATCGGTAACATCACAAAGTTCGACTCAGATCGGTAACATCACAAAGTTCGACTCAGATCGGTAACATCACAAAAGTTCGACTCAGATCGGTAACATCACAAAGTTCGACTCAGATCGGTAACATCACAAAATTCGACTCAGATGTAACATCACAAAATTCGACTCAGATCGGTAACATCACAAAATTCGACTCAGATCGGTAACATCACAAAATTCGACTCAGATCGGTAACATCACAAAATTCGACTCAGATCGGTAACATCACAAAATTCGACTCAGATCGGTAACATCACAAAATTCGACTCAGATCGGTAACATCACAAAATTCGACTCAGATCGGTAACATCACAAAATTCGACTCAGATCGGTAACATCACAAAATTCGACTCAGATCGGTAACATCACAAAATTCGACTCAGATCGGTAACATCACAAAATTCGACTCAGATCGGTAACATCACAAAATTCGACTCAGATCTGTAACATCACAAAATTCGACTCAGATCTGTAACATCACAAAATTCGACTCAGATCGGTAACATCACAAAATTCGACTCAGATCGGTAACATCACAAAATTCGACTCAGATCTGTAACATCACAAAATTCGACTCAGATGTAACATCACAAAATTCGACTCAGATCTGTAACATCACAAAATTCGACTCAGATCTCGGTAACATCACAAAATTCGACTCAGATCTGTAACATCACAAAATTCGACTCAGATCGGTAACATCACAAAATTCGACTCAGATCGTAACATCACAAAATTCGACTCAGATCTGTAACATCACAAAATTCGACTCAGATCTGTAACATCACAAAATTCGACTCAGATCGGTAACATCACAAAATTCGACTCAGATCGGTAACATCACAAAATTCGACTCAGATCGGTAACATCACAAAATTCGACTCAGATCGGTAACATCACAAAATTCGACTCAGATCGGTAACATCACAAAATTCGACTCAGATCGGTAACATCACAAAATTCGACTCAGATCTGTAACATCACAAAATTCGACTCAGATCGGTAACATCACAAAATTCGACTCAGATGTAACATCACAAAATTCGACTCAGATCTGTAACATCACAAAATTCGACTCAGATCGGTAACATCACAAAATTCGACTCAGATCGGTAACATCACAAAATTCGACTCAGATCGGTAACATCACAAAATTCGACTCAGATCGGTAACATCACAAAATTCGACTCAGATCGGTAACATCACAAAATTCGACTCAGATCTGTAACATCACAAAGACCTAAAGCAATTGAACAAATTCAAACCTACACCCACTAACACCTATTAGTGACCCTATTCCAATTCCTATTTGACATATGGGCATAAGTCCTATTTGACATATAGGCCCAACCTATTCCAAGTCCTATTTGACATATAGGCATACCAAGTCCTGTTTGACATATAGGCCCAACCTATTCCAAATCCTATTTGACATATAGGCATACCAAGTGCTATTTGACATATAGGCCCAACCTATTACCTATTCGAAGTCCTATTTGACATATAGGCACACCAAGTCCTATTTGACATATAGGCCCAACCTATTACCTATTCGAAGTCCTATTTGACATATAGGCACACCAAGTCCTATTTGACATATAGGCCCAACCTCTTACCTATTCGAAGTCCTATTTGACATATAGGCCCAACCTATTCCAATTCCTATTTGACATATAGGCCCAACCTATTGCCTATTCGAAGTCCTATTTGACATATAGGCCCATCCTATTCTAAGTCCTATTTGACATATAGGCATAAAACAGATAAGGCTTGATATAAGGGTCTCAAATGCAACGTTTGAGGATCTTTACTCAGCCAAATTGATTAACCTAACCCAAAACCCAAAAATAAAGCCCTATAACAAAACACACATTTACACACATACGTACGGTACAGTATATAAATATATACATACGACTCCAAACATCCAATTCTTCTTTTAAAGGAAGAATCACAACAGATTTCATCAACAGACACATACATTCCTTGCAAACAGATTGGATTCCTTCAAAACCCCAAACCTTCCAGACCTACCTGTAGGATACTATCATACACAACATTTACTCATTCATAACTACGGGTATTAACTTCATTGGAGTGGTGAATCCAAGTTTTGAAGACCAACTGGATTCGGAGGAATGCAACACACATACACACACTACTCTTTCCATGTCTCTCAAACACAACAACCTGTCTAAACATAACCAAGGATCGGAGAGTAAAAGCTTTTATTGCTGTGCTCTGATTCAGTGCACATAATTTTGTGCCAAAAATTATATGGTTAGACAGTAACACGTACAAACAAACTACTCTACTCAAGGGTTTAATGGCTTTGGCCATAGCCCAAACTACTCTACTCAAGGGTTTAATGGCTTTGGCCATAGCCCAAACTACTATTTCAAGGGGCTGATGGCCTACCTTGGCCACAGCCCAAACTACTATTTCAAGGGGTTGATAGCCTACCTTGGCCATAGCCCAAATTATTCAAAAGGCTGATGGCCTACCTTGGCCATAGCCCAACAAATTCATCAAACGGCTGATGGCCTACCCTTGGCCATAGCCCAACAAATTCATCAAACGGCTGATGGCCTACCCTTGGCCATAGCCCAACAAATTCATCAAACGGCTGATGGCCTACCCTTGGCCATAGCCCAACAATTCATCAAGGGGCTTGTGGCCTCCCTTGGCCATAGCCCAAACAAGGGTCTTGTGGCCTACCTTGGCCACAGCCCAAACTATTACAAGGGTCTTGTGGCCTCCCTTGGCCACAGACCAAACTATTACAAGGGTCTTGTGGCCTTCCTTGGCCACAGACCAAACTATTACAAGGGTCTTGTGGCCTTCCTTGGCCACAGACCAAACTATTACAAGGGTTTTGTGGCCTCCCCTTGGCCATAGCCCAAACAAGGGGCTTGTGGCCTCCCTTGGCCATATCCCAAACAAGGGGCTTGTGGCCTCCCTTGGCCATAGCCCAAACAAGGGTCTCGTGGCCTACCTTGGCCACAGCCCAAACTATTACAAGGGTTTTGTGGCCTCCCCTTGGCCACAGCCCAAACTATTACAAGGGTCTTGTGGCCTACCTTGGCCACAACCCAAACTATAACAAGGGTCTTGTGGCCTCCCTTGGCCACAGACCAAACTATTACAAGGGTTTTATGGCCTCCCATGGCCAGACCAAACAACACAAAAACAGTACAGGATTCAAAGCCCCAAACCCTCCAGATCTACCTGTGGAGAAGTAACATTTACTCCACTAAAACTACGGGTATTGACTAGTCTGAAGTGGTAGGAGGTTTGAATACAGTACAAACTCTTTAAACCAAACAACACAACATGGAAGTACAGTACATTTCAATTAACTCACCAACGTAGAAGTCACTTTAAAACATAAATTGTTAACAAAACAAACATGACAAAACTCCAAAACCACGTCAGTAAACCAGCATTTATAAAATTTACACAGATAATGAGCAAAGTTAAAATGCTTAATAACTTTACTTTAATTCCATAAATTTCCTATACCTAAGGGGAGTCGAACTGATTAACATAACTTTAACTAAACTTGAGAAGTTGGCCTCTTGAACTTTTATATTTAAATAGGCCTTGAGTAAACTCTCTTCCTAAATTCCTATTTCATTCTTTTCAATCCATTTCACATGGTTTAAAACACAGTTTATCAAAAAATTTGATCTATAACATACAAATTTTTCTCCGGCCCCCCCCCCAGTATATGGAAAAACTATACGCGCTTACAACATGGTATCGTATGTGATACCTTTATTTCATAATTAAATATAAATTATTAATTAATTGAATTAAATATCTATACAAAATTGGCTCGGGATTGGCGACCTAGCCTAATGGGAATGAAATGATTGCCATACATACATAGAAACCGTATGTAGGCGTCGGGGCTGCACAACCACGAGAAACATTCATTTATATCACGTGAACGAAATTTTCCATTTTCTAACCCATGCAAAATACAAGAGAGAAAGAGTCAACAACCTTTGCCAAATCAGCAATTTATACTGAAATATGAAGATATATTAAAGGAATGGCCTCAGGGCTGTTTATGTTACAGCAAACGCTTTAAACAGGGAGGATGTGCTTTAGTCTTCCCTAAAGTTCTGAGTGAATTCCTTATAATAAACTTAATAAATATAAAGAAAAAGGGTAGGCCTACACCTTAAGGTGTTTATATTGTGACTGCCTATATTAATTACCTCAAGTAAATTCGTCGCGCAACTCCATCGTGGCGGCCCTACACCGAAAATGATCGTAACGCCCAGCATCGAAACAAACTAAGACCCAGCAAAAATAAGGTGAGGCAAGTTTATTTTCATTCTAATATATAGGCAGCTAAAATCCCGACGGTAAAATTACCGTAATCAATTAAATATAAAGAGGTCCTTTAAAGACCTACATATTCACAACTCCCTAACGAAAAAGCATAGGGCTTTTGTCGGTAACCCTCCACTGAAGTCTGCTGGAAATTTCCAACGGATGAGGGCACAGGCAATCAACCCATAGCCCTATATAGTTTTTTCAAAGTTGTGTTGTGTTCGTTGTTGTGCTAGAGCGGTACAGTCTGTCATAATGTGTTCAATTGTTTGTGGTGTGTCCTGGCACAGGTAGCAGGTGTCGTCTATGGAGTTGTCTAGTCTGTGTTTATATGTCCGTAAGTTGGGGTGATAGCACGATTCCGATGTGGACAAGTTAATTCGATCCGATCTGCTCAGGCTGATCTCTGACCTGTTAATGGGTGGAGGCTTCGCAACTAGGACCACTTTCAGACCGAGTCGTGTCAGTGCTTTGTCAGTTAGGTGTGTGTGTGTATGTGTTTTCTGTACTGTGTGATAGAGATAGTTGTTGGTTATCTGATCAGCCCACCCTGATCGAGTAAGCCGGTGGCACACAGGTAACCGATCGCTTTCTCCGGAGTGGACCAGAGGTTCAGCGCACTAGTGAAGTTGTGTTGTGTTCGTTGTTGTGCTAGAGCGGTACAGTCTGTCATAATGTGTTCAATTGTTTGTGGTGTGTCCTGGCACAGGTGGCAGGTGTCGTATGTGGAGTCTGTGTTTATATGTCTATAAGTTGGGGTGATGTCCACATCGGAATCGTGCTAAGTTAACTTGATCTGATCTACTCAGGCTGGTCTCTGACCTGTCAATGGGTGGCGGCTTCGCACCTAGGAGTGCCAGGGGTGTAGTCGAGGGGTAACGCCGTATAACGGCGTTATACTTCCGAAAATTTCAGTGAAGTAGCGTTATACTACCTACTATAGTAGCCATAGCCATAATTGTTTCTTATTTTCTTAATCTTATCATTCTAACTCATTTTTCCTTACAGAAGATATTAGATAATTATATTAAGAATGAAAAGACAGCAGTCTCTACCTGAATTGTGGTGCAGGAGCACTACTACGAAATGGCAAAAAGTCAATAAAACTACAGATCTACAAAGTACGTCTATTTCAACTTCAAGGGATGATGATGACGCCCAATATTTGGACTGAGAAGCAAAATGAAGAATTTCAAGCCAAGTATACATGGTTGACTGCAAGTAATAAAAAAATTGGTAAGCTTATCTGCTCATATCTACTATACTCATCTAACAGTTAATAACTTATTAATAATAAGTTGTTTATATTTATAAACAACTTATTAACTGTACTGATTGACGAATGTTTAAAATAATTATGTTCATTTTTATTTTTCAGGTAGTTTATTGTGCAAGAAAGCCGGATGTTTGAAAGAAAAAGGCGTTCATCTTGCGATAGAATGGGTTAACTGTACAGTGGAGTCGATGGCTGAAGATAGGCAGCAAAGATTGTCTGCTCTGATGGGTAAAATTAAAAAGCATGTTGATTTTCAAGCTCACAAAATGGCTGAAAAGGTGGCTAACAGAAGAGAAAAAGGAATAATGGAATCCTGTACTGAAAGAGCTAATGCACAACTCATTTCTCATACTGAAAAGGTTTCTAGAACGGTTTACTACATTAGCGAATATTAATTATATTTTATTATTGATTAGTGTCTTCATGTTGATGCCTTTATTTTTCATGTATGTATTTATGTTTTGTTTCTATGTTTCAGAGTTCCATCATTGTTTAGCATTATGGATATTGGTTAATAAATGTAATAACAAAAAGTGGAATCTTATTTATGATGGAACTTTATACAAAACAATAGTGAATCTCAACAGGTCAACATGCCCGTGGTGAAATGTCCAATTGAGGGGTGCGCATATGAGACCCCCGCACACAGCGACGCCACTGTAGCAGCACTCCTCACAGCCCACTGCACCGTCCACTCCGTGTCCGCTGCCGGCGCAACGGCCCAAGTGGAGAAGGTGAAGAGACCAACAATATCCTCAGCCGGTACGAGCGACGAATGGTCATACTTCACATCGCGATGGATGGACTATGTGGATGCCACCAAAATCACGGGTCGTGACAAAGTGGTGCAGCTACTGGAGTGCTGCGATGAACCCCTTCGCAAAGACCTCACACGACCAGCCGGTGGTAGTCTGACAGGGAGAAGTGAAAGTGAGGTGCTCGCAGCCATAAAGAAACTCGCAGTCAGAGAAGAGAGCACCATGGTTGCTAGAGTGGCGCTGCACAACCTGCGCCAAGACCGTGAAGAAACCGTGCGTTCATTCGGCGCCCTACTCCGTGGCCAGGCAGGGGTATGCAAGTACATCACCAAATGCTCGAGCTGTGATGCGGATGTGAACTACACGGAGGCCATCTTGCGCGACGTCCTGACCCGCGGCATTGAGGACCCCGAGATTCAACTGGACCTACTCGGCAACATGAACCAGAACATGACATTAGAGCAGGTCTTCCAGTTCGTCGAGGCCAAAGAATCCGGCAAGCGCCCAGCATCACGTCTTCTCGACTCTCAGGGCGTCGAAGCTGCTAACAGCTCCTACAGACGGAACAAGAAGGACGCTCTGAAGGAGATGACAGTCGGCAACCATGAGGTGTGCTCATATTGCGGCAGGAAAGGGCACGGCAAAAGTGCCCCAGGCAGGGTCTGAAAGAAAGACTGCCCAGCCTATGGCCACATATGCAGCCACTGCAATCGTGAAAACCACTTTGAAGCAGTGTGTAGGAGCAAGCACAAACCACCAAGAGTTGAGATAGTAGCGAATTCACATGCAATATGCGAAGGTGCTGTATTCGAGGCACTCTGCTTGATTGCCACAACTGGCCGACGCCGCATCAGGAGAGTCATCGCCAGTGGTGTAGTGCTAAATAAAGAAGTGAGGGAATGCATTTTGAAGCTGTTACTCAGATGCGGGGGGGACAATGGCGAGCGCGGCGAGCCCATACAGCTGGGGGTCCGGGGGCACTGTAAGCCCCCCGGGAAATCTTTTGAAATCTGACCAATTTCAGGGATATTTTGAGGTCATATGCACTGGATATTAGAATATATTCCAAGGTTGAAGATGCAGTATTTCCAGTGTCATTAGATATATGACATCCAGTACGATCAATAAAAATAGCTAACAACTGGAATGATTAACTAAAAAAAAGTTAACTGGTACGCCGTGGTGACTGTTTCATCAGATCTTTATAGGCTAGCATTGCCTCAGTCGAAGCGAAAAGAAATGAAACAGTTAATGATTCTTTCTCATATTTCTTCTAGGGGTGGGAATTAAAATTTCATGACGTTAGAGATTTGTAAGTTCGGATTTATTTGAAATAGTGAGGGAACGCCGTTCCGTCTACCAAAAAAAGTAAGGGAACGCCGTTCCCACGCGTTCCCACAGCACTACACCACTGGTCATCGCCCTTGACCACCATCTTTATCATCGCCTTTCCGACACATGGATTAAGCAAGCCTCCAGACCTCAGCCATTCATACACCTCACAGTGACAGCCGTCGATGAAGATTACGCTGCATTCGGATTCGAGCTAAAGGCCGCGCCCAAGATTGCTACACCGGCTGACAGAGCTGTCTGCCAGGCATCAAAGTCATCCACCGCATAGACCTCAAGCAAGCCGACCTTATCCCCGTCACGATGAGAATGCACGCCGCCAACAACGGATGCATCAAAACACTCGGCGCCGTCATCCTGCGACTCTCTGAAAAGGACAAAACCGGTAAAGTGGTAACAACTCGTCAACTCACCTATGTCACGGACAACTCCGACAAGCTGTTCCTCAGCAAGGAGGCATGCATCGTGCTCGGCATGATCACCGACAACTTCCCGATGATCGGTGAGACGTCTTCGCATCGACTCGAGGTAACCTCGGCAGCTGACACCGCAAGCGATGATGTGCCGGCGAGAGATAGTGCTATCAGCAGCGAGGGCGGTCAGACCAGCCCATGCGACTGCCCGATACGTCAAACACCGCCCCGGCCGCCATCACAACTACCGTTCCTGGCGACTGAGAAGAACCGCGACAGACTGCGGCAGTACTTGGTCGAATACTACAAGTCAAGCACATTTTACACGTGTGCGCATCAGCCGTTGCCAATGACGGAGGGCCCTCCATTGAAACTTATGGTGAACCCTCTAGCTGACCCGGTGGCATATCACACTCCAGTACCCGTCCCTCTTCACTGGCAAGATGACGTCAAGCGTAGACTTGACCAAGACGTGAAATTGGCCGTAATCGAGCCAGTGTCTGTCGCCGAACCGGTGACATGGTGTCACCGGATGATGGTGTGCGCCAAGAAGAACGGGAAGCCACGCCGTACGGTCGACTTCCATTCCCTGAACATACATGCCACCCGCGAGACACACCATACTCAGTCACCGTTCCACCAGGCATGGTCGGTGCCCCATAGCAAGAAGAAGACCGTATTCGATGTCTGGAACGAATACCACAGCGTGCCCCTCCGCGAGGAAGACCGTCACCTGACTACCTTCATCACTCCGTGGGGCAGGTACCGGTACCGCACGGCGCCCCATGGCTATATCACCTCTGGTGATGGCTATTCGAGACGTTACGACGAAATAGTATCCGACGTTCCAAACAAAACCAAGTGTATCGACGATACGCTGCTCTGGTCGGACGACCTGAGACAAAGTTTCTTCCAAGCAGTCAACTGGCTTGACATCTGCGGCAGACACGGCATTACGCTGAACTCTGAGAAGTTTGTATTTGGACAAGACACTGTGGAGTTTGCTGGCTTCGAAATCACACTCGACAGAGTACGACCCTGCAAGAAGTATCTGCAGGCCATCCGTGACTTTCCTACACCAAAGAACATAACCGACATTCCCTCATGGTTTGGGCTAATTAACCAGGTGGCGTATGCTTTCGCTATGGCAAAGAGAATGATACCTTTTCGCCAACTCGTGAAGCCCGGCACGCCCTTCCGATGGGATGATCAGCTCAATAATCTGTTCGAAGAGTCGAAGGTGGTGATCATCAGTGAGATCGAGGAGGGTGTAAGTATATTTGACAAAACAAAGCCGACCTGTCTTGCGACCGATTGGTCGAAGTCAGGGATCGGATTCTGGCTATCCCAGAAGCACTGTGACTGTGTGACTGTCTTGGTGCCGAACCATTTTGCTGCCGCACTGGTTGGATGGTCACTCGTTGGCAGTCGCTTCACCCACCCCGCCGAGTCACGCTACGCGCCGATCGAGGGGGAGGCTCTGGCAGTCGCTGACGCACTGGACAAGGCCAGGTACTTCGTCCTCGGCTGCGATGACCTCATCATCGCGGTTGACCACAAACCGCTGCTGAAGGTGTTTGGCGACAGGTCGCTGGAAGACTTACCGAATGCTCGACTGAGAAATCTGAAGAAGACTCTCCGCTACAGATTTCGCATGATCCATGTACCTGGTGCGAGGCATCGCGCTGCTGACGCTACGTCCCGCCACCCCACCGGCGACCGCCAACCTGAGAAGATGCTCCTGGCAGACGACATCTCTGCTAGTAGCCAAGATGCTGTTGCTGATGATGACCTACCGTCGGCAGCTGCTCTGCGCCACTCATTTTTAGCTGGCATACGCACAGAGGGAACGGCTGCGTACAACGACGAAGCCCTCGATGACGAGGTTATGGCCTCCGCGATCTCAGCTCTGAACACGCTGCAGTCCGTTACCTGGAACTGGGTAAGATTGGCGACGAGCAGCGAACAACACATGACAGAGCCCGTCTCGATAATCGAGTCAGGCATGCCTGACTTCCGTCACGAGCTCCCACCCCCACTCAGAGAATATTACCAAATCCGAGAGGACCTGTACACGGTGGACGGCGTCGTCGTATTCAAGAACCGTGTTGTGATCCCCCCTCTCTCTGGCAGGATGTACTGAACGCGCTCCACGCAGCCCACCAGGACGTATTGTCGATGGTCGCGAGGGCTGAGGTGTCCGTATTCTGGCCCGGCATCACCCCTGCTATCACTACCCTCAGGAACAGTTGTAACCATTGCAACCGTATGGCACCTTCGCAGCCCAGTGCTCCTCCAATTCCTCCGGTGTCCAACTCTACCCTTTCCAGTGCATCTGTGCCGATTATTTCCACTATAAAGGTACTAACTACCTGGTGATCGTCGAAAGGTACTCCAACTGGCCGATTGTGGAGAGGACCACAGATGGCGCCAGATGCCTCATCAACAGCCTGCGCAGGGTGTTCGTGACTTATGGCATCTGCGACGAACTGGCATCTGACGGCGGCCCTGAGTTCACATCCACGGCTACTCGTCACTTCCTTGGGAACTGGGGCGTACACCACCGTCTGGCTTCGGTAGCTTTTCCACATTCAAACTGCAGAGCCGAAGTTGGCGTGAAAACAGCGAAGCGACTGATCACAGACAACACAGGACCGAACGGTGAGCTCGATACAGACGCTTTTCAGCGAGCTATGCTACAATACCGCAACACGCCTGACAAAGATACCAGGCTGTCTCCCGCTATGTGTGTGTTCGGCTGTCCAATCAAAGATTTCATCCCGATCGTGCCCGGCAGGTACAAGCCACACGATACCTGGCTCGGGACGTTGGCGGCGAGGGAGGATGCCTTGCGGAACAGGCACATGAGAGCCACTGAATACTGGTCCGGGCAAACCAGACGGTTACCCCCACTCGTGGTCGGAGACAGGGTCAGAATCCAGAACCAGATCGGCCCCAACCCCAGGAAATGGGACAAGACTGGCCTGGTAATAGAAGTGCGACAGTTCGATCAATACGTGGTGAAGGTTGATGGTTCAGGCAGAGTGACTGTGAAACAGAAAATTTCTGAGGAAATACGTGCCCGTCCAACCGCACAGACGCCGCCTCACCATCGGGGACGACTCCCACCTTCACCTCTCCAGCCCTGCGCCCGGATCGGGGCAGCGCTCGACCTCACTCCCAAAACCACGCATGAACGACTACCACCTTCACCCCTCCAGCCCTGCGCCCGAATTGGAGCAGTGCGCAACCTCACCCCCGAAGCCACGCCCCCATCCGCAGTCGAGCGATCATCCCCACCGCCCACCACCGGCTGGCAACGTAACCTCACCGACTAGCCCCACATCACTCCCACTGCACATCCTACCACGAGGCCTGCCCTCCAGACCAGCTGAGCACCCTCAGCAGTGCCCACCAACACCGTCCCTGGCACCCATTGAGCGCTTCTAGCAACGAGATTCCTCACAACCAGCTGCTCCAGGTGCTGCGTCCAGGTGTCCCGCTTCTCCAACCGATGCCCCTGCCGTCAGACGCTCCGGACGCGATAGGAAGACACCTTCATGGCAGAGCGATTACGATATGACGAACACGCTACATACTACATGAATAACCCCCTCTCGCCATCGACACCCATACCCTGTACCACACTACTACATATATAGCAGTCTTTGTCCCCTTTTTTTTCACTATATCAAAGACTCGGGGGCAGATAGAGAATATTCATTATATTTTATTATTGATTAGCGTCTTCATGTTGATGCCTTTATTTTTCATGTACAGTATGTATTTATGTTTTGTTTCTATGTTTCAGAGTTCCATCATTGTTTAGCATTATGGATATTGGTCAATAAATGTAATAACAAAAAGTGGAATCTTATTTATACATTAACAAAATAAATCGTCCTTTTACCGACTACGAAGGATTAGTAGAGTTACAGAAACACAATGGTATAGACACGAGTGTTACTTTGCATTCACGTTACAGTGCAACGCAGATAACTGATCACATCGCTCATGAGATGAAGCAAAAAGTGTGCAGGGCTCTGGTTGAGACGAAAGCGAAAATAGTTGTACTGATTGACGAAGCAACAACATAGCATTTGTATCTGATGGTGCAAGCGTCATGTTAGGTGCAAAGTCAGGTGTGGCAGCAAGATTATATGTATCCTCGTCTTTTTGTGTGGCACTGCATGAATCATCGCCTTGAATTAGCAGTTGGTGATGCTGTTCGGGATGTAACTAACATCAACCACTTCCAAGCATTCATGGAACTGCAGAAGAGAACAGACTTTATCCAGAGGTGATACTCAGTTAAAACGCACAATTCGTGTTTTGATATCTATGAAGGAGCGCCCAGGAGGAAAATTTACTGAAGCCCTGGCCTCTGCGGAAAAAATGGAACAAACCGATACAATTGGTAACAAACCCAAAAATCAAGGCTATTCATCCTGGACAGTTTATCACGAGTGTAGTTGCCAACTTGGAAAACCGCATGAGATCCAGTGTCTAACAATGAAGAAGTCATTGAAGACATGAAAGTCTTACTTAAAACAACATGGTCAGAAAATCACCAAGATAATCTTCGCTATGGAGGAGAGGTGAGGCGCCTTTGCCAAAAATTTGACATTGATGAAACATCTTCAGTGTTGGGTATGCTTGATTACCTCGCTGGCGAACAAAACCCTGAGAATTTACAAAATCTCCTAACAGTAGTGAACACTATTCCGTGTAGTACTTCAGTATCCGAAAGAGATTTTAGTCAGATGAATTTAATTAGCACAGATTTGCGCTCAAACGTAACTGTGAACAACATATCAAATCTCATGTTTCTGAGTATCAACGGACCACCACTTCTTTAGTTTCAGACACCGATCTGCAGATGATACGCGTTCCAGACAAGTTTCAAAGAAGGAAACAGACATTCGTTCTGTATGGAGCCTATTGTGGACTATATGTAACTAGTATCTACTATATCACTATGAAACTGCATTGTACCGTATACATACGACTGATACGAGTATCTATATGTTTTTTATTCAAATTAAAAGTAACTAGAGCATGTATGTATTTGTAGTTTTATTTACTAAATATATATTTTTTATTTTCGAATTAACTTTTACTATTTTTATACAGTACTTGTTCTACGAAACGCTTTATTAAAGTTTTGCCTGTAGCGTTACCCTTCCTAAAATTTTAGGACTACACCACTGCCTAGGACCGCATTCCGATCGAGTCGTGTCAGTGGCTATAATGCCTCTCTGGTGTTACCTTAATGGTGCGAGGTGTTGTTGCATGATTGTACATGTAGTGTCAAGGGTGTTGTGGGTTAGTTGTCGCTGCTGCCATGAATTGTGTTCCCCTCATGTCTAAATATTCCCTAACTGTCAGTATTTTTGTTTCTGTGTGCAGGTGTTCTATTGGTGTTGTTTGAGTACATCCTGTAATGATACGAGATAATGGGTGCCCAGCATGGGCTAGCATAGTCCATAACTGAGCGAATATATTGTTTGTATGTGAGTGATGTTGTTTCCTGCTGGTGTTCAAAGTTTGTGCCTGTTAGTACCCTAAGCGTGTTAAGTCTTGACGTACATTTGGTTTTAATGTCCTGAATGTGGTTTGCAAAAGATAATGATGTGTTGTATGTGACCCCAAGTATTTCGGTCCTGTGAGTGTGTGGAATGTTGGTGTTATTTAGTGTAATCTGTGGAGTTATCTGGTGTTCTTTTGTGTTGCTTGTTAGCAAGGTGATGGTTAATTTTGTGGGCGCTACTTTGAGTCTATTGTGTGAGAGCCAGTTTTGTATACTGTTTATGTATGTTTATAGGTTATTTGTAGCGGTATCGATGTTGTTGTGGGTGGATGTTAGAGTGATGTCATCTGCATATGATAAGGTAAGCTTGTTATCTATGGGTGTTGGAATGTCATGCATGTATAAGTTGAAAGTGTTGGTGAGAGAACAGAGCCTTGAGGGACCCCGTTCAGAAAAAGCTTGTTTTTGGATGAATTGCCATTAAATGTGACATGTGAGTATCTTCCTGAAAGATAGTTGCTCAGCCACCTTTTGGTGTTATTGTGCATGTTTGTGTTGAGTATTTTGTTTATGAGAGGGAAGCGTGGGATAGCATCAATTGCTTTACTAATGTCTATTGTTGCTAATAGTGTACGTTGAGCTGGTCGTCTGGAGTTGATGCCATCCATGATGTGCTGCGTGAGGTTAGTGAGTAATGTCGTGGTTGAGTGGTGAGGTCTGAATCCATGTTGAGTAGGGATAGTGGTATGTGTGGGTTGGTGATTTGTAAGATTAGTCTTTCTGTTACTTTGGAAGGTGTGCATAGAAAAGTAATGGGTCTATAGGAAGCTGGTTCTGTTGGATTTTTGTTTGGTTTCAGTAGTGTAATAATTTTAGCTTGTTTCCATTTGTTAGGAATAATACAGTGTTGGTATGAATATGTGTTGATGTTTGTGAGAGCTAGTATTCCCTGTGGGCCCAAGTGTTTAAGGTGTATGTTAGATATGTTGTCTGGTCCAGTAGCCTTCGAATTCTTAATGTTTTTGATTATCTTTGGTGGTCTGGTCTGTATTGAAGGGTGTAATGGTCGTGTCGAGTCTGTAGGTTTTCTTGTGTCTGGCTGTTTGTCTGTCTGCGTGTTTCTGGTTGTCGTCTCTCTTTAAGTGACTTATCTTTGCGTAATGATTAACTAGAATGTTAGCTTGTGTATATGTTGGGATATTATTTAGGCTGCGACAGATAGCCGCGTGTGAGGTGTGAGTGCCGCTGTTAGAGAGGGTAATGCTGTTTATAGTCTTGTATAGTCTGGATGTACCTGTGGAGTGGTTTCTTGTTATGAATTCCCTAAATGTTTCCGTTTGTTTTTCTTTAAGTTTGTTGTTTATTTCTGTGTTGAGCTGTTGGATCTGCTGTTTTATGGCTTGTGTGTGTGGTGTTTGTGTGTTATGTTTGAGGTTGTTACTTTGCCTTATGAGGTGGGCTATTTCTCTTGGGTAATTTGGGTTGCATTTCCTAATGTTGTCTTTGGGTATGTATTTGTTTGCATTATTGATGATCTGATTAAATGTCTTGAATGTTGTATTGGTGTATGATGGGTGTGCTGTTTAATGTGGTGAATTGTTCTGTATTGTCTGTATTTTGAACTGTTCCCAATCAACTTTCTTGTAATTTCTGTAAGTGTGCCTAAGGCTGTTGGGGCAGAGTGTAGAACGTGTTGTAATGATGATGGGCAGGTGGTCTGATGACAGTTGTTTTTTCTGTTCTCCAGTGTATATGTGTTGCTAGTGAGGTAGAACAGAACGCTATGTCTGGGGAGGAGTTTGAGTATCCTGGTTGATGTGGTATGCGTGTATGTTTTTCTGTATTGTTAAGAATGAAGAGGCTGTTTAGTTGTGTGGCTATGTTGGCGCCTCTGGCGTTGCTTTGGTTGTGCAGGTACCAACTAGTGGCTTTAGCGTTGAAGTCTCCTCCTAAGATTACATTAGTGAGAGAGGCCAGATTGTGTAACTGTGGATTGTAATTGGTTGGCACCTGAGGTGAACTATCTGCTGGGATGTAAATGTTGATGAGTGTGGTGTTGTGTTTTGCGCGTGTTTTAATGTTAACTGCCTGTATTTCTATCGTGTTATCTGCTTGGATTGAGTTTGTAATGTTTTGGGTGGCATCAATGTAGCTAGTGCTTTTACGTATGTAAGTGATGAGTCCATCCCCGTGACCCCCAGTACGATCTTGACGGATCGCCGTGAAGTCAGGGATAGCGGGTGTTTTGTGTGTGCGTTTTAGTTTTGTTTCTTGTATAAGTGCTATGTGAATGTTTTGTTTGTGCACGAATTCCCTAATCTGCATGATTTTGTTTGTGAGGCCATCTACGTTGTACTATAATATGTTAATATTATGCTTCTGTATGTGTCTCATGGTCCTATTGTGTATATGTCTTTGTGTATGGTGACATGTGTAAGTCGTAGTGGGGCCTGGATTAGTCTTACTGTCGCCAGAGAGTAAGAGTAGTCCGGGAAGCACGCAATTGCTCCCTGTAAATTAAAAAAATAGCACGCTGGTACAGGTCCGGCCCCGGGAGCCGATCGGCACTCTGACCGTGCCATGCAACAGGCAGTCGACTGCCAGTCTGGCCAACTGTAGACAGCCCGCTGCACGGAGACTTGAGGAAGTTTGGCCACCAGCGCGTTGATGTTTCGGTTTCACGTCGCCTCTTCTTCACATTGACGCGTCCCACGCTGGAGGATACAGCCACTGTTAGAAGCTTCCTCGTCAGCTACTAACTGTCGACATACTTTGAGGTTTTTAGCTCCTTCCTATCAGTTTCTTATTATCTTTGGTCAAAATGTGATGTTTAATACTGTCATTTCTTTTTGTACCTTATTTTCTTTATTAATTTGTCCAACAATTTGGGATTGGAAGTATATAATGAAATTATTTCCGGGGATAGGATTGTTAGTACCGTCGTCTATCAACATGATGGTGCTCCTTGTCACTATGCCAAAATTGTTCAGGATTATCTAAATGGATGTTTTCCAAATCGCTGGATCGGACGCGGAAGCAACAGACCTTGGCCAGCGAGATCACCAGATTTAACCCCTTTAGATTTCTTTGCATGGGGCTTTATCAAATCGCACGTCTATCAGACGAAGATTACGAGTCTTGAAAACTTACGTACACGTATACGAACTGCTGCAGATAACATAACCCAGGAAATGCTCCAGAATGTGTTTAGAAATGCTGCAGAACAATTTGAGCTGTACAGGGATACTGATGGGCGTCACGTCGAATCCTACTCTTAATTATTTAATAAATGTTACCACTTTATCATTTTATGATTGAATTCCATATAATTTCCGTGTTTCACAAAAATAGATCCTGACTTTATGTACACCCTGTATATATATATATATATATAATATATATATATATATATATGAGAGAGAGAGAGAGAGAGAGAGAGAGAGAGAGAGAGAGCGTGCGTAGAAGGAACTCTTCTGGGAAAATTAAATCCACTATAAACCAATAAGTAATGGTAAATGAAAACACGATTAGTCCAGGCAATCTAGAGCAAAAATAGCTTCAACCTGGGCAAAATTGCTTCAGAAGCTTTCTAAACTATTTCCAGCTCAGGAACCATTGCAGAATAACATATCCAAAATCCGACAAAATTGGACCCCGGGAACACCCCCAAAAATGAAATTCAAAATGGCGGACTGGCAGTTTCCTACGAAATACAATAAATTTTAATTTCGCTTTGTAGAGAGAGTTATGACGTTTTTCTTGATCAGTAAAATGTTTTAAAACACATTTTCGTTTCTAAATTAACCTATATGACACTAAAAATTGTATTAGGCGGCTAGTATTAAACTATGACGTCACGTAATGTAAATAAAATATACTGTATGGAGTGTATGTGAGAATGGACATTGCTACATCTTTATAAACTTATATTATATACAACTCTTTAATTCCTACTACCCACTATCAAATCTGCGTATTTGTGCTTGTCATTTTCTTTAAAACTGTTATTATGTACTCCTTTTAAATACTGCAACACAGTTTATTAATTTGTGTTTTCTGTTTCAGACTGACTCGGTGTACGGCTGACTCGGTGTGCGTCCGCCTTCAAGAATGCAGACCCCTGAAGAATTGTGCGTGATTTGTAAGGAGAAATTGGACAGCGGACAGGAAGTGGTTCACATCTCGCAAAAAGGAGCAGATGGTATAAATGCATCCAGCCGCAGCCGTGGAAGCGATGTTGTTGCAACAGCTGGAATAAGTGTTCACGTTGTATGTAGGAAAAGGTTTACAGATAAAAAGACCATTGAAATAAAGAAGCGACAGACCGCAGCCGAGGCAATACCAAGGAAAAGTGCTCGTTTTCATGAATACGCATTTTCCAGTGCTACTCACTGTTTGTTTTGTGATACCTTTGTGGACTTTTTTCCAAACACAAACCAAAATCAGAGCATGTCAAAATAAGAACTACAGAGTTCTCCGAAACCATAAAAAGGTGCTGTGAAAGCCGCTGCGATGAATGGTCGTTTAATGTAAAAGGCCGTCTGGAGTATTATCTTCGTGATCTTCCTGCTGCAGATTGTGTCTAGCATCACACCTGCAGCGTAAATTTTCGAAGTGGAAAAAACATTCCTCGCGCATACTCCTCCGACGATCATGATTCGAAGAAAGGGAGACCAACTAATGAAGAGCAACACCAAGCATTCCTTCAGACCTGTGCTTACCTGGAAGAGAATGATGATGAACAACTGTTGATTGGAGACCTAATTTCCAAAATGGAGGAATATCTTCAAGGAAGTCAGAGCTCTGTCTACGAACGCAGGCACATGAAGAGAAAGCTTTTAGAACGTTACGGAGACAAGATCATAATATCAGGTGAAAGTGGGAAGGCAGATGTAGTAACACTACGAGAGACAGCTAATGAAATTCTTATAGATTATCACAAAAAGTCGAAAGAATGTGATATAGATATAGAGCTACAGAAGATTTACCTAGTAGAAGCTGCTGCAAAAATAATCAGAAGTGATATCAAGTCTGTCGACTCGCCTAGAAAAGATGTGTATCCATCTCCAAATGACATCACTGCAGAAAGTGCTCTTGATTACATTCCCAACAGTCTGAAATTGCTATTATCAAAAGCATTTGCGGGACAGGATGCTTCAAGAAAAATAGGTGCAATTGGGCAGAGCATTATGCAAGCAACCCGTCCTAGAGGATTACTATGTCCTCTACAGATCGGTTTGTCGGTTCAGCTACACCACAACTTTAGGTCAAGGTACCTTATTGACGTTCTCCATCAGCTGGGTTACTGTTCGTCGTATGCAGAAGTAACAAGATTCGAAAGAAACGCGGCGCTGGCAAGTGGGTCTGGCTCTTTTACTGTTGATGAAAACACTGCAGTCCTTCTAGCAGCAGATAACGTCGATCATGATGTCTGCACTTTGGATGGGAAGAATACCTTTCATGGAATGGGTATGATTGCCGCAATAACTCCGAAGATCAAGATCCACCCTTCTATTCACAGGCGTAATGTTGGTGACAATGACATTAAGAAGATTGCAACCGTTGACATTAGGGAATATAGACACGCGAGAAGCATGTTGAGGGACATCTCATTCCGCGAACTTCCAGTACCCACTGCCACCATAAGTCGACTTAGTCTTCTCTGGCAGATATCTTCAGCAGAAAGATCAGGTCCAAGTTGGTCCGGAACAATGCAGGCAATTCACGGTGGATCAAGTGTCTCACATCCAGGTGTGGCGTCGATCACGTTCCTTCCCATCATAGATATGTCGCCAACTGACATGACCTGCATATTTTCGACATTACTATATTTGAGCAAGATAGCACGCGATCAAAAAGTCCCATGCATTATTACCTTTGATCAGCCTTTGTTCTGGAAAGCTTCCCAAATCATCAATGAACAGAGAGACCTGCAGGACATTGTTTTAATGCTGGGATCATTTCACACTCTGATGAATCTTTTGGGAGCAGTCGGTACTCTTATGAATGGTTCAGGATTGTCTGAAGTACTTCAAGAAATATACAGACCAAATGCCGTGCAACACATGATGTCTGGAAAAGCTGTTTCAAGAGCGATACGTGGTCATATGATAGTAGATGCAGCTCTTAGTACCTTACTAGTCGCAGACGTTTTCCCTCGTAATGAAGATGGAACTCCTCATGACCTCCATAAGGAAGCTTGTGACCTGCTCGACGATGTTATAACCGCCAAACAATCAGTTGAGGATGTGGAATCTTCGAATGCATTGTCTCAGATTGCTACCACTTTGGATGCGAAGAAAACTGACCTACAATCTACTTCGCAAACAAGTCAACTCTGGTTGGAATATCAGCGAATGATCAACATTGCACGTTCCTTGATAACAGCAGACAGAACCGGCTCGTGGGATTTGCACTTGCAAGCTATGCTGGAGACCATCCCCATAATTGCAGCAGCCGGACATCACAATTACCTGAAATCGATATACCTGTACCTGCAGAAAATGTTAAGTTTGCCTTCTGAAAATCCAGCCGTTAACAAAATGTTCCAGGAAGGTAAGTTTGTGGTAAGAAGAAGCGACAGATTATCGGCCGAACTCGGCACAGACCTGGTGATAGAACAAGTACTAATGCGTTCCCTGAAAAGCAGAGGCGGACTGACACGCGGAAGTGGATTTACAGACATCCAAAGGACAACGTGGCTCTTTTCTATGCCTCTGTGTTCCACTTATAACTTAGCAATGCAGGAATACACCAGAGTTTTGTTGGAAAGTAGTGAACAGCACAAGGAAATGAGGGGAAGTAGACAAATCAGGGACAGTAATGACATGAAGAAAGTACTTGAACGTCTGGAATCCTTATCCCCATTCCATTCTACCTCTGGTCTCTGCAACATTGTAACAGGACTAACTGCTGATCCTGGAGTTAACGTTCATCAATTGCATTCAATCGGTACGAACATTGTCGTAAAAATGATTGGGAAACAAGCCTTTACATATTCTGCCAAAAGATCTGACAAAGTGAAAACACTAGGATCTGCTTCTGCCGTTGTGATCACTGATGCTTCAGATATAGAAGTAGATCCTGCACTACTGTTTCAGAGAATGATGACTGTTGCCACTGGCGGAGACATGAATCTTGAAGATGTCATGTGTTACGAACTGTGTGCATATCCTCCTGCATTGTTCGAATCACGAAGTATCTTGAGGAAACCCGATAAGTCTCAGCTAGCTCATGCAATAATCAAATACACTGACACTTTACGCATGGAAGAAGTTCAAGAAATTCAGTGCACAGACCAGTACATATTGGATGGTGGATCTCTACTACATCGTGTTTCCTGGCGTCAAGATGAAACATATGACAGCATCGCCAACTCATATGCCGATTTCACTCTGAAAACATATGGAAAAGCAATCATTGTTTTTGATGGCTACAGCAGCTCTCCTACGATCAAGGACATGACCCACAGAAGACGCAGCACCAAGACAAGCAGAAATGTGAATCTCAGTCCAAGCATGAAGTTTGTTGGCCAGAAGGAACACTTCTTGGCTAATGAAAACAACAAGCAAGCATTTATTTCCCTCGTAGGTGAGATGTTGAAGAAGCACGGGTGTACTGTTCACAACGCAGATGGGGATGCTGATGTGGACATCGTTCGTGCAGCAGTTTCCTCATCAGAAAATGCAACTACAACAGTAATAGGGGAAGACACCGACTTGCTGATTCTCCTTCTGTACCATGCCAAGGACAGTGGTTTCAAGTTGTACTATCGCAGCGATATAAGACGGGGACCATCTCCTAATCCTGTGTATGATATTCTCAGCATTCAATCATTGTTAGGCAATGACATCTGCAAGTATCTCCTGTTTGTGCATGCTTTCACGGGCTGTGATAGCACATCCAGAATTTTTTCGATCGGTAAAGCCAAAGCATTCGACACACTGATGAAGGTGGCTGAACTCCGTTCAGTTGCAAATACATTCTGTTCTGATTGTTGCCAACACTCTGACATTGAAGCCGCTGGAAGAAAGGCAATGCTTCTGTTGTATGGCTGCAAAACACTTGAATCCACTAACGCACTACGTCATCGAATGTTAGTTGAAAAGGTAGCTACAGCTAAATCTTTTGTTACACCCGAACGTTTGCCACCTACCGATGCGTCCACAAAGTACCACAGCTTTCGCACATACTTTCAAATACTAATCTGGAAGTCTACGGAAGAGAAGATCGATGCAGAACAGTGGGGTTGGTATGTAAAGAATAATTCCTACTACCCTACAGCCTGCGACAAGCCACCAGCTCCAAATTATCTACTCAACATGATCCGCTGCTCCTGCAAGACGAAATGTGCTACTTCAAGATGTGGATGCAAGCGTAATGGAATGCCCTGTTCAGCCGCTTGTGGCGAGTGCCAAATCAGTGGTTGCGATAACAACCCAAGTACCGGTAATCTATCCGATGATAGTGATGAAGAGGATTAATTTCTGTATGTTTGTGACCAGGTTCACTTCTTCTGTAATGAACATAACTTGAAACTGGGAAAAAAATAATTGTTGTATTATTGATTATAAAAATCTGTAAAAAGCTATATAACATTATATTTGCGTAATAACTGGTTGTGTTGTATATTGTTGAATTATTTAAAACATTACAACTGAAAGAAAAAGCATCAAATGTATCTCTATAAATAAAAGCGTAAATTATATATATTTTTTTTTCGTAGGAAACACCCAGTCCGCCATTTTGAATTTCATTTTTGGGGGTGTTCCCGGGGTCCAATTTTGTCGGATTTTGGATATGTTATTCGGCAATGGTTCCTGAGCTGGAAACAGTTTAGAAAGCTTCTGAAGCAATTTTGCCCAGGTCTAACTACAAATTGCCTGGACTAGATAGTTTTTTGTTTTTCATGATGTTAGCTCGACGTGGGCAACGGGTCACTCGCAAAGAGGCCCGAAAATATAGCTTCCCTCACCAGCTATCTGGTGAGGGGACAGATTTTATCGTAGACCCTATCCCAAACCTGGATCTTATCTGCTTTGCAGGTAGTTGGTGAGGGAAGCTATATTTTTGGGCCCTCTTTGCGAGTTCGGCTAACATCATGAAAAAGAAAAAACTATAGTGTTTGTCATATTTCATCATAACGTATTTGAACTATAGTTGATTTAATTTTCCCAGAAGAGTTCCTTGTTCCAGGCACGGTCTGTGTGTAACATAAAAGATTCCAAGGGACCATTCTATCCCGTGTGTGTGTGTGTGTGTGTGTGTGTGTGTGTGTGTGTGTACAAGGTGTCCCGAAAGTCAGTTTACTGAGGAAAATGTTTTCTCCTGATGATTCTTCTAAACATTATGACAATTTTTTTTTACAGCAAAAAGCAAGCATGTCTTCAGGACCTTAAAGACTACATTTGTGAAGAATTCCAGCTCTTAAGCAATGATAAGGAACAATGTAAAGCAATTTGCCGGTCAACCGTTGACAGATACAAGATGTGCATCAAACAACATGGACGACATTTTGAAGTTATTATAATCAGAACTATTCTCATGTTTTGTAAATATATTTATGAAAAGTTTTTCTTTGTAGTAAACTCACCTGAGGAGAATATGTATTTATTGTTAAACTTAACATAAATGTTCCTTCATCAATCCTTAATTTATATATAAAAAAAATTTGTTTTATGTGACCCCCTTCTTGCTGAATACATTTGGCTAAACGCGGGATCCACTCATCGATGCCTCTGTCAATATATCGCTGAGACATCTGATTCCAGCCATTCAATACTTTAAGGTGTAACTCGTCAACATTCCGAATATTTTCACCTGGTGTATAAACTTTTGATTTTAAAGTCCCAAATGCCATAATCGAGCGACGTAAGATCTGGACTATTGGGAGGCCACATGTTCGGCTCAATGAAATTGGGTGTTTCTCGTTCCAGATACGCGATTTTACGCTTCGCCCTGTGTGCAGGTGCTCCATCTTGATGGAAAGTGAAATTATTTCCACTAATCTGACGAATATCATCCAAATACTGTGGAAGGACCTGTGTACAATAATATTCTGCATTGATTTTGGTTTGTGTCTGAATCACAACAATTCCTGGTTTGCCTAATTTTGAGACGCAAGCTCCTACCATAATGCTAGGCGAAAAGTTTTCCGTTTCCTTTTTAAACCGCTCGGGTGCAACATCGTTTTCTTGCAACATTTGCGTATACCCGATCGTTTTGTTGGTTAATCGGTGGTACAATGAAGTAATTTCTCATCAGAGAACCACAATCTTCTAACCGACTTACCCTGGAATCTGTTTATCAGGCTTTGTGCACATGCCATCCGCCTAACTTTATTGGCATCGGTTAGACTTTGCCCTGATATACGTTTATAAGCTTTAAAACCCAAATCGTGTTTCACAATATTTCTAACACTACTACGACTTATACCCGTTTCTTTTTCGATTTCCCTCCGTGAAATGTGCGTTCCTGGTTTACCTTCCTGACTTAAGATATAACCTTCCATTAAGTCAGTATTTGCCCAAGTTCTTGCACTTTTGGGACGATCACTCCCATCACGTCTCTTAACATCTCCAGTTTCATCAACCTTTCTAATGATATACTGAACACCTAATTCGGTCCACGGTTTATTTGGGAACATTTGTATCATTCTCCTGGCGCCCAGACCTTGGCCAATTCTTAGATTCTTCATAAGCATTTCGTCTTCTTCACTGTATTTAGGCATTTTTCGCACTTATTTTAGAGGATCTCAGTTATATTTTACTTTGTGAAATCTGAAATAATAAAGAAAAATAGAAGTAAATATTACTGTAATCGAATAAAAGGGTGTATTTAATAGTGTGAAAATTTTAAGGTTATTGGATCATTATCATGTGCAAAAATAGCTTGCAAATCTTCGTCATCAATTTTTTCTTTGCCCACCCTGTATATGTGAGGAGATTGTAGACCCCAATCGACCAGGGAAATACTCCGGGGACGTCGTTAGCCGGAAGATAGGGAGTGCTGGAACTCCCGTTTCTCCTACCACTGTCCTCCTTAGCATATTTTTTGTCTCTCATCTACCCTGTGAACAGTTCAGCATGCTCTCAATCACACACACCTCTCAATATTCTTCATTACATATACATGCATCTTATACAGTTCATAATCTTTTCAAAATTTAAAAAAATGGCAACAACTTCAAGAGCATGATAATAAAAACCCACTCTAATAGACAGAGTTTATTTCCACAACAGTTCATTTTTCACAATTCGTTTTTTTGTAGCCACCCGAAGAGGATGCCAGTGGGCATTGAAACTGTTGTGGAAATAAACTGTCTATTAGAGTGGGTTTTTATTATCATATTTTGACTTTCACGTAGAAAAGTGAAGTATTTTAAACTTCAAGAGCCTCGGAGTCTCCTGGGGAGGGAACCATAAATGCCCCCACTTCTGGCTCCCACGCTGCCGATACTGGGAACGCAGACCCGGGCATCGGCTGGATCTGCTACTGTCCATTGGAGATGCTCTGTGCCTCTGCCTGATTCACTTTTCAGAAACTTCTGCAACATTCGTGGCCTCTCCTCAAATTTTCAATTTGTTGAACTCCATCTCCTCCTCTAATCTTCACCTTCTCTTCCTCACTGAAACTCAGGTGTCTGGGACGACTGACAGTAACCCCTTTTCTGTACCCTCTTACTTTCTCTATAGTCAATATCACTCCAAAGGTGGATGTTGCGTATATGTACGCAATGACCTAACTTGCTCTCGTATTCCCGAACTTGAATCCTCGAATTCTACGCCATCTGGCTACGGCTTACACGCTAATCTCAAACCAAATACATCTGCACTGGCTACCTTTCTCTTAATTCTACTGACTATCCAAAATTCTTTCACTAGCTCACTTCTAAAGTTCAATACATTCTATCTCACTCTCCTTTTGTTGAACTCTTAATTTTAGAAGATTTCAATGTTCATTACCACCTTTGGTCTTCCTCTCATTTTACTAACACCCCTCGTGAACTAGCTTACAACTTCTCTATCCTAAATGACCTAGAGCTGATTATACAGCACCCGACCCGTTTTCCCGATTGCCTTGGAGATATGCCCAACATTCTGGATTTATTTTTTACCTCTTGTCGTCCTCCTTATTCTATCAAGCTTTTTTCTCAGTTGGTCTCCTCCGACCACAATCTTATATCTGTTCCAGACCCGCAACAAAGATCGGAGTACAGCAGGCCCATCACCACGGGGAGGCAATGGGGGGCACTGCTCCCCCCAAGTCAAATAACTATCATCAAAACTAAAGCTGAATGGTTTATGGTTGTGGTTTACAATTCGTCTAATTCAAATTTACTTACATTCTCTCTCCATGGGCAGATCTAGACCGTCTTCCACCGTCTTCCGGAAGACGGGTCAGAATGATAAGTATGATGTAATTTCCATTGTTTTATTTTTATATCTTTCATTTCATTTAAAAATATGTTATAGCAACTTGAAAATGTACTTCTGCCAAAAAGGTGCTTCTGAAAAGTACACATTTTTTACTTCAAATTTTGGAAGACGGTCAGAAGAAGGGACGAGGAGGCTGGATCCGCGCCTGCTCTCTCTTTCTCTCCTTGAATATCGATCTACACTTGTACCTAACGTTGAGGGAAAAATACGGTCTCACGGTCTCGCAAGAAGTTGGCATGAACATTACTTTGAATCTGGCGCCGCATTTGTGCTGCAACCTCGTGGCGGTATCGATAGTTATTGTACATAACGTGCTCGACATTCTTAATAGCGAGTTCGAAATTGAAACTCGTGCCATTGTCCTGTGCCTTTTCATTTGTAGTTTAAAATAGGTGTTATGAAGCCCATTGTATCAGTACAAGTAGAAAAGGGTTCTGTGATGCTAGTAAATGAAGTAAATGAAATTAAGGCAGTTTTTGAGTGAAAGTATTATATAGTATTATATATAAGCAGTGTTGGGCACTAAAGCGTTAATCCGATAACAGTTAATTAACGAAGTTAACTTTTTTTAACGGACTATTAATGGGTTAATTTCCATTTATCGTTATCGGACCAGTAAACTTCCGATAACTCGATATTTAGTCTGTTAAAGACCGTTAACACGTTAACTGCGAGGAGTCATTCACGGAAGATCACCGCTCCGCGAATGAATACAAACCGCCATAACTTCAGTTCTCGCCATAATAATTCTCTGGTAAATTAAAATTTAGTTAATGGTTAGTGGTTACAAGGGTTTCAAAACATGTAATCAGTACATTTTTTATTAAAAATAAAAATAAAAGTTAAGCAAAAAAGTTGCAAAACTTTATAAAAATACAGTTAAATACCTATTTATTGTTGGATTTTGCATAAATAAACATTTTCTATGGGTTTTAAAGCTTTTTTCCTTGATTTTTTTAAATGGTAGTAAAGAAATAGTTATCGTTAACGGATTATCGTTAACTTCCGTTAACTTTGTAGTAAAATTATTGGATTATCGTTATCGGAGTTAAAAATTGAGGTTAACGGATTATCGTTATCGAAGTTAACTTTTTGGTTAACGGTGCCCACCACTGTATATAAGGTATTATATAAATTGTTTAGGTATGAATATTTTTTGGGTATTTTTAACAGAAAGAAGAAATTCACTTTTTCGATTTTTTAAATGCAAAAGATTATACAAACATTTAATTATTGTAAGTTTATACAAAAATTTACCTACGTAATTAAAAACGGAAGTAAAATATACTTTTCTTAATAAAATTTGGTAAATCTGATTCGAAGACTGTAAACAGATTATCCTGCTCCCCTACATCTATGAATTCCCCCTATGATTATAGACCTGGCGACGTGCCTGGAGTACAGGGGTGGGTAATTATGTCGCAAATGACATGGCCTGAAGTTGAAATCAAAAATACATTTTTCTAGTGTATTTTCGGGTGCTCTTTTCAAATATAACCTTCATTTCCTGTGCAAATGGAAAGCAATATGATTATTTGTACATTACTTCGGAGTCGTACTTCTTCATTTCTGGTCATGTGAATAGCAATATATTAACCAAAAATTATGAAAACTAACTAAACCTAACTAAATGTAACGCTAACAAGGGGCTCCGCCCCCTTGACCCCCGCTAATAACCTAAAGTTCGTTCCTGATATGACGAAATATGACTCCGAAATAATGTAAACAAATTCTTATTTCTTTACATTTGCACAGGAAATGAAGGTTATATTTGAACAAAGCACACCAAAATACACTAGAAAGATGTATTTTAAGGAAAGATATAAGGCCTAATAGATAAACTAACCTTGAATTAACAACGCGCTTATTTTTGGGATTAGTTTTCTGCCAGTTACAGTAAAATGCCTGACGATCTTCGCGATAATAACACAGACTACCACACTTTGGGCACTGTCTGGATGTTGGGAGAACCCCGTGTTCCTTGAAAAACGTTAATGACGCCTGATCATTATGGCCAAAACGTTTAATTGCCGTAATGGAGGACAACTCACACCCTTCGCACATCATACAAAACTGATCTACTACGTTCGGACTGAAAGACATGTGAACGAGACAGAAAATGACGTCATCACTATTTCCCTGTACAAATAGCACAAAATTATACTCGTCGGACCAAAAATGTGTGTGTGTGTGTGTGTGTGTGTGTGTGTGTGTGTGTACAAAGGTGGGCACCCGGGCCTCAAAAAGGACCGACGGTCCCGGTCCTTGCCTCAAACTGGACCGACGGTCCCGGTCCCGGTCCTTGCCTCAAACTGGACCGACGGTCCCGGTCCTTTCTGAAGATAGGACCTAGGAACGACTCGGTCCTCGGTCCTATATATGTGAAAAATTTGATTAAAATGAAAAATGAAATTAAAGACACCGGAAATCTTTAATTTTATTAACGTAAATTATAATTAATACAATACATAAATGATGAAAAAAAGTTATTAAGTTAAATGCTTGAGTTTCCCTTCAAGACGACTAGCATTTCAAAATGGCTGTCACTGAGCCTGACCTTTTCGGCTTGAGGACGTCCTTCCCCAAAGAGAAGAGCCTCTCCACGGCGGCACTGGATGGGATAGGCGTGTTAAACTTGATGAACAAGTCCTTCAACGCCGGGCTGTGGAACGAGTCCTTGTTGAAGATGAAGGGTTTCACAGGCCTCTCGCTGAGAAATGTCTCCACCAACTTGGTCCCGGTCTCCTTCGTCTTCTCCCCGCCCTCGTAGAGAGCCTAAAAGAAGTCGTCATTGTCCTGGTCATTCTCACCCTCGCTGCTGCTGGTGTCCTTGCCTGAGTCCGCTCTTGCCAGAATCCTCTCCACCATAGACATCATCTGCTTCTTCACCTTGGCCCACAAATAAGGTGATCAACTAATTAAAAAGAAATAAAAATTTGTTACGTTTTATCATACCTGACTGACATTTGAGTGTAATTTAATGAGTATAAATACTTCGACAAAGTTGTAAGATTTTTAATTGAATTTACTGACCTTCTCTTCAGAGAGAGCCTTGGTGACTCTGGACGGTCCAGCCATGGCCTCCCGTATAGTCGGCTGAACCATGGTCCTCTGCCTCTTGTCGTCGGGGCGCTCCTGAGGGTCTCCTCGCCGCTTCTTCTTTTTCTGGAGCTCCACCCCGTCCTTGATGCACTGGTCGAACTGGTTCTGGACGTGAGGGTGGCGCCTGGAGACATGTCGCTTGAGGTTGTTTTGGCTCTTGTTGCTTGTCGAGAGGATGTTTTTGTTCGGCAGGCACAGCAAGCACTTGTACTCCAGGTTCTGCTCACCCTTGGGGCCCAGGTATTCAAAGTATTTGTCCAGGTACGGCCAGGGATTGCCGGGTTCACTTCTTCCGCTAGGAGCTCCAGTTGCTTGACTTGAAGTTGAAGCACTAACATCAGTAGATTCTTCGTCTCCTCCAGGTGTTGAAACAAGTTTCAGTTCAGTCTCTCTCTTTCTGAGTCTTCTGGAGGAAACGATCCATCTTCTTTAGAACTTCAAATAATCACTAAACACACTAAAAAAGACCGTCCGGAATTGCTTAAAAATGGACCGTCGCTCCTCATTGAGAAAAGGACCGACTTTCCCGCTCACGGTCCTTAAAAAAACCGAGTTCCTGGAGTTCGGTCCTTTTGGAAGTCGGTCCTGCCCACCTTTGTATATATATATATATATATATATTATCATAATTTTTACCATTAATATGCATTTGCACAAAAAATGCGTGACAAATTTGAATAAAGCTACTAATACCACATAAAAAGTTATTTTGATTTACAGGTCCAGCGATGTCATTTAAAACATTAACCGGTACAGGGTATAAGTACAGAGAGTTGACAAAAGTAAACAGACACCACGATGATTGTTCTCAAGACCGAATAGCAAAGCTCATCAATGATGTGTCACCTTTACGTGATGCAAAGGAGAATGCAACACCATTCTAAATACGAGGGTGTGCTGAAAAGTAATGCCTCCACTTGAATAAGTCTGGATTGTGCAGAGGTAGCCAGATAAAACCAGTTTTGTGTTCTAACTTGATATCCCCACACCATTCCAGATTGTGTAGAGGTAACCAGATAAAACAGGTTCTGTGTTATAGCCTAATAACTTTATAGCATTCATATCTAGTAAATCAACGCTGTCTTATTTATTGAGTAGCTAAAAGTACTAATTAACTTTATACATTCAGACACGAAACATATAGAATGTTGAAAGCTTGAATTTCGGATATATGCTAGTGTTACTACTACATATTTCGAAATGAGAACCCAGTATTATTATTATGATGATGTCTGTCCAATTTATGCATTCTATGCTCAGTATAAGTATACCATCAACTGTAACTGGGTTGCCTACTGGGTTTTTTTTAAGTTTTGGTTTTTATTTACTCATTATTATCATTTGTCTCATTTCTTATTTTAAGTTATTTATTATTATTTTTATATTATTACTACAGTATTACGTTTTTGCGCATGCTACTTTCATAAGACTTTAAAATGCACGATTCTTAAAGTTACGGAAAAAGTGCCTCAAATTTAATTTGATGGAACCTGCTCCACTTTCTTTTCTTCTTAACTTGACTTGAACTTCATTACACTTTGTTTTATACTGTATTGTAAATATATGCTATAATAATAACACTGTACAACAGTGAAAAAAAGCAGAAATGAGATCGTCATTTTTATGGCTAATTACATGCGTAGATTGCGAAAATAACACTCATTTATTTGTATCACCCACCGATTTTATGAAAATGACCCTATTTCATTGTATCATTTTGAGAACCAATGGTTCTCTGAACGCATCTTTCACATTTTATTCAGTCATGCATATGCTGTGGTGGTGGTGTTCGGCTCTGTGTTTCCACTTTGATTTTATGGAAAATTTCTTTCATTAATCATTTAAAACAAAATTGTCAGCCATATTTTATCATAAATCGGTGCTATAAGTGAGCATTATTGAATAACAGCTATCAAATTATGTATATTTCACCGACAACGTCTATATTGTGTGAAATTGCAAATTGATCTATCATTTTCTTATTTTACAGGTTTTTACTGATGTTATGCTACAATGCCTACAGTGCAAAAATTCGCCAGACAGTTTTTGTTATATTTGTGGGACATTAACATTAAAACAGTATAAAAGGAAGTTGACTTCTCGTGTGAAAAAGCTTTATGAATTATACTTCACATGCAAAGTTGGTGATCAGGACAAGCACTGGGCGCCTCATATCTGCTGTGTGAGATGTACAAGCTCGTTGTCAGCATGGTTCAAAGGCACCGGTCCTGGTCTGGGATTCGGTGTCCCAATGGTATGGAGAGAGCCGCTGGACCATTCAAATGATTGCTATTTCTGCTTAACGAACATCACAGGCTTGAATCTTTTATTTTTCTGAATATACGTCAAATTTGGTGTTTTTAGCACATTCTAGCATATCCAGCTCTCATAATGTATTACACAATTATGCTATCTTAAGTAGTCAACAATGTCTATTGTCTCACATTACAGGTTGCAACAGAAAAGGGAAAAAGGCTATAGTCTACTCAAATCTTCGTTCTGCTATCCGTCCTGTGGAACATTCTACAGATATACCCATCTCTCGTCCTCCAGCTGAAATGCTGACCGATAACACAGACTCTGACAAATAGGAATCAGACGGCGAATGCTATGAAGCTCAAGTCGAGTCCAAGAAAGAACAAACAACATCTCATCACGCAGCCTGAACTCAATGATTTGGTCTGTGATGCAACACAGTGAACTGCTTGCCTCACGTCTACAAGAATGGAATCTGCTGGCGGAAGACGTACGAATTACAGCATTCCGAAAGCGCTCCTTGGATTTGCAGGAATATTTCGCAATGAAGAACAATCTTTGTTATTGCATTGATATACATGGTCTGTTCGATGCTCTGGGTTTGTGCTATGAACCGAATCAGTGGAGATTGTTCATTGATGCAGCTCTGTACAGTGTTAAGGGTGTACTGCTACACAATGGGAACACAATGCCTTCTGTTCCGATCGCTCATTCAGTCGTCTTGAGAGAAACGTATGATAATGTTGCTTTTATTCTGGACTGTATAAAAATACAATGAACATGAATGGTTTATCTGCGCAGATTTGAAGGTTGTGGCTATTCTCAATGAATTGCAAACTGGCGATACGAAATACATGCGTTTCCTATGCAAGTGGGATAGCCGAGCAAGGTCTGAACACTACACACGCTCAGTATGGCCGCCGCGAGACAATTCCTCACTTGGATCTCACAATGTTATTCACGAACCACTAGTACGAAAGGAAAAGGTTATCTTGCCACTTCACATAAAACTAGGGCTGATGAAACAATTTGCAAAGCGTTGAAATAGGATAAGCCTGCCTTCAAATATCTAAAGGAAAAATTCCAAAAATAAGTGATGCCAAGATTAAAGAAGGCATATTCGTCGGCCCTCAAATTCGCCAACTCATGCTAGACGAGCACTTTGAAGCGGTGATGGATGAGGTTGAGTTGGCAGCCTGGCATGCATTCAAAAAAAAAAAATGTATATTTACTCAAAATATGTAAAAAAATTTAAAATGAAAACTCTTTTCTTGTGAATTGGAATGTAAGGTTTAAAAAATAAAACACTATGTCCTAAATCTAATCTGTAGGTTCCCTTTAGTTTAAAAAATAAAATATATATAAAATTGAAAAATTTATAAAAAATTATAAATTTTTAAAAATTTTATATTTATAATTGTCATAATTTTTATATAATTTTTTAAATAATTAATATAAAGTTTATAATTTTCTTTTTTCATAATATTTATATAAAATTTTTTTGAATTTCTATATTTTTTAACAATTTTTATAAATTGTTTATACCAAACAAACAAAACATCTTACTGTAGATCATTCACAATTCATAGCCATTTAACCTAACATGTAAGTCATACACCTAAGTTAATACAAAAATAAGGCCAGCATAGCCACTTAACCTAACATACAAATACAATATTATCAGACACTTAATATCCCAATACAATCTCTGCTACATTACAAAAATAAAGCATTGTACACCAGCGGTTGTCTGAACCAAGACTGCCATATGTCATATAGATGTGAGGGACACAGTATTTGAGGACAGGACATTGCACAATAACACATTAGAGCTGTTTTGGACCCTTAGTAATGAAATTATATATATATTCTTCCGGATTAACATTTGGCTGGTCGGTAGGTTACGTGTAGTAAACATAAAACTGGCACTGCACCATTTTGGTTCCCTACATAGCATACAAAAAATATTATTATAACCAACAGAGTTTACTCATAGCAGTTTTTGTATAATTCCACCACAAATGGGATGTATACAATGCAGTACAGTAAGTTCTAAAAAGATAAATTTTAACTGATTCTGAACACATACCAAATTTCCTTACTAGCATGTTACCCTGTACATACAGCATTTTACATTGCTTCTCAATATCAAGTTCATCTCATAGCTCAAGTAGTTACATGACCTAAGTACAGTCAATCCTCTAATACACGGGGGTTAGGTTCCTTAAAAATCCTGTGTAAACAAAAACCATGTTGTTGAAGACTGAAATTATATGGGAAAATAGGAGTTATGCTCCTGGACCCCTGGGCTCCCTCTCCAAGACCAACTATTTTCACTTATATATCACTAATGCAATTACAGAAGCACAAAACTACTATTTAGAACAGCTTAACTTAATGCTTACATATGAATACCCATCATGTTTGCTGTTTGAAACACTAAAAAGAAAAATTCAAGATTTTACTTACCAATAGAGGTGGGCAGATGGGCTTCTGGGGGTCAATGGTGGAGGGACTGTAGGCGGTGTTTACTCAGGTGAGGGTGGTGGTGAGACAGCTGAGGCTTGTAACCCCCAGACTGCACCAAAGTCTTGAAGTATTCTATGTAGTTTTTAAATGCAAAAAATTCACTTTTTTCTATGTGAAGGTCAAAATATGACAATAAAAACCCACTCTAATATTAGAGTGGGTTTTCATTGTCATGTAGTTTTTAGCTGCATCCTCATCAGTACTTGCTGATTCACCCTGCACTAGAAGACTGTATATTCTGGTGTTTCTTGTAATTCTCAAACCATTCTTTACTCTAGCAGTATATTCAGTTTACAGAGTCTATCTAAAAATACCTTTTCACACTCATAAGACATATAAACATTGACTATATACAGTATTTTGTCATCAATAGTTAGTTTTATGGCTACAACCCACTCATATTCATAACCAATTGGCTCTATAAACCTATCCAACTGCAAGTGCCACATTGTAGCTACACCTTCCTTCTTATTCTCTCTGCCCATAGTGATAACTTCACTGTCATCACTGGGTGAGTTAGCTATTCCTCTGTAGTTAGACTTAATCTTGTTTAAATTTCTGCACTCTTGTTTAGAGAGCCGAGTTTCCTGAAAGCAAGAAATGTCATGTGCAGATAAAAGTTTATTGATCTCGCTACAGTATCAGCATTTACTTTGAGGCTTCTAAGTTATAGCTACGAACACCAAGTCTGAAACTGGGCCATTTTTTCATACATACTATCACTGTTCTCACTGGCTCTCTCTCTAGGATTGTGTGGTGGTCTGCTTCCCCATATTTTTGTGGACTGAGTTCTTCCTGAAGTTCATGTTATACTAACTACAGTAAATTCCTTCATGTCAGATTTCTGACCCCAAAAATACAGAGGGGTCCTCACATTCTGCCTTAAATGTAGAAAGAGCTGTAGGTATCTGGTCATTCACTGGTTAGTTTTGAGCAGGTATTCTTCTAGTTCTGAGGCAGATTGGTCAGGTGGAAAGTGGGAGGCAAATGCATAGGCCTACCAAGATATTTTCACTGCCTTAATTGCTGTATTTTTTACTAGCCATACCTGTGATTTTCTTCTGGATAGAGGTGGGGTTCCTAGACACCTATTTCTTTTTCTGATGTAAACCCATTTTACCAGGGGCATAGCCAGCCCTCTGGGCCTGGGTGAGCAAACTCGGATGGATTTCCCCAAAATTCAAAGTTAGCATTTTAAGCATGCAGCATGAGCATAATGGCATGGGATCCAGGAGCAAAGCCCCTGGAAGCTTGGGGCTTCTACAAATTTCTACACTAGTTTTCCCTTGTATTTTAAGCCTGATTATTTCAGTTAACCAAAGTTAAATGCTTACATATAACATAAATATGGTCACCACTCTGTTGATTGTTGGATTCTAAAAGTTCACTCATGCAGTGGCAAACATCAAATTTTTATTCTACTAAATGTGTCTATCACTGAATTAAAGTCTATGGAGTCAGCAAGATCTCTTTCAATGCTAATTAATGCAAATAAGCTAAGTCTTTCTTCACTTATTGTAACTGTAGGTATGACTTAGTCATTTTCAGGTGATCATTCTGCAGTTGTCAATGCCACATCTATAGTTTCAAGAATAAGATATAAAATGGTCAAGTTGGGAAAGGCATTATTTAAATCTGTTTCTTTGATTGCCAGCAACATGTCTTGAACTGTTCTTGGCTTCTTTGCACCAAATACTTGACTGTCTGTGAAGAAATGGGTGCATTGCTGATATTCAACTATGAGTAAATCTTTGTCAGAGACAAAAGAAAGATGACTAATGGCTTCTAAATCTGACTTTCCAATATTTGGTGGCATCAAACATGTATATTTTTGGACAACACCAAGGAAGTCCTGAAATCTTGTTTCCAATTCAGTCAATATGCTATCATATACCCGATAAAAAATGTTAATTTTAAATCAATCCTTTGGATCAATTACAGGATCATCACTAGTAATTTCATCTGGCATCAGCTTTCTTTGTCAAATTCCTTTTGACCATCCTCCTCTGCAATAGCGAGTGCCTCATTAAGCAACTTTTCAAAATGCTCATCAGTCTACTTTTCTTTTAAGCTTTTCAAAGTGGACTTAACTTCCTCACTTGCTGTTACTAAATCCATGTATTCCCGCTAAAGGTATTCTGAAGATTTTTCACATTTATTAAAATCTCCATTGAGACTAAGGCCAGACTGGGGCCAATAATGTAAATATTGAATTTTTAATTGTACACAAGAAGAAATGTTACCACCCCCAACTGCATAATCAATTCTGCCATTCCCTTCTTTCCTTTCCGTTTTATTTTCTCATTTTTTTTATTTTTTCCCATTGCTGGACCCAGGCAATGATGAGTTTCCCTTAACCATGCACAAGGGGGAAGTTAGTTCCTTCATAATATTACTCTACAGTATGTTCTCATCCTTTCCTCTTCCTTCCCATTCTTTCCTTTCATTTCCCTCTTTTCTTCCCTGCTTTTTCTCATCCCTATCCCTTCCCCCTTTTAACTTATTTAACCTCCTTTTTCCATTCTTTTAGCACCATTTCTGATTTTCTCTCTCTTTTCTTCATCTTCCCCATTTTCCCAACTTTCTCCCAGGTTGCTAGACCCTGGCAATATTTAGTTTTCCCCACTGTGACAAGCATGAGTTGGTCCTTATATAATTTATTCTCTTATATCCTTTTCTCTTTCTTCCCATTTCCTCATTGGCTTTCACTTTTTTTTTCTTTCTTTCCTCCTTTTCCCTTATTTTCTTCTTCCCCTTTCTCCCTTCCTTTCTTCTTTCTCTTCATCTTTTCCCCTCCTCTTTCCCATTTTTCCTGAGGTGGGCAAGTTGCCCACCTGGGAAAGCTGTGGCTATGCCACTCACTTTTATCAACAGTTGTTCACCCATGCCCTACATTCTGCTCACCAGGGCACCAGATTTAAATAGACCCTTGAGGCATAGCCACATTACTAAAGGTATCAGTAGCATTGCCTTCTGTTGCAGTTAATTTGTTACCAGTTTACATTGGAGAATCATCATATGTCAGATTATTCAGTTCAGGGTACTCACATGTCACATTTAATGGCAAGTCATCCAAAATCAAGCTTTTTCCAAATGGGGTCCCTCATGGCTGTTCTCTCACCAACACTGTTCAACTTATACATGCATGACATTCCAACACCCATAGATAACAAGCTTACCTTATCATCATATGCAGATGACATCACTCTAACATCCACCCACAACAACATTGATACCACTACAAATAACCTACAAACATACATAAACAGTATACAAGACTGGCTCATAATAGACTCAAAGTAGCACCCACAAAATCAACCATCACCTTGCTAACAAGCAACACAAAAGACCACCAGATAACTCCACAGATTACACTAAACAACAACATCATTCCACACACTCACAGGACCAAAATACTTGGGGTCACATACAACACATCATTATCTTTTGCAAACCACATTCAAGACATTAAAAACAAACATATGTTAAGATTTAACATGCTTAGGGTACTAACAGGAACAAACTTTGGACACCAGCAGGAAACAACATCACTCATATATAAACAATATATTCGCTCAGTTATAGACTATGCTAGCCCATGTTGGGCACCCATTATCTCTCTCACACACACCACACACACACACACACACACACACACACACACACACCTTACAGACAATACAAAACAACATACTTCGTATCATTACAGGATGTACTCAAACACCACCAACCGAACACCTGCACACAGAAACAAAAATACTGAAAGTTAGGGAACATTTAGACATGAGGGGAACACAATTCATGGCAGCAGCGACAACTAACCCACCAATCATGCACCAACACCTCACACCATTAAGGTAACACCAGAAAGACATTATAACCAAATACACCATTCCATACCACGCCCCACAGACATCACACAGTACAGAAAACACACACACACACCTAACCCACAAAAGCACTGACATGACTCAGTCCAAATGTGGTCCTAGGTGTGAAGCCGCCACCCACTGACACGTCAGAGACCAGCCTGAGCAGATTGGATCGAGTTAACTTAGTATGATTCCAAATGTGGACATCACCCCAACTTACAGATATATAAACACCTGCCACCTGTGCCAGGACACACCACAAACAATTGAACACATTATGACAGACTGTACTGCTCTAGGACAACACAACACATCACTAGTGCGCTGAACCTCTGGTCCACTCTGGAGGGGGCGATCAGTTACCTGCATGCCACCAGCTTCCTAAACCAGGGTGGCTGATTGGCTAACCAACAACAACAACTTATTTATTTATTTATTATTAATTAATAATAACTAGCTGTTTATTTTTAATAAGAGCGCAATAAAGCCTAAAGCTTAAGGGCCAAATTAAATAAAATAAATAGGCCAACTTCACAGTTATTTGTCATCGTAAATTGACAAACCAATATATTTATTTCATTATTAATTAATAAAGGTTATTCAATTCAACATTGCCCATCTTTTGACAGCATTAACTGCAAGCTGCACCTGTCTTCCAGCCACTTGCAGAGAACTACTGAACCATAAACAGCAAGATCATCTGTGTAAAGACAACACTTTATGGAAGATGGTAAAAAATGGACAACTGAATTCATGACCAGAGAGAAACAGACCACCAAGGACAAATCCCTGGGATTCCTTCTCATATGGTTAAGTGGGAGAGAGTGCTACCAACTCAAACTTAAAAAGTTCAGTTTCTTAAAAAAACTAGTGATAAAAAGAGGGAGAGAACTCACAAAATCCATGGAACAGATGTTGGAGGTCATAAAACCTCCATGTAGTATCATAAACTTTGTGGATATCAAAAAGGATAGCCACAGTAGTTTGCAAATACAGCTGGTCAAGGCAATTGGGTGAAAATTTTGACGAATGGAGGCATCATTGTCATGCCTCAGGTGAAGAATAACTCTAGCTTCATACCACTGAGAGACAAACACACCCTCAATACAAATATAATTAAAAATGGTAAGTAAAAAATATAGAGCCGAAATATGACTGTAGCATTTTGTAATGAATGCCATCTGCGTCAGGAGCAAAGTTTCTCCAAGAGGATAGGACAGATTTGAGTTCATGCATCATCATCAACTGATTACAAGGTTCATTGTTTGGGTAGTCAAAATGGAGATGATCTCTCCCCATTGCATCTTTCCATAAATGGAAAGTTGGAAAATACCTGGCAACACTTGCAGCAGCAGCAAATGAAACAGTCAGAATATTTGCAAATTCTATCAAGTTAAAAATGTCCCTGCCATTGACATGAAGGACTGGGGGATAAGGAGGAGTGAATTTTTGAGAGATGTGGTGGACCCAGTTCCAAAGCATGACAACTGGAGTCAAAGATGTAATCCCAGAGACATATTGTTGCCAGAAGTTCGCTCTGGGTTTGTTTAAGGACTCAACAGGTTGCCCTTTACATGGCATTGTGGTTATCTGAAGATTTATGGTGGTAAAATGAGCAAGAAGCAGACTTCTTGTTCCGGACAGCCTCCACACACTTTAGAGACCACCAAGGAACACAAATGAGAGGTGCACTCTCTACTGGGAATTGTCATCTCAGCCACATTAAAAATTCTCACACCCACGAAATCCAACCAACCATCCACAAGGGACTGATCTTATGAATAAGGATGGCTGAACCATCTTCAGGACCATGAGTGGGCAGAGGGTTCATAAAGGAGAGATAGCCAGTAGAAGGTGGCATAGTCTGAGTATCCAAAATCATTTTCTGGAGACAAACTCAAGCAGGCTGGGACATTCATAAAAGAGAAAGACCTTCATAGTTGGCAAATACGCTGTGACACTTCCAGTGAAGGATTGAACTAAAATTAGTCATTGTAATGAATATATAAATGAGAAAAGTTTAAAAGTGTAAAAGTGGAGTTAAGAATGTCAAAGTTAAAAGTGTAAAAACAGAATGTATAAAAAAGAAAAGTGTAAAAGATAAAAGTTAAATATGAAAAGGTAAAATGTAAAAGTTAGATACAAAAAGGTAAAAGTTAAATATGAAAAAGTAAAAGTTAAAGAACTACCAACCAGAAACAATGGAACAAATACAATGGGTTTTCCTGCAAGTCCAGATCTGACCCAACCTGTTCAGTTGGGGCAGCAGGCAGGGATCAGATTGGTGAGCAGGGAGAGATGCAAGACTTCCTAAAGCAACTCTGGCACAATCCTAAAGAAGGAGCATAGACAGAGGCATTGTTGGAACAAGGAGAGGCAGAGCCAGAATGAATGGTCAATGGAGAGCAAAAGTATGTTGGGGGCAAAGGGACGTCTAACAAGGAGTGAGAATGGGTAGGTAAGGTTGATGGGAGGGAGTCGTCCACCACAAATTGGCTTTCCAACTGGCAGAAGTTTGGAGGGTAAGGAACAGGGGGCAGACAACATTGGTGAAAGACTGATGAGGCCCACCTGGGATGAGGGAATTGAGTGACCAGGACCTGTAGTACATACAGGGTTCCAGCCAGGAGGAGGAAGAGGGGTCACCAACTTGGGACAGAGGGATGAAGCAGAACATTGGGCAGGGTTTGCAAAGGAACCACTCATAGTGGCAGGGTTAGACTGTGGAGAAAAAACCAGCTCTGAGCAACGATGGTGAGAGCAAGAAACTGGAGAACCTGGGAGGTTTCCTCAGCACTATGCTTAACAACCCCCCCTAACCAGCAGGAAGGTCCCCACAAGGAGGCAGCCCTGCAGACCAAAAATGGTGAGGCCAACTATGTCACAAAAACAGTGTCTCCATTCACATACCTCACAAATCACTTTCATCTGTTTCAACTAACTCTTGAGCCACATTTATGAAAAACTTCACATTTATTAACATATTCACCAATTACATCCTTCCATCTTTACAGAGACTTCATTTACTTCTCACACCAAGATACTTAGTATTATACAACCATACTTAGTATTATACAACCATGGTGCAAGCCATGAGGAATCACATGGATAATAACAAGGTACAATGTATCAATGGGTTGAATTTGAAGACTAAAAACAAATCACTCACAGAGCAGAAATGAAACAGTCTACTGCAGTTTTACACAGTAAGCTACTATACCATAATAAATGCAAAAAACTTCACTTTTTTACGTGAAGGTCAAAATATGAGAATAAAAACCCACTCTAATAGACAGAGTTTATTTCCACGACGGTTTCGACGCCCACTGGCATCCTCCTCGGGTGGATACAGAAACACAAATGAAACAAAACAAGAGGGAAAAACAGTTCAGGGATCGACCGTTAAGAAATTCGCACCTAGGTTAGATTCCATTCTCTCGAGACAGGAGGGGCATTTTCATTAAGTACATTCGCACAAATTTTTTAAAAACTATCTTCCTGTTCTAAACATACAGATTCTATTATTCGTTTTTCGGTTTATAATTTCTGTATAATAAACAACAATGTAATAACCAATGTAATAATAAATTTATAATTTCTGTAATTAATAATTATGCAATATTAAATGTAATAAATTTAATTATAAATGTAATAATTATGTAAAAATAATAGAATCTGTATGTTTAGAACAGGAAGATAGTTTTTAAAAAATTTGTGCGAATGTACTTAATGAAAATGCCCCTCCTGTCTCGAGAGAATGGAATCTAACCTAGGTGCGAATTTCTTAACGGTCGATCCCTGAACTGTTTTTCCCTCTTGTTTTGTTTCATTTGTGTTTCTGTATCCACCCGAGGAGGATGCCAGTGGGCGTCGAAACTGTCGTGGAAATAAACTCTGTCTATTAGAGTGGGTTTTTATTCTCATACTATACCATAGTTGATGGCTTATAAGACAAACAGGCATACAAGACCCTCCCACATTTCAGTAGGGAATATTTAGGAAAAAAACCTTTTGAGTGTATTTAAGCATTTAATGTTTACTCCTACTAATATGGAACACGAGCATGAGATCAGCATAGCAGAAGTCATTTATAATGAAAATATCTTGCATGAATTCTGTATAGCAGAATTCAAAAAAACATTTCACTAAAAGCAGGATCTTTTTAAATAAACAAATCTGCATAACAAAAAAATAATTTCAGTATTACTGGTACTCAATAAGACAAAAACATTACTCTTCATCATCAGTAGCTATAAATCCAGCTTTAATATTTACAATAATTCATTTTTTAGTTGATTAAAAGAAATAATGTAGTAATAATAATGTGTTTAAGTAAACAATAACACATTTTTAATTTTGAAGTTGGGCTAGGCAGAATTTAGCCTACTGGAGACATCTACCCTGGGATTCACTAGCCTACAGGAGACTGCAACTTCACATAGGATGTGGGGTGATTTTTTGAGCCATTTTTGGGGGAAAAAAAAAGAAAAAAAAATCTTATATGCTGTTAAATCCAATACTTTGGATTTGATATGTGGGCAATAAACTTTGAAAATATTTATCCAATCTCAAATTTAATCATGAATTAGCTGGTAAAATAGAAACACTATTTCCAAGATTTTCTGCAAATCACTTCAAACAAAACTTTTCCACATTTTCAACTTTGGAACATTCCAAACTTAATTATATATATATATGAATGATAATTAATTGTTAAAATGTTTTTCTCTGGTGTGAATTCTTAAATGCCGCTGAAGGTTACCTTTTGATCCCATAACAAAGGAGCATATCCCACATTTAAAAGGCTTTTTATTTCTACTCTTTTTAGAATACATTCTACAGCTGTAAGAGGTTAAATTCTTCATCATACTTGTAGCACCAACTATGATGGGGAGAATGGCAGCTTCTTTCAATTCCCAGTTTCTCTTTATATCATATAGAAGTGCCTGATATTTGTAATTTTTTCACTTTCTACTCTGTTCAGGGTGTAGTCATTTGAGAAACTGACCTCTGTCAGTGAGGCAACCTTTTCCCTCTTGTCCCACACTACCATGTCTGGTTTTACTGCTGAGTTATCTATGGAAGTGGCAGTTGGTATTATTGTATCATAATAGAGAGTATAGTAATTATTTCCAGTAACTGGTATATTCCCATTCTAATTCTGTCAGAATCTTCCAGTGGATATATTTACATATTTTGTTGTGCTTGGCTGTACATATAGTGCCCATCTGCCATGAGCACCCTACAGCCCAATATTAGATGGCCAACACTTTCCACCTCAGCATGACAGAATCTACAGTTCATCTATCATAACTAAACCAAGTCCAGCCATTTTTTTTAATGCATTTGTTAGGAGTGCAAGATCTTGGGCACCCAATATTAGCTGTTCTCCACCATACTGCAGAACTCCTTTTCTTAGGCATTCCAATGATCCTTCTTTATTGATGTACTCTTTCTGAAGTTCTTGATAATATTTTCCAGCCCTTTGTTATTGTTCCCATTCTTCGAGATGTTTGGCTTGTTGTTTTATGACAAATTTTTTCCAACTTTTCCTCACAATCAATGTGGCTGGTACTCTTTCAGTTCCTACTTCTTCCATCATACTATTCCCTCCAAAGTGCTGCGCCAGTTTGGTTATGGAAGTTTGTTGAGTTACTCTTGTGGTGTGGTGTTCATGAACCAGAACTATTGTAGGGTTAGAAGAGCTCTTTAAATACTGCCCAATGCCAATGGTCAATGATTGGTGCAGCTGGTTAATGTCAGTCAGTCCCATCCCTCCCAATTTCCTTGGTAGGTACAATCTGGGAAGACACTGGTTCCAATATGTTATTCTATTTAGAGCCAGGATTTTCCTGGTCTTAACATCTACTTTGTTCAGTTCTGGCTGCAGCCAGTCTATTATCCCTATACTATAATAACAGGGATGGTGAGTTGATTTTTAGCTATTATTTTGTTCTTTGATGAGTTGGGTCTTGCAGATCTTTTTTAGTCTTCACACATACTCTCCACTGATTTTCTCTCACATTTGTTGATGTTCTATATTACCATTCTCTTCTATTCCAAGATATTTATAGAAACTATCTTCTTCCAAGTCCTTAATCTCAGTATCTCTTCCTAAATTGATGTTATGGGTTTGTATTTTCTTACCTCCCATAAGTGTACATTTAACACACTTGTTCAATCGAAACTTCATTTTTATGCCACTGGAGAAAGCATGTACAGTGGTCGCTCAGTTTACAATGCCATCGATTAACGATATTTCAATTAATGATCCACCTATACGGGGTCCCATTGTTTCTATTAATGATAAATTTTCGATTAACAATATATTTACGATATCACACGGCCACCAATTTTGACCAATCAGAACATTCCTAAATGGATTTGGCAGGCCTCAGCCAATCAGCAACACCCTTTTATGAGTGTTTAGAGCTCAGATAATAAGAGTGGAGCCATCCATCTTCTTAGCCTAAGTTAGGAATTTTTATTTTATGCTCTATCTATTCATTATTCATCTATGTTTCTATTAATATTAATGCTTTAATATGTTCTTATAACGTTTATTTATTAGAATTGCATGTTTAAATATTATAAGCTATGTTTCTCGGGTGAATAAGGTCAACTTCCAATCATCTTGGAACAAATTAAGCCTTTAACATGTATTTCCTATATTTGATTAATGATGGTTTTCATAGAACCAATTAATATCATTAACTGAGAGACCACTGTATAGGTATTCTAGGTTTTGGTCAGAGTCTGCATACAGCTTCAGCTTATCCATAAACAGTAAATGGTTCAAAACAGTGCCTGGATTTCTTTGCTTAGCTTGACTGAGGTTGTAGCCCCTTGTTACTATTGCTGAGTAATTTGTTTAGGGGTCCAGAGTGAGACAATAGAAAGGGTGACAAGCTGTCACCCTGGAATATACCCCCTCATAATCTTGACATGGGGGATGGATATTTTTCCATTCATGGGTGTTGATGTTCATTCTACACTTTGTAATCTGATCTTTTAAAGTTCTAATAATGGTAGGATGGATTTTGTACAATTTGAGGCATTCCAAAATCCAGAAGTGTGGGACACTATCAAAGTTTCTCCAGTATGAACTCTTAAATATGCTTAAAGCATATCTTGCTGTGTTGCAGCATAGGAGCATATCCATCACTTAAGCATTTTTCTAGTATGAATTCTTAAATGCTACTGATGGTCACTTTTCTGTTCTATAACGTAGAAGCATTTCCCACATTTAAAAGCCTTCCTCTAGTATGCAATGTTAAATGCCCTTGAAGTATACTTTTCTGTGCTGAAGCATAGGAGCATGTGCCACATTTAAAAGGTTCTTCTCTTTTTTGGTTTATACTCCTTTTAGTATTTTTAATAGCTGTTTAAGTGGGGCTTCCACCTGAAGCCAAACACTTCAACTATATCTGAACTTGGCTTAGTATTGATTTGCCGCTAGGATTACGTTCTTTTCTTTTCTCCAATGGTCCAGTTTATTGTGTCATACCAACATATGTTTTTGTTGGGCCCATTGTCTGATAGAAAAACTGGGGTCCAGGGTCAATACCTTGACCTGGTGCGATCCCCCACATTGACCCTTTGGTGAAGAATCTTCTCCTCTGGGACCGAGAAAAGTTGCACCATTGCTCACCTCACACACCCTAGTGCATAAGCGGGTTTAGGGGACCTTTTTATCCTGGGTGATGTCCTGCCAGTGTGAGCTTTCCTTAGTAGATATACACCCCATTCTTGTTTGTAGAAAGCTACATACAGGTGGGAACTCTTAAATGAACTCTTAAATGCATTTGAAGATCCCTTTTTTGTGATGCAGTGTAAGAACAAATATCACATTTAAAAGGTTTTTCTCCAGTGTGAACTCTTAAATGCATTTGAAGATTACTTTTGCGTGCTGCAGTGTAAGAACAAATATCGCATTTAAAAGGTTTTTCTCCAGTGTGAAGTCTTAAATGCATTTGAAGATTACTTTTCTCTACTGCAGTGTAAGAACAAATATCACATTTAAAAGGTTTTTCGCCAGTATGAATTTTTAAATGATACTGAAGACTACTTCTGTGTGCTACAGTGTAAGAACAAATATCACATTTAAAAGGTTTTTCTCCAGTATGAACTCTTAAATGCTGTTCCCCCCTAGTATGAACTCTTAAATGCACATGAAGCTGACTTTTGCGTGCTGCAGTATAAGAACAAATATCACATTTAAAAGGTTTTTCTCCAGTGTGGACTGTTGAATGCCTTTGAAGACTACTTTTCTGTGCTGTAGTGTAACAACAAATATCACATTTAAAAGGTTTTTCTCCAGTATGAACTCTTAAATGCCTTTGAAGATGTTGTCTCCATGCTGTAGTGTAAGAACAAATATCACATTTAAAAGGTTTTTCTCCAGTATGAACTCTTAAATGCTCTTCAAGTGTACTTTTCTGTGATGCAGCATAGGAGCATGTGCCACATTTAAAAGGTTTTTCTCCAGTATGAACTCTTAAATGCTGTTGAAGTGTACTTTTCTCTGATGTAGCATAGGAGCATGTGCCACATTTAAAAGGTTTTTCTCCAGTATGAACTTTTAAATGCTGCTGAAGTGTACTTTTCTGTGCTGCAGCATAAGAGCATGTGCCACATTTAAAAGGTTTTTCTTCAGTATGAACTCTTAAATGCTGTTCCCCCCTAGTATGAACTTTTAAATGCACTTGAAGCTGACTTTTGCGTGCTGCAGTGTAAGAACAAATATCACATTTAAAAGGTTTTTCTCCAGTGTGGACTGTTGAATGCCTTTGAAGACTACTTTTCTGTGCTGTAGTGTAAGAACAAATATTACATTTAAAAGGTTTTTCTCCAGTATGAACTCTTAAATGCCTTTGAAGATGTGGTCTCCATGCTGTAGTGTAAGAACAAATATCACATTTAAAAGGTTTTTCTCCAGTATGAACTCTTAAATGCTCTTCAAGTGTACTTTTCTGTGATGCAGCATAGGAGCATGTGCCACATTTAAAAGGTTTTTCTCCAGTATGAACTCTTAAATGCTGTTGAAGTGTACTTTTCTGTGATGTAGCATAGGAGCATGTGCCACATTTAAAAGGTTTTTCTCCAGTATGAACTTTTAAATGCTGCTGAAGTGTACTTTTCTGTGATGCAGCATAAGAGCATGTGCCACATTTAAAAGGTTTTTCTTCAGTATGAACTCTTAAATGCTGTTGAAGTGTACTTTTCTGTGATGTAGCATAGGAGCATGTGCCACATTTAAAAGGTTTTTCTCCAGTATGAACTTTTAAATGCTGCTGAAGTGTACTTTTCTGTGTTGCAGCATAAGAGCATGTGCCACATTTAAAAGGTTTTTCTTCAGTATGAACTCTTAAATGATTATAAAATTTAGTTCTGTGCCATGTAGCATAGGAACATGTGCTACATTTAAAAGACTTTTCAGTATGACCTCTTAAGTGATTTTTGAGATATTTTTTTAACTTTGTCTGATAAGGGCAAATAGAACATTTAAACATAATCTTTTGTATGAGGTGGTTCTCATTATTCTCAAAATTAAATAAATTAATTACATTATTTCCAGCAGGCATAAAAGCAATTTCTGCTTGCTTACAAACGGGACTAGAACTGTTTTTTTGAAGTTCTGACTTTGCTTTTGAGTTCTGCTTTAGTTTGGATCCCTGCAAATGAGTTACATAAAATTAGCTTAGTTGTAACACACAGTTTGTAGACCAATCCAATTACTCATCTATAAACAAGATATTTGTGCTTTAGATTTTCCCTGCAACTAAATACATGAACACCTTTTCATTGATCAAAACACAAATTTTTTTTTTTTGAGTCTGTAGTTTACACTTTACTGCAATGTTCCCATAGCATCCTATTCTTATTACTTTTTACCTCAAAATATTTTCAAATTAAATTCTTCTTGAATAATTAGTTTTACAGCTACTCTTTTCAATGAAATTTGCATCATAAAATGAGGTTTTTATATATGATACTATAAAAGACTTCCAGGCAACCTTATACTTTTTATCATATCAATGTGAGCCAATGATTTAATAGCTAATAGCTAATTATTTCATTAATCAAATCAAAAATGAAAAACAAAAAAAGGAAAAAGATTGCACATTAAATTCATTCCATATCAAAACCTTTATGAGGTAAACTGGAGTTGGAGCAGGATATTCATTTAATATTTAGGCAATGTAGATATTTTAGAAAAATGTTGGCATTCCTCCTTGCTGAAGTCAGAATCCAGTACATCCCTACTGCATTTATCTTTGCTTCATCATGAAATTAAATTAATTTTTGAGATTCAATGACTCAAAATTATGTTCTAATCACTTACGTACAGGAGAAAAAATAAAATCACTCTTAATTCTCAAATTCACTTTCACATGACATTTTTTAGTATGAAGATATGCATACTGGCAGAAATTGGGTTAATAAATCAAAAAAAGCCTTAAATTCAGAAAATCTTATTTCTTCCTCTAAAACATGTATATAAACTAACTGCAATGAATCAAAGGATGAATAAGCAAATTCATATACAATACTGCCTCTATTAACCAACTTAATCGGGCAGTGAAAGGAAAAGTCATTAAGAAACTTCAACCTCCACTATTGCAACATGGATGCTATACTGTACACCACCATTACTGAAAGACAATCCTTTCTTCATGTTATCAGGGTTTAAATCTTGAAGAGAGAACATACTTCTGCTGTATCCAGGAGTAAAAGGGTTGCTTGCGAGTCTCTTTAACATCTTATAATTAGAAGAAATAATTTCTTCTATAAATCAGTGAACAGATCTAGTGTTGTGTTCACCAGGAAGGCAGACTCAAACTGAAGAGGGATTCTTTGTTGCAGCCACAAAATGACCAGTTGCTTCTGATCAGTGACTCAGTAACTATGACATCAGGACCATCATTGCATGATTGGAGTTACATCATGTACATGATGTCACATCCAGGCTATACATCATTAATGGACAGTGGTTCCAACAACTGAAGTTGATGTTGGATAAGTTTATTTGAGATGCTAGTTAGAAGCTCCAGTATATACTGTATATTTTACAGTGAATGCACTTAGGAATGAAGTCTGTGTGAGTCATAGTGGCAGACTAAGGGCTGAGATGGATGATCATTTGTATTACATACTGGGCACATAGAAGAAAAACAGGTTTCCTGCACTAAGAGTTTCACTGAGCTGCTCTTGAAGGACAGTTGTTTCTTTGCCATTTTTTACCTTGCATTATTTAATGTAAAAGTTGGTAAACGGAAGTGGTAGTCAGCAAAAAATTAATCGGAAATGGTAGTCAAAAGTGATGAAAGAAAACATCAGTTAAGAGAGAAACCAATTAATAGAGATTCCACTGCATTTAATTTCTACAAAAGTGGATTTTACATAAAGTTTTCAATCACAAAGTCAAAATATTTCAAAAAATTTTCAACTTCCACTCTGCTTTACCATTTGACTATTGTTAGCACTGTTTCCTAGATTTATTTTCTTTCAAATGGTGGTTGGTCAATTCATCACTGGTAGTTTTGTCACTAGTAAGATCATCACTGATCAATTTATTACCAGTCAATTCATCACTGGTCAATTTGACAACCAGTCATTTCATCACGATGTTAATATTTAATACATTATATGTTTTTGTTAATAATTATATGATTAGGTTAGGTTTACATTAAGTTAGGTTATGGTTAAGTTACAATAAAGAAACAGGTGTGTTGTTAGCATTCCCTAAATCCCTGGAGTGCAGAAAATAAAAACAGCCTGGCGCAAAAAAATTTACTTGAATTATGCAAGGACAATAAACTTGATTGTTAATGGACAAACATGCACACACATTAAAATACTGTTTTTTATCAGATTTTATGTGATTTTATTTGACTTATATAGCCTTTATAGTAACCAACACCAATCAAAAACTTCAAATTTATATACTAGTGATGAACTGACCAGTGATAATCTGACTGGTGATGAATTAACCAGTGATGAATTGACCTAGATCCCTTTCAAATAAACTGAAAAATCATTTTCATCTTACCTGTTCACTTAAAGATCTTTTGACAATCCTTTTATGGTCATTAATGCTCAGTTTTTTAAGCTTAACCATTGGGTATTTGGAGCACTGAATTCTTCTGAACAGAATATGCTTACTCAATGACACATCATAATCTTGCTTCTGAGTCTGAAGTTTTGAAATTTCCTCTGAATTTGGATCATCAAAAAATTCAGGGCTTTCTTTCTGACATATATTTTCAGATCTCTGAAACAAATTGTTAAAACTTATTTTGAAGAACTTTATAATGTAAATATTTGATACACATTAAAATGAATACTAAATTTTGATCATTTTATAAAAGTATGAGAATAAAAAAGTTACATCAGAAGAAAACTTCAGGAAGTTTTCATTATGAGACAGTTTCAACCTCTTGGGTTTTATCTGAAAGAGTGAGTGAGTGATGGATTAATCCATCTGACATCACAACATCAAGGTCACTGACACTGAATGTAAAAGATATAAACAAAATAAAATGAATGACAATTTCAGTGAAGTGAAAAATGAATAACAAGAATGTAATGAATGAAGTGAAAACAACTATAAGATTTAAAATGATTACATACGAGACAAAATGCCAACCTCCTGAACATCTAAACAAACTTAAAATCCTTGCTGGTGGGAAAGCATGGTCTTGCCTCAACTCTGGAGAGATCATAAGTAGCTACCATTAAATTAAAATGAATTGAATAACCTTCATTAATAATAAAATAATACATTGGTTTTACAATTTACAACATAAATAATTGTAAAGCTGGATTATTTATTTTATTTAATTTGGCCTTTAAACTTTAGGCTTTACTTGCTTCACCTCAGTACTTTGAGAGATAACACAATCCAAAGTTCCCAAGACTGGGGCACTCAATCTGAGAGTGTAGTTCAGTCAAAGGACTATACTGTACAAACTTCATAGTAAGGCCAAGGGCCCCTTCTCCAACAAATACAAGTGGGTAAGGCATATATGGTTAACCCAATAGTGTCCATTGGTAGAATTTCCTACCAACAAAATTGTCACTACAGAAATCCACCGTGTTAATGACCTTCACATTAGCAAAAACTTCACTTGGATGAACTAAATCGCTGTCTGGTCATTAACATTCAGTTTAACGTAATACAGGTCATTAAAGTGAAGATTTCCACTAAAAAAGTCTGTTACATCACCAAACTTCACTATAGCGGACTCTGAGTCATTAAAGTGAAGGTGATGTCACTGGAATATTATTGGAACCAGCCCTCAGATGAGGTTGCGGTCAGTTGTTTCCCATTGTATTGCGTGGGCAGTGGTTGCGAGTGGTTGTCTATGTGCATAGTGCTGCTTCCATATGGAGATTCGAGGGCTATACATACATGTGTAACTGTGCTGAAGTATTTTGGTTACAGAAAACCCCACTTTAACGTCCCATACTCCAGGAAAGTGGGGGTCATCCGTACTTCACTTTAATATTTCCTGGTATGTTAAAGTGGGAGTTTTCCGTACTTCACTTTAGTGACCACACACTCCCCGCAAAGTATACATTAATGTGAGGGTCTACTGTATTATGTTACTTTCTTTTGTATTCACATGATCTTCAGTATTAGTCACTGATATGACGCAATCTTTCAGATTGAGTCATATCAATGACTCACACCGAAGGTCACATGAATACAAGAAAAAATGATGCAATAATGACAAACAATTTTGTTGGTAGGAAATTCTATCAATGGGCACTAATAGGTTAATCCAAATGCAGACAAGTGGAGTTTCCTTCCAAAAAGATATAAAGGGGTAACTCCAGGGACAGACTGCAGACAGAACTTTACAAATCATCTTATTGGGACTAAATGCCATTTCAATTTGCTGCCAGGCAATGCAAACTACTGCCTGAATCCCTGGCAGGAATTCCTCAAAAGGAACAGACATTCAGGTACAAGAAGCAGTGGACTTTGGAAAGTAGTCCACATTTTAATTCCCACTAATGGTAACCTGGGCAGATACCCAACAAAGCTCAACCCACCATCTACAACAAAAAATTAAAAGGAATTAAAGATGTCTAAAACTATGAGGTGAATTTAATTAGCAACTCCAAACCTTGAAGTGCACTCTTGAAGTTGCTAAAAATGAAACCAGTAACAGTAAAAACTAAGCAAATAGCCAACAAGTGGAAATCTATGCACTGAAATAGATGTCTCCATTGTGAGGGAAATTTTAGGAACTCACAGGTTAGTGCAGCTTTTCCAACCTGAAACTTATAGACACACTTGATGACAACTAATTGTACAATAAGACTCTATGGAAATTGGGCTTCAGCCAAGTTAAATTAGGCCTACTATTATGTTCAGCTTAGACTAAGGATCCTACTGTGGGGGTCATCAACAGTTGTTTTAGGCTTAATCTGGGATGGCAAAAAACTAGGCTAGACCATTCCCTGTAGTGGCGAGTTAACCAACTGTGTTGAGACTACAGAATTGGCAAAAGGAGGAGAATTCATCAATTTATCTTAACTTAATAACTTAATCCATTAAATTCAGCAAGGAGCTAGAAACTGGGTAATTCATACCACTTTTGGATTTGGCCATAAGAAGTCATATATAGGAAACCAAACAATAACAATTAATATATTAATTATTCACATCACCAAAATAGTATCAATCAAAAAGGCAAATTTTTCATCAATGTATTTAAGAGCTCTTAAAATTATCAGCTTTGAATTATAAGACAAGGAATGGAATATGATTTGTAACCAAAAATAAGCTTTGTTATCTGGACAAATATGTCATACTTTTTCAATTTTTCAGTTTCTTGGTAATTATTTGAGCTACAAAGTGACATGAAATTCAATACATCAATGACACATCATTACTCAGATATAACACGCATGTTTCAATTAACTTTATCAGAGAAACTCATTCAAAAAAAATTTAAGAGATTTCAACTTATTTGAACATAGATATATACACTCTAGTGCGGAGTAAAAAATTGTGGGGATGGTCACATTCAAGCTCAAATTTTGCTCAGATGAAGATCAATACACAAAATTTTCTCCCTTGATATCATAGGGGAAGGACAGTGCACCATTTTTAACTTAAGCTACAATTTTTTTTTACCAATTCACTGGAGGTCAAATTTAATTAAAAGGTAAAAACTATTTTTTAACTTGCAGGAATGAAAATAATACTTATAGAATCTTCAAACTCAGTGATTGCAGCAATACATAACTTATGGTGGGTAAAAGCAGCAGATGCCAAGGTATACAGTTGGGATTTACTGCTCTTTCTAACTTTCATCTCAAATTTCATCCATATAACATTTAACACCCATGGTGATATCATACAGGCCAAATGCTACTACATACCCATTTCTACTACATACCCATTTCTTCTCATTAATATACCTTACCTTATATTAATATACCTTACTTTTTAAACTCTCTCTCTCTTCAAGACTGGGTTTTAGGTGTTAAAAATCAACACAATTACACCAGTAATATTACTATAGTGAACCCTCACTAACCCAAACACAGTTAATCTGAAGGGTATGTGGGCAGCTAGTGACTCATTGCATCGGTGCTTTATGCAATAAATATTGGTTTGATCTTTGAGATAAAGACTCAAAATTAATGTTAATTAATTACAGTGTACATAAATATTACAGTGCATATTACTGTATTTCACTGCCTCCACAGAAGCCTCTTCAGAAGTCGGGAGCCCTTTGGATTTAAAGGTAAGCACTTATTTAAAGAATAAACTATTATTTTTATGTCTATTAATCAACTTTATTATTGTTTTACAGGCTATTTTAATGCATTATTTCTTATTACATGTGTTTGGCCATGTTCTATTTTTCACCCCAATAATCCGTAGTTTGCATTAATCCAAATGGCCCTTCCCCCCAATTAAGTCAGATTAGTGAGGGTTCACTGTATTTATTTATGTGGTTTTAAACACAAAGATAGGGGCATGAGAATATGAGAGAATTTTATGTTTAATAATAATGAAAATAAAATTTCTCATAAATTACTTTCATTAAGGGAATAAACAGAAATGACATCCATTATATCCTAACTCAGCATTAACCCATCAGAGCCCATTTGGTAGAATTTCCTACCAACAAAATTTTGTCATTATTGCATCATTTTTTCTTGTATTCACGTGATCTTTCTACAGAAGCTAAGGCTAACAAAGACTAAGATCCACTCTAAGGTTAGCCCGAGAGAAAGGAAAGAGTAAGGGGTTAAGAGAAGAGAAGAGAATAAGGGCAGTGGTGTAGTGCTGTGGGAATGCGTGGGAACGGCGTTCCCTTACTTTTTTTGGTAGATGGAACAGCGTTCCCTCACTATTTCAAATAAATCCAAACTTACAAATATCTAACGTCATGAAATTTTAATTCCTACCCCTAGAAGAAATATGAGAAAGAATCATTAACTGTTTCATTTCCTTTAGCTTTGACTGAGGCAATGCTAGCCTATAAAGATCTGGTGAAACAGTCACCACGGCGTAACAGTTGTTAACTTTTTTTAGTTAATCATTCCAGTTGTTAGCTATTTTTATTGATCGTACTGGATGTCATATCTAATGACACTAGAAATACTGCATCTTCAACCTTGGAATATATCCTAATATCCAGTGCATATGACCTCAAAATATCCCTGAAATTGGTCAGATTTCAAAAGATTTCTCCGGGGGCTTACAGTGCCCCCGGACCCCCAGCTGTATGGGCTCGCCGCGCTCGCCATTGTCCCCCCCACATCTGAGTAACACTTTCAAAATGCGTTCCCTCACTTCTTTATTTAGCACTACACCACTGAATAAGGGGTTAAGTAAGGAGCAACACTTATCACTCGTGGGTTAACATTCATTCAGAAAGAGAGAAAAAAGACTCACCATCATCATCCGCCGGCCACTGCCGACAAGTCATAAAAATAGTTGGAGAGAATAGGAAAGTGGTGAAAGATGAAAAGAAGTAAAATGAGAATGCTTACAAACCATGCAAACACAGTCTTAACTCAGTCATACCATGCAAACTACAAACATGCAAGAAAAGAGAGTTGCAGACATGCAAAGTAAGAAGAGGATAAGTTAAAAAAAAAAAATAGGTAAAGTTAAACAAAAAATTGGTTAGTTTACTCTACAAGCTACATCTACATTCATGTTAGTCTAATTTTTTTTTTTTTTAATTTTATTGCTGGCATCACACGCTGGCATGTCACAAGCTGGCATTAATCATCAACAGACTCATCCTCGACCACCAACCCCAGAGCTCCTGTGACTAATTTTTTTTTATTTTAAACAACGTTAATATTTTTAAAATGCCTATCTAAATGGTTCTTAAACATATTAACCCTGGTAGAATGAACGACTGACGCGGGAAGATTATTCATTTATCAATTACTTTAAACGTAAAGAAGTTTTTAGCGATATTAGTAATGAAACGTCTGCCACGCAACTTAAATCCGTTATTACGAGTATTATTATTATTTTAAGTGAACAATTTGTCAAAATTTACATTATCGATGTTATTAAAGATTTTGAAAACTTCAATAAGCTCCCACCTTAATCTCCTAGTTTCGAGTGAATACAGGTCTAACTCTTTAATCCTATCTTCATAAGGCTTGTTGGTAGGAGTCATTGATACGATGCAATATTTTAGATTGCATCATATCAATGACTCATACCGAAGGTCACATGAATACAAGAAAAAGTGATGCAATAATGACAAACAATTTTGTTAGTAGGAAATTCTACCAAGGGCACTAATGGGTTAACCAATTATTGTAAATATAATTGTCAGTGGCATCACTTTATATAACATTCCTGAATGAATCAATTTTATAAGAAAATGATATAATTTTAATTTCATAGTGGAATCCTAATACAAGCCAATGTGAACTGAAGGTTCTACAGAGGAAAGATTTCAAATAAGGAAATATACAGATTAAAAATTTCAGTGACATCTTATTAATGTAAAAGGCACTGAAAATCTGACACCTCATTTTAAAACTTTTATACAACTTTAAGGTATTTCAGGGTAAAGCCTACAACCTATCTACCTTTTTCATGCTAACTTATTCTGAAAATATGAAACTTCAAAATAATGATTTAATTGCAGATTTCATACACAACTCTCTGCAGAGTTGTTCATACAGCCAGACAGGAGATACAGAACAGTATAAGGTGCCAATTAATGCTGTGGTAGAGAATGACTACTCTTTTGACTCATTCAGTAAAATATTTAAGAACCAAGCAGATAATTATCATAATGGTTTGTTTTAGGCAAAAGTGTACAAAAGACAAAAGTAAATAAATAAAAAAACATTTACCTTGAGTTCATAATCAGTAAAGTCTGTTTCTTCTTTAATGGAAATATTTTCTGCCCATTCATCTTTGATCTGATCACTCTGAAAGTGGTTTTCTTTTCATTACACTCTACAATTAATTTTCTATTTCAATTTTTACAGTTTTAGAAAACTGCCTTATAATCTATTAAAGCTTTAAAAATGAGTTCAATAGCTCAATGCTTTGAAGAATGTATTAATAAACAAATTACTAATCTTACTGAGAAACCTCTATTCATCAAAAGAATCATACAAACTTCAAAAGGGTCATTATATATTTTCTTCTCTTTTGGAATGAATGCTAATCCACCCTAACTAAAAATAAGAAAAACCCCATGTTCTTTATCTACAGTATTCTTTACCTGCCATTCATCACGGATGTTTCTTCCATCCCCATTTATATCTTCTTTGCAATAATTTGTTTCATAAAAATCAACTTCATCTTTAATATCAACTTCAACTTTGAGGTTCCAATTTTCTTCTTTGAAATAACACAGTTTTTCACCTTTTTCCATTTTGAATCTGATGACATCAAATGAATGATGGGAAAAATTAAATTTTTAACAGAAGTGTTTTTTCAAGTCAACAGTTTTATTGTGAATGATACATTGTTCTGAAAATAGTATAATATTCAATGAGTTACAGATCTGCACCCAATATTGAATGAATGTCATGGGTAGGGTGATAAATGAAGAAAATAGAGGGAAAATCCAGGAAGATCTGAATAAAATCATTGATTGGTCAGTCACATGGCACGTAAGATTTAATGTTAATAAGTGCAAAACTTTACATATAGGTTTGCGTAATGGTAATTTTGCATATAGTATGTCATGGAAGGAGTTGGCAAATGTAGATCAGGAAAAGGATTTAGGAGTTATAGTCACTGGTGATTTGAAAGTAGTGAAACAAAGTACAGCAGCGGTCAATAAGGCAAACAAAGTGCTAGGTTTTATAGCTAAAAATTTACAAATAATATGATATTATTGTTCCTCTTCATAAATCATTAGTTAGACCCCATTTGGAGTATGCAATCCAATTTTGGAATCTGCATATGCACAAGGATATAGACAAAATCAAATTAGTTCAAAGACAAGCAACTAAGATGATTCTGTCACTTAGGTCAAAGTTGTATGAAGATAGGCTTAAGGAGTTAAAACTGACTACACTCGAGACTAGGAGGCTAAGGGATGATCTAATCCAAGTTTTTTAAATTATGAATAGGTTTGATAATGTAAATAGAGATAGCTTTTTCAAAATAGCACAATATAGTAGAACTAGAAATAATGGGTGTAAGCTGACTAGTAGAAGGTTTGAGACAGCAGTTGCCAAAAACTTTTTTATGCATAGAATAGTTTGCCAGTAGAAGTAATTAGTAGCACATCTATAAATATGTATAAAAATCGATTAGATGCATATGTTAATAGATTGGGTATAGTTTAAGGTAGTAAAAATTAAGGTTTTTATGGTTTGGAACCCACATAAAATTGTAGGTACCCCCCCCACCACCACGGAGGATATGCGCAATACACAATTACAAACACAGTTAGGTAGACTAGCCATGAATGGATCCAAGGGTCTTTGTTGGTCTGAAACATTATAACATAATTCTTGGGGATTAGACCATACTAATAAAATAATTTCACAGCTTTAAAAACAAAATTTTCAAATTAAAAAGCTATTTTGCTTTTATAGTTTCTTTCAAAGATTAACTAACTTGGAATAATTTCAACATGAATGAAGATGAAGTTCTGTCAAAGGTTAACTTAGCATCAAATCTATAATAAAAATAGGGTTTACAACAATATGGCATAGAACAAGTGGCTCATTCATGTTGTAGTATTAGTATAGAAGAATCTGAAGTTACAATTTTCAAAAATTCTTCGAAACCTTGCAACACACAACACTATGTACAAATGCATGTCGAGTATGGGACAAAGTGTCTTTTGTGACTTAAGTCAGCAGCAATTTTGTTGCTGTGTGTGAATTTCTTTAACTTTATCAGGAAGCTGAAATTAAGCAATTTGACTATTGTACTTTGCTGAGAAAACACTTCAAATACATTACCCACTTTGTTATAGAGCATACTAAAATGAGAATGTAATGAACGATGATAACCAAGATGAATATAAATGCTAAATGATATATCAGAATTAGGAAATACTCAAACCACATTCACAACAAAAGTGATAGATGACATCAAGAGATCAGTTCTAATAGGAGAGACAATGGATTTCTAGTAAATGACTCCATGATGCCCACATTGATACTATACTATATACTAAATTCATTTCACCTTTTATTGCAAATTATCAAACTGTAACTCATATTAAGGGAAATTCTTTAGTGAAGATGCAGTTTCACAGCTCCACTATTGTTTACATTGCAGACGAGTGTTTTGTATTCTTCTGCAACTTTGGGAAAGAAATTCAGATGGAGCCATGAAAATGAACCAGAAATTGATTGAACCTAACCTACTAAGTGCATTATTACATCGTACCCTAATCATAAGTGCTCAATAATTTATAGTTACACTTGGTACCATTTGAACAGCACTTTTGGCAGCAAAAAAATTCGGTGTTTCCGGTTGTAGGAACACTTTTTTTACCAATTAGGACACTTTTTAATGTACAACAATAATCTGTGTTTCTGGCTAAATTCAACACAATCTTCTTGCATTAATGATAATTCACTTACAGAGCAACTGGTACACATATCCATCCTAGACAGCAACAACCTGAACAATGATTACCAAGTTGCCACATTCACTAGTATTAGTTTGTAGTGATGGGATGATACCAAAATTTGTAACAATTCCGATTCCGATTCCATTAAAAAGTCTCGAATCCGATACGATTCTCGATTCCGATTCTCAATATTTTTAAATATAATTCTATACTTGTTTTTCTGGAAATTGTCATATTTTACTCTGGTAAGATTAACTATTTACATTATGAGTATGGTAATATAAATTATAATAGATTGGTTTAAAAATAAAAATCAACTAAGTTGTAACAATTCATTTTAATCTTCTTGATTACACATCATGGATATACACTATATGATCAAAAGTATTCGGACACCGCATGGTTTTGGGAAAAATGGTTTTATTATGGCATTTAGTAACCAGTAGGTCCACCCTTTGCTTTTATTACAGCGTCAACACGTCGAGGCATACTTTCCACCAGTTTTCGGTAAGTCTGTGCAGGAATGGCTCGCCATTCCTCTTGCAGAGCTGATGCAAGAGATGCAAGTGAAGCCGGGCATGGTGTGCGGTTTCGTATCCGTCGCTCCAGTTCGTCCCACATGTGCTCGATTGGGTTGAGATCGGGGCTCTGAGCAGGCCAGTCTAACAAATCCACCTTATTTTCACGAAACCAGTCCTGCACACGCCTTGCAGTATGGCAGGGAGCTCGATCCTGTTGAAACAAACAATGGCCATCTCCGTAGTATTGCCACAGTGTAGGGAGGGCCGAATTGTCCAGAACGTCGAGATAAACGTCAGCGTTCATGGTAGTGGGTATAACAACCAACGGGCCGAGCCCTAGCCAGGAAAAACAACCCCATACCATGATGGACCCTCCACCGAACTTCACCGTTGGACGTACACAGTCAGGAAGAAGCCGTTCTCCGGGCTGTCGCCACACCCAAACACGCCCATCAGACTAGAAGAGTGAATACCGCGACTCGTCGCTCCAAAGAACAGTTTTCCAGTCCTCCACGGTCCAGGAACGACGGGAGACACACCAGGCCAAACGACGCGTGGCATTAACTTTTGTAATCAGTGGCTTGTGTACAGCTGCTCTACCATAATAACCGATTCTGTGCATCTCTCTGCGGATAGTTACAGTACTAACGGAGGTACCGGATGCTCTTCCTACCTCCTCAGCGATGGAAGTGGCAGAGGACGTGCGGGACTTCTTGACATGTCGTACCAGACTTCTTCTATCACGTTCCATCAGTTTGCGTGGTCGTCCGGAACGTTTTTTCGCGTTAGTTGCACCATCGTGCTTCCATCTCATGATAACATCCGCTACAGTCGACTTTGGTATATCCTGTTTGGCTGCAATGTTTCGTATAGAAACGTTACTTAAATAACATCCGATGATGAGTCCACGTTGGAACTCGGAGAGTTCACGTCCGCGCGGCATGGCTTCACAACAGTTACTGATAACTTAACAGAACACCTCAGCATTATAGTTTCGCCACGCTTTTTCCCAGCATACCTTTCGGCGAAGGTGATATTTGCAGAAATGCGGATTTTCCGGGGTGTCCGAATACTTTTGATCATATAGTGTACATGTTTTAATGTATAGCTACAATACAATAAAAATAAAATTTGTTATCCTCTTTCATTTAAATTTTAAAGTTCACATTGCAAAACTGGTTCAATTAAAAGTTAAAGAATCATTTTAAGAATCGGAAATCATGGTACAATTCTCTCAATTCCGATTCTGATTCCTGAAAAATGCTCGATTCTTCCGATTCTCGATTCCGATTCATCGTCCCATCACTATTAGTTTGTATTTAAAATATTAATAAGAAATACTTTACGGGGTTTTACCAAAAGTTTACCAATGCCATGGTCTTCAGACAGTCTCCAAATATACATATTTATGGTTTTTATGATCTCAGTATTCATGGAGCCATGAAACTGCTTATATACCAATTCTACTAGAAATGGATCAGTGCTGCAAACCATACCCCTTTTGATTTTGGCAAAATTTGGTTCCAAGTTTCAGCTCTAGGTTACTTCAGGATCAGACCATGATCTTGGTTCTTTAGAAGATCCACAATTTTGGACAGACATCCTGACACAAATTAGTCACACATGAAATTTTCTAATCTAAGTATTTCCTTGAGCATGTAATTACATACATTGTCTCATTGCCAGGGCTCATTAGAGCCTACCAGTCACTGTTGAATGTTTCACCAACTGTGACCTTGAAGGCATAACCATAATTTCATAGGGTATTTTACTGTGTTTTGTTCGAATCTGCAATCCGTATCTTGTGCAAATGCCTATTAAGAAAGTTATAAATAGTAGAAAAATTATAGGTTCTTTATGATGATATACCTCCATTGGCCAATCAGAGCACAGCATGCATAGATGTCATGCCTACATCATTCTCATTCTCAGCCACAGATCATAGTTATGGCAGACTGTGACAAGTGCAGTCTGACTTTCTTTGGTTAATATTCGTCTTTTCACCCACTCACGCGTGGTTAAAACAGTATAATATTTTGAATTGCCATTCAAAACTGACTAAGAAAATATATATCTTATGTTGTGCAAATTTGTTGAAATGTACTTTTTTCTAATAAAATATATTTCCTGTTTTGGCTATAATATACTTTTTTCCTAAAATATTTTTCCTGAGTGGGCTATTTTTTTGCTACTCTGCAACTTAATTAGTTAGTTGGGTTTTGTTCTGGCTATTTTTTTTTTCTAATTGGGTTCAGTTTAGTGGTGTTTGTGATAGAATTATGACGTGCCATTCGTGTGATTTTGACTTTGAGAACCTGATTCGGGATGTACCCTAGATGAACACAAAGGATTGGATGTTTTTATCAATTTCGGCATTATTCTTTCATCCTTAACTTGCCTGAAATGTGACAGTGAGTGCCTAATATGAAAAGATCAGAAGATATTTAGGTGAAATAACCAATATTAACCGGTTAGGTCAATTGAATGCCCGGTTAGGTTAATTGAATCCCCAGTTGCGTCAACTGTACACCCTTGATGATTGGTTAGGTTAAGTCATGATATTTTGGTTAATTTTGAGGTGTTTTGTACGAAACTACCATCCATTTTCTGCGCAAATGTGTAGTTTTCAAGATGATGATATCTTGAAAACTATGCATTTGCACAGGAAACAGATGGCAGATTCATGCAAAACACCTCAAAATTGACCAGAAAAGTTTGTTTTCATCATAAAAACATATTGGGTGTAGAAACGAATAATTACCCTTTCTTTAAGTGCATAAAAAAATTTGCGTATAATAATAAAGCGGCTATTCATCACAGAACTATATCCACATCAACAATAAGGTAAGTTTAGTACATATATAGGTACTTTCCTATTAATGGGAATACCTGAAGATCCGTCACTCCAGCCTTTTTGAGTTAGCTTTATAAGGCTAACTAACTTAAAAATCAACTTAACCAAACCAATCGTTAGGTCAACTGTACGCCCTTGACAATTGGTTAGATTAGGTTGTGATATTTTCGTTAGTTAGCCTTATAAAGCTAACTAAAAAAGGCTGGAGTGACAGATCTTCAGGTATTCCTATTAACAGGAAAGTACCCATATATATTATCATGGGGGGGGGGGGGGGGGGGGCCACCAGTTAGCACATGCAATCGGAGACACACGGGTTAAGGTTAGGTTAGGCTATATATATTATTATATATATATATATATATATATATATATATATATATATATATATATATATATATATTGAAACAAAATAAGATAGCAGTAAACAGAGCAAAGAGAATAACAGGTCAGATATTGAGAACCTTTAAACGAAGGGATAGGAATGTAATGATTCATCTACTGAAAACCCTGATAATACCCAAATTGGAATACTGCTGTCCTAACATCCCCATATAAAAAAGAAGACAGACAGCTGGAAGGGATCCAGAGAAGCTTCACAGCCAAGATCAATGGGTGCAAAGAACTAAATTACTGGGAAAGGTTACGCGAACTAGACCTATATTCACTGGAAAGGAGGAGATATATATACCATTATTTACACTTGGAAAATAATGGAGAAACTAGTCCCTAATCTTAATCTGAACCCTATAACTCCCCAAACAATGGTGGAAAGTAGAAACAGTAGACTGTGTCATATTCCCAAACTGAAGGCGAGACAGGGAACATCCTTAACATTGAAAGAAAAGTTTTGTAGTGAGAGGACCAAAACTGTTTAATCAGTTGCCCAAAGAACTAAGAAACATGAAGGGTGTTGCATTGAAAATCTTCAAAAGAAGACTAGACGCCTGGCTCAGAACAATCCGTGATGAGCCAGGTGTACCTGGCTATGAGAGGTGGAGAGCGCAAGAATCCAACTCACTACTTCACCAGGCCAACTCGAGAGGAGGGGTGACAAGCTTGACCTTCGCGAAATGAGAAATCATCGCACAAAACCTTTGTAAGGTAAGGCATGTTCCTAGCCCATTTGGTTTTTGTTAATATCCGAAATACATTTTTATAATGTATTTTGATGTGTTTGGTTCATATATGACCTTCATTTCTCGCGAAAATGAACCTAAACATAGGAAAATTTTAATGTTTCATAACTTTGTTTCAGTTCATTTGCACAAGATATGAAGGTCATATTTGAACAAAACACACCAAAATACATTAGAAAAATGTATTTTTGATATTAATTTCGGTATTGGTGAAACATTCAATAATTATTGAATGTTTCACCAACACCGAAATTAATATCCAAAATACATTTTTCTAATGTATTTTGGCATGTTCTGGGCTACAGTTCCATATTGCCCCCACATTTTTTTATTAAAAAAAAGTTTCATATATATATTTTATTAAAAATTTGGTGCTTTTTGTGGCTCCAGCTACACAGGCAAGGTGGGCACATGTCATTACATTATCATTTGTATAATTTAGGTCTTGGGGGTATGGGGGGAGAGCCCCTGTAAAGATCATGCATCACAAATTGATCAGTATAGTGAGACTAGTGCCATCACACAGACTACAGAATCACTTTGGTATTCGAAAAACCAACATTGATATGCATATTTTTGTGGCACCATCATGCTACATTTATAGGCCAGGCTGAAACTCAAGATAGAATTAATCAGAGTCATTAACAATAACAGTTGGCTTTTGATATAAAAATAAGATTCCTGAAAAAAATAATTGGTGGCCACCAACGTGTGTCCGGCCACCCCCGTTTTTGTAAAAACATCTAATGCCGCACTAGCAAAATCAGGAAAATGGCAATATCTCTTCTTCTGCACATGCTAGAGAGATGGTTTGCATACCAAAAGATGCAGAATTTGATTTAGAACAAATTATTAAGTGTGGTATGTTTTCATAAAACCTTTAGTTTTTGAGTTATTTTAGAAAAACTAATTTTTGGGGCCCATAGACCCCCTTTCGACGGACCTTAGTGACAAAAGAAATTCTAAAATAAGCATGATTTGGCTTTTTGATTACTAACATTGCCCTAAAAGGATGTTGACATGGACATAGTGATCACATGATATGACTTTTCCTTGTTATCTTGCATCCATTATGCTTGATTAAAGAATAGAGGGTGGGGCTACTTCATGAACTTTTTTTAAATGTAATAAATTGAAAACTTGTTTTTTTTTCAGGTGCCTTTGTTATAAGTTTCCAACTGCAATTTGTCATTGAATTCAACATTTGCAATATAAAGTATGACTTCTACAAGGAAAACAGTTGCTAAAGTACTTGGTGATGTACGTTTTATGCCAGCAGAACAGTTTCCTTTCGGGAAATTGCCTACGTTGAAGCAAGTTATTGAAAGGTGTTTGTGTTTCGGAGACTATAAAACAGATGCTGTACTGAGAGCTACTTCTGAGGAATTGCATAAATTGTGGGTCACATATAATGTTTATCCAATATCAGTAAATGCCATACAGAGCCAACTGAAAACCCAAATAAAGGAATTCCACCGCCTTCTGAAGTATGACAAAAAGAAAAGGGGACCTAAATATCATCAAGATCTGGATGATTTTCTGAAAACTGTAAACATTTTATTTGACATATATCAACATGATCACAAACTATTGGCAGATACAGAGAAAAAGCACTTACTAAAAATGACTGAATCTGATTACCAGTTTTATGAGGTAGGTCTGTTGATTGAATTTCAAGTTGTAAATTATTAATTAATATTAATTAATTATCAATTATTATATTATCAATTATTAATAATTTGCTACAATTTTTAAAGTGCATTTAATAAGTTAGTAATATCAATAATATACTATTAATGATGTTAATGATAAGTAATATTTTAGTATTTTCTCATTTTCGTAAGAATTTCAATTTACATATAGAGACCCATAGATAAAAGATACATTATAGTGTAATGAAATATAATCACTTTGTAGGACCAGAAAACAACTAGGCATGGTTACTGTACCCTGAAAGAAGTCCCAGAAACAGCCACTGACTTAAAATTCAAATCACGGGTTATTCAATCTCAAAAAGCAAAAGAATCAGTTCCTCCTCCTCATCCTCCTGAACCTATGGACATTCCTGAGTTGACAGATAGCGACAGTTGTAATGATTCATTTGATGCAGACTATGTTCCAGAAGTCTCAACATTACAGAACAGAACTAGATTACGCTCATTAGCTGAAGCATGTGACAGGTATAGTACTGAAAGATAAATCTTTTAATACAGCTTAAAGTGAAATCATTGTGACTAAGAGATTAAGATTACCAATAAATTATTCATTGACAATAGATATGTAAATCTACTTTAAATATCCTAACAGATATCAAGTAAGTGATAGAGCAGGAGCAGCTATTGGTTCTGCTACATTGGTGGACTTTGGAGTAATCACCCTAGATAACATACAAAATGTTATTGATAAGTATGTTTTTAATCACTTTAGATATTACATTTCTTAGCTTCTGCTATAAGTTCTAAATCACCAGATTTACTATTATTTTTAATTAGCGTCAAAATTTCTATTTTGTATTTATATTAATTAGTTTCAAACAGGACACTGACATTTGTATTTTGTATATTTGTATAATGCTAATGCAGTAATGCATGGCCAATATTTTGAAATACTTTTCAGAAACAAGTTGAGAAGGGAGAGAGCTAAATTGAGAGCTGAAAGGAAGAAGGAAGAAGTGATATTTGAAAAAGTGACTGGCATTGGTTTTGACGGTAGAAAGGATGCTACACTTGCTGTTAACAAAGTAAATGAAAAGTATTATACATCCACAATCCTAGAGGAACATTATGTCATTACTGGAGAGCCAGGTAAATGGAAATGATTGTCATACAGTTATAGGCGTTATGCTGTTATTACTGTACTATAAAGTAATATTTCAATTACTTAAAAAAATTTCTTTTTAAGTGACAACTGTCCAGTTAACTTTATTCCTTCCTTTTCATTTTTATTTAATTGTAAAATTAATTACATTATTTCAGATGATTTCTACCTCGACCCATTTTACCCAGAGAGTGGCAAAGGCATTGACATTGCTCATGGCATTTATAAGATCATTAAAGGGACAGAACTTGAGGCCAAATTAAACTTAGTTAAAGCAGATGGGACAAATACTAACACAGGACATATGCATGGGTCAATCAGATATGGAAATGTTTTTAGGGCAACCTCTTCAGTGGGATATTGTCTTCTGCATCTAAATGAATTGCCACTTAGACACATCTTCATAACTTTAAATGGGACAACAAAAAGTCCAGACAAATTTCCTGGCCCTATTGGTTCTCAGCTCAATGGGGATGTGTCAGAATGGAATGTTGTGGACTTCAAATCTATACCTTATCCTGCATTTGTGCTTCTACCAAATGAGGTGGTGGTCAATAATTTATCAACAGACCAATACTATGGATACTGCATCTGCTGGGCAATTATTACTGGTGAAGTGGATGAAGACCTTGCACTCTTAGAAGTTGGCCTGCTAAATCACTCTCGATGGCTCACCTTAGCCTGTAGAATTCTTCGCTTTTATGTTTCACAAAAAAGACCCAGTAAGAACCTCAAAATCATAGAATTCATCATCAAAGTATACTTTCACAGTTGGTTCAATATCAAGGCTAATAAGAGGCTAAGTGATGGGTCAAGAAACCTATTCAATATGATCCAAAGAGTAAATAAATTCCCTGACAGAAAAATTAGAGAAATTTGTTATGACGTATTAAACAATAACAGCTATTTTGCTCATGGTGAAAATATTTTAGTTGGAATGCTGGCTGATGAAGATGAAGAGGTGAGGAGGTGTGCTGTCAATAAAGTTCTGTGTCTGAGGGGAGTTATAGAGGATTTTGATGATGAATCTGGTAGTAGCAATGATTTTGCAGGTGGAATAATTGAAAGTGATGATGAGAATGAAGAGGATCATGAACGTGGTACTGATGAATATCCTGCTATAGATGAGAATGTTAGGGTCTTTAGAAAGCCAATCATCAATTTCAAAGCTTCTGCATACCACAAGCTGTCTGCTATGTCCCAATGGGAAACTGTTCCACCTGTATTAAAAGAATTCAGTAATGATGAACTGCGTGATATCATTAATACTGCATTCAAAAACTAGATCACGAGTGCCACAGTCAGAATGTTGAAAGGCACATCAAGCTTGTCACTGAAGCATCCTTGGCTGTTGTAGGTCATGAGGGTAGAGATGGTCTTATTAGAAACAAAAAATAGATCATGTAAATTAAAAAGATTTTGTGTCTAAAAATATTTTAAGTTCTAGATTATTATTTATCATGCTAAAATATGACAAAATGACAATTTGTTAATTGTATAATTTAATGTTTGGCGTTTTGGAATGTCAAAAAGCATTTTCAATGAATTTAAAATGGCTGATTTTGATTGATTTTGATTGCTGATTGAAAACCACTAATACATGTCAATTTGCAGCTTGAGAATGTTTTATTGTGTTGACATTCAGTTGAAAGGGGGTCTATGGGCCCAAAAAATTAGTTTTTCTAAAATAACTCAAAAACTAAAGGTTTTATGAAAAAATACCACTCTTAATAATTTGTTCTAAATCAAATTCTGCATCTTTTGGTATGCAAACCATCTCTCTAGCATGTTCAGAAGAAGAGATATTGCCATTTTCCTGATTTTGCTAGTGCGGCATTAGATGTTTTTACAAAAATGGGGGTGGCCGGACACACGTTGGTGGCCAACAATTATTTTTTTCAGGAATCTTATTTTTATATCAAAAGCCAACTGTTAGTCACTCTGATAAATTAAAATCAAACAAAAATTATAGTTTCAGCCCAGCCTAAATTGCTACAATCAACAATTTGGACCCTTTTGAATTTCTAATATTTTGTAGCAAAATAATTTATAATCCTGATGTTCAATAAAATCATATTTTGCGTTTTATTTTTAATTTTTAATAGACTATCAAAATAATTTATAATCCTAATGTTCAATAAAATCATATTTTGCATGGGGGCAATACAGAACTGGCCCTGTGTTCTGTTCAGTTAATATTTACTGAATGCCATGAGCTGAACCTATGATTGAAAATAAGTTTATATAATGTATTTTTAGTCGCTCTTTCTTAATATGTTATCCATTTTCTGTGAAAATACAAAATTATAGAAAAAATTACAAGTTACATTTTTATAGTGAATATTTCCTGTTTTGGCTATAATGTACTTTTTTCATAAAATATTTTTCCTCATTAGGCTAATTTTTCGCTACTCTGCGACTTAATTAGTTGGTTGGTTTCTGTTCTGTCTTTTTTTTTTTTTCTAATTGGATTCAGTTTGGTCGTGTTTGTGATAGAATTATGACGTGCTGTGTGTGTAGTTTCTGACTTTGAGAACTTGATTTGTCATGCGCCCTAGATGAAGAGAAAGCATTGGATGTTTTTATCAATTACGGCATTATTCTCTCATCCTTAACTTGCCTGAAATGTGACAGCGAGTACCTAATACGAAAAGATCAGAAGATATTTTGGTGAAATAACCAATATTAACTGGTTAGATCAACTGAATGCCCAGTTAGGTCAACTGAACAGGCACGTGCACAGGGGGGGGGGGGGCTTGGGGTGCTTGAGCCCCTGCCCTTTTTCTTCTTCTTATCAAAAGTGCCCTTTTAGTCAAAATTCATAAATATATTGATTCGACATAAATTTGAATTAATTAGTTATATTTTTATTTAGTTACTGCTACTTCAACAGATTTTCAAAACTGGAATTACTTTGATCTATGATTTTTTTATTAGAATAATAAACTTAACATACCGTTACTATTATTTTGTCAATCAGGGAGGGCGTCCCTAGTGGTAACACTGACTGCAGCTGTTCACTGTTGATTGCGTCTCTCGGGTATGTGGGTGTATTGTTTACTGTTTGTTTATTTTATGTTAACCTAAGCTAACTATGGCTTTGAAGAAGAGGAAGACAAACTTTTGACAGAATTGAGGATATTTCACTCAGCCTACTCACTGCCAAAAAATGATCTGAGATCCACCCTCAATTGTTTCAAGGAAAACGATGCCCATTTTGTCTTCCCAATTATGTATGAGTTGCTTAAAATTTATGCAACACTTCCAGTAACAACAGCAACTGTGGAGCGCTCCTTTTCCAAGCTCAAGTTAGTTAAGCATAAACTGCGGAGCCTGTGTGGAGAAGAAAGACTCTCTGATCTCATGCTGCTTAGCATTGAGAAAGACATCCCTGTTGATAATGAAGAAGTGATAAACATTTTCAAGCGCATGGCCAACAGGAGACTGCTATTATGATTTATTAAACATGTTGGCTTCCTTATTCTTCAGTATGCATTTCATTGTAGATGATTAAGAATATAATTTTTGCTTTTGTATTTTCCTGATAAGAATCAATATTTTTCTATTGCTACTTAAGAGCTGCGGCCATCATATTAAATAGCCCACAGTATATTTCTATAAATCTTTAATTTATAGTTTCATATTATTCCATATTTAAATGTATATACAGCAGAATACTGTAATTTATGATGAGCAAGCTAAAAGTCAATATAAGTAAAATTGAATAATAATTGTAAATACACTCCAATATTTCAATATCTTCATATCTTTTGAAAATCTTGCAATAAAAACATGCCTTTTTACAACAAATTTTAATTTATTTTCTTTAATCAGCTTTATATACAAAAATAATGCATTGAATTTAATGGAATTTAAGAATATTTACTACATACAACTTTAAAAATTTTCTTTGTGTGTATACATATATATAGCCTATATGGCATTGCGGATTTCATTTTTAAAAATGTTAGGGGAGTGCCCTTTTTTCAACTGAGCCCCTGCCCTTCTGAAAGTCTGTGCACGTCACTGCAACTGAATGCCCAGTTAGGTCAACTGAATGCCTGGTTAGGTCAACTGTACACCCTTGATGACTGGTTAGGTTAAATAGTGATATTGGTAAATATTTGTTTTAACGCCCATTCAAACTTAATATTTTTAGTCAGATATACCTGTAAAGCAGTTCAAATACTTTACAATGACTGTATTTTTATGTTTGGGAACTTAATAATAACAGAGATATAGTAACCATTATTACATTAGCATTTGTATAATTTAGGTCTCAGGGGTACGGGGGCAGAGCCCCTGTAAAGATCACGCATCACAAATTGATATCATCATCTCAAAAACTACGCATTTGGCAGCCGCCATTTGCACAGGAAACAGATGGCAGTTTCGTACAAAACACCTCAAAATTAACCAGAAAAGTTTGGACTCGTCATTTTTGTTTAAACTAACGAAAATATCATGACTTAACCTACCCAATCATCAAGGGCATACAGTTGACCTAACCGGGTATTCAATTGATTGGTAAATATGGATATTACGGCCTCCACCCAATTTTGATGCCAAAATATATTTTCCTAGTAGTGTATGATGTGCTTTGTTCAAATCTGGCCTTCATTTTATGTGGAAATGAACCAATCAAAAGTTATGAGACTTCAAAGTTTTAACATATTTTGGTTCATTTCCCCATAAAATGAAGGCCAGATTTTAACATTGCACATCAAATGCTACTAGAAAAATGCATTCTAGTGTCCAAATTGCTAGGGAACCTACCTAACCTAACCTAACCAACCTAACCTAACCCTAATATCAATGGAATCATAAAGATCCACACTCTCTGCATTTAAAATATGACTAACACACCATGTTTAACAAAAATTTTTACAGCAGAATTATCACTATTGTTAATTTCCATAATAACATCTTCGAAATACATTTCACATCCTTCACATGCCATATTGGAAAATCAACTAATAAAGAAAACCAGGGCTGTGGAGTCAGTAGACGAAGCCTCCGACTCCAACTCCTAGAATTTTAGAAGGGCCGACTCCGACTCCTGCCTCTAAATAATAATATAAAATATACTTTGATTATATTAACCCAGAATGGCATTTCATCACTACCAAGTGAATCATCAGGCTACTTTTTAAGCTAAATTTCTCTAAATTTAAGTCTTAATGGTTCTAGCTATGCCATTATGGCGTTTCTGAAAAGAAAATCAACAGTAATTAGTGATATGCAGGAAAAGCTCCTAGAAAGATCATGATATAGGGGAATCATCATAAAATAACTATAATGCAAGATAGGAGGTTAAAGCTCCTATTAGGAGCTTTAACCTGAACCAATATAAAGTACATCATAAAAAAAAAAGGAGTCGGAGTCAGTCCATTTTTACCAACTCCAATTCCTCTAGCAATGAATTTACTTCCGACTCCGACTCCACAGCCCTGAAGAAAACGGAAAACACTATACCTCATTTTTTGTTTTTTTCCACCCAAATAGATATACTTATGATGACATCATTCAAAAAATGGAGTTACGAAAATAATTTCTTTAAAAGCCTATAACATTATAAATACACAATTGCACAAATAACAACATATACCATTAGACTCCTAAAATTATTCTGAAACGTTTGATAATAGCCAATATTGTCAACTTGGTGGAGGCCGTAATATCCATATTTACCCAATTGATCTAACTGATATCACGTACTGAACTGTCCGCAAAACATTAGGACCGATCAATTTGTGATGTGTCCCCCATACCCATGAGACCTAAATTATACAAATGATAATGTAATAATGGTTACTATATCTGTTATTATTAAGTTCCCAAACATAAAAATACCATCATTGTAAAGCATTTGAACCGCTTTACAGGTATATCTGCCTAAGAATATTAAGTTTGAATGGGTGTTAAAACGAATATTTACTGTGATATTTTCGTTAATTTAAACAAAAATGATGAAAACAAAAATGACATGGCCTGAAGTTGAAATAAAAAATACATTTTTCTAGTGTATTTTGGTGTGCTCTGTGTAAATATCAGTTTAGACGGTGATTCAAGCAAAATGAAGGTTAGGTTAGGTTAGATTGGATGATGTCAAAAATATGACCTTCATTTTCTGTGCACATGGAAAGAAATGACTGAAATAATGTCCAAAAAATCATATTTCTTCCCATTTGCACAGGAAATGAAGGTCATATTTGAATAGGGAACATCAAAATACACTAGCAAAATATATTTTTTACTTCAACTTCAGGTCATGGCATTTTGTAAATAATTATGGTACCGTTCTGTTCAAATATGACCTTCATATCTTGTGCAAATGAACTGAAACAAAGTTATGAAACATTAAATTTTTCTATGTTTTGGTTCATTTTCGCTAGAAATGAAGGTCATATATGAACCAAACACACCAAAATACGGTTAATATTCGTCTTTGAACCCGCTCATGTGTGGTTAAAACAGTATAATATATTGAATTGCCATTCAAAACTGACTAAGAAAATATATATCTTATCTTGTGCAGATTTGTATAAAATGTGTTTTTTTATTAAAATATATTTCCTATTTTTCGTGTTTTTTCAATATATATATTTTGACTATTTGATGAATATTTCCTATTTTTGGTGATTCTGGCTACTTCTGCATAATTCAATTTGTCCTGTTTTACAATTACAGTTGTCCCTTGACATTCGCAACAGTTACGTTCCAAATGCGGTTGCAAATGTCAGATTTTCACAAATACTTGATGCCCCCCTCCGGATGCCCGGGTGCATTGTCCAGTATGAGGTCTTTGAACTGGATGCCTTTGTCTGCCACATACTTCCACACCTCTGGCATGAAACAGCAGTGGAACCATTCTAAAAATAGCGTTTTAGTGGTCCATGCCTTTTTATTCGACATCCAGTGCACTGGGAGGAGGTGCTTGTCTTTCCCCTTTAACGCCCAAGGCCTCTCCGCTTTATAAATGAGCACGGGCTTTATCATAAAGCCCATGGCATTGGCGCAAAAGAGCAGTGTGAATCAGTCTTTGGCTACTTTAAAACCCGGTGCACTCTTCTCTTGTTGACAAATAAAGGTTCTGGCAGGCATTTTTTTCCAGAATGCTGATTCATTGGTGTTGAAAACTTGTTCGGGCCTGTATCCCTTCTCTTCGATTAGGCTTTTCAAGATGGCGGGGTACTCCCGGGCAGCCATGTGGTTGGCGGATGCTGCTTCTCCCGTTATTTTCACATTTCGCAGGGCAAATCTCTTCTTAAAATTATCAAACCACCCCTTACTGGCTTGAAATTCAGGGGGGTCTGGGTCCGTGCTTGTGCCCTTTCCTGTCTTGAAACTCTCATAGAGCCTCTTAGCCTTCTCTCGGATCACCACTGAGTCTATGAGGATGCCCTTCTTATGGCTGTCCTCCAGCCACACAAAGAGCGCATTTTCCATTCGGACAATAGCCTTGTCCCGAATTTGATGTGCAACCTTCGCACCTGGAGAACCACTTGACGCAACAACATCCTGTATGGCTTTTTCCTTACTCTTGATTCAACGCACAGTCGACTCGTTTATACCAAAATGGCGGCCCACAGCGGATGCTGACAGTCCTTCATGCAGCTTATCAAATACTTGAATTTTCTCAGTCAGCATCATGACCTTCTTTTGGCGCTTGGGAGCACTAGCCTCCTGACTAGAAGCACTTCGCTTAGGCCCCATTGTCACCAAACACACGATAATGAATGCAATAATGGAAGACCGCGCCGATAGTCAAAGTCACGAATGTCAAGGGACAACTATAAATCATTTTTAGCAATTGTTCCATTTCTTCATCTGTTCAGTTCGGTTTTTTGTGACTAGAAGTATGACATGTCAGTTATGCATATTTGATTTTGAAGACATGATCCACCATATTGCCCTCAATGAAGACAAGAGTTTAGACCTTTTTTTCAATCACGGAATAATTAAGACATCCATTACTTGCCCTAAATGCAATAGTGCTTGTATTTTTAAAAAAGACCAGATGGTCTTTAGGTGCTGTACAAAAAATCCTAAAAATAAACGTGTCTCATTAGGCAATGTAGGCACATGTTATTACATTATCATTTATATAATTTAGGTCTCGGGGGTATGGGGGGCAGAGCCCCCATAAAGATCACGCATCACAAATTGATCGGTCCTAATATTTTGCGGACAGTTCAGTACGTGACACCAGTTAAATCAACTGTACACTAGGGTGTGACAGTTGCCCCAACTTTATCCTACAATGCTGTTCAAAATTTTGGTGTTGCATATTGACATAGAAAATACCCACGTGCAAGTTTTTGAAGATTCATGCATATTCGAGTGAGCACCAGCAATTTGAAAAATAGCGATTTTGCTTATACGGCATACGCGCCTATATATGAGATTACACAACCATCATAAGGGATATTAACACAAATCATTTGCCTGTCTTAATTAAAAGCTGTTATCACTAACACAAAAAAGTTAATCATTCTTATTCTCTCACGGTACATTAAGGGTTTTATCATATATTCACAAGGTATTATTTCTCTAGAGCAAGAAACCATGATTTCTGTTCGGAAACAGATGATCGTTTGCGCTGATTAGGAACGCGGTGTCTGTCATTTTCAACTACTTGAAGGACTTCTTCAAAGCGCTCCTCATCCCTGGCAACATTAAGAAAGTCATGGCAAAGTTTTACACCACGCTCTGCAGCCTCATTGACGACCTGAAGCTTGTCCACAACCCGTTTCATGTTCAGGTAGTCGTCATGATCCGCCCATTCACTGGCTGGACTGTGGAGAAACTGATAGGGCATGCCTAAAATGGTGAAGAACCGGCTTGAGTCAAGCCCAATTAGGTCCACCAGGGCAGTACCACTTTCTGGGACAGGGGGAAGATATGGCTTTCCATAGCACCCATGATTGAGCCCCACTCTCTTAGTAACTTCAGTGCCTTCATGGCAAAGAAGGGCCTTCCTCATCTCCTCTTTTGTCCTTTCTTGTACTTGGGACGAGAACAAAGCCAGTGGGGCCAACTCCTCAGTTAGGTACCAAGTGTGTCTACCGAGTGCCACACGTGCTTTGTCAACTATTGTGGCGTCATATGGGGCAAATTCAGCCAAGGTTTCGACCAAATTCAAGTCATTCAGTGGCGCACTTGCTGGAACGGGGCAAACAATCCACCATGGGACATAAACAGCGACTGTGAACACAGCAAACCGTTCTAACTTGCTGATTTGACTTTTAGTCACACCTCGGCTTTGGGAAACTGCTCTTTGATCTGGCCTGACAAAAGAACAATCTTGAGGGTATAGAGCAGTTTAGCCATCCACCTTGCTTTGTGAAGTGCGCCGGGGTAGACCATTGTGAAGTTCACTGGCTCGGATCCTTTAGTTACAAGCAGCAGACAAAGCTCTACCAGCTCCTTGTAGTCGCCACGTGTAAATGGTTGGGCTAGAGATTCACGGAAGAAGTCAGCCATCTCCTGCTGGCGCTCCTCAAACACTGCAGGCATTGCGGGGTAGTAGTATTTCTTTTTTTCATTGTACGCCAGTTGAGAGAAATGGTTCTTGAACCTAGAAATGCAATTATTGGGATTATTGTATTTCGTACTAATCTATAATATTGTTTTAGGGGTATTAAGATTGATATGATCGATCATTTGCTTGGTGTTAGTATATCTTATAAGTCTAATAAAAGAAATTCCACTAAATTTGTTCATTAGATAATAATATTCCTTGTTATTTTGTAAAGCTTATGACTCACCTCTGGAAAACCATTATGTTTGGACTTGAAGAGCCCTCCACTTTCAAGCAATCCCAGCAAACACCTAGGATGACTTCGCCCACATGCCTGCGACAGGCGCACCAGAATACGGCACGCTCTAATTCCTTTTGGAGGGAGACGCAAGCAGCTGTTTTTTGTCCTGAAAAAAAAAATGTAATTGTAGTTTAAGGCCACCATTTCAGACACGTGCTTTTTGCAGATTTCTGTTAAATCATTCACTGTATTTTGGTATTAATGTCGTGATAAATTCACGCTGATGTTTGAAATAGGTTTACCTGTATTGGATGAAGTTGTGTCGAAAACCATACCAACGACATTCTGTTCACACTCCCAATCGACCAGAAGTTGTTTGGTTGCTGTTGATAGCAAGTCTCCTTGAACCAGGCCAGCTTTTTGAGTCAAATGCGGAAGAGGTAGGACTCCAAGAAGCTTTGTGCCATTGACACCAGACACAAGAATGGGCAGGCGGTCATCAGTGCCTTTGGAATCCAGCGTGTCCATAAGTTTACCATCCCAGTGCACCAGTACTTTGTCTGATGGTTGCCATTCATCCATGATTTTTAAACTTATTTCTGACACGATGGAAGCTCGGTATCGGTGGGCCGTCCTTGCATTTAGACTCAGCTTTGATGTATCTCCACCACATGCAGATACAAGGGAGTACACAATTGCACTCAGCTGGGTCGGCGAGATGTTGTTTCGAATACTGCATGAAACAAGTTCTGCCGACTTCAGAATATCATGGGGCACAAAAATTGAAACTCCCTCTTTCACTGTTCTCCGATGTTTTCTTTGGTTCAGCAGTGCTGGCCTCATCAATGTCATCGTCCTCATCAGAGCTAATAGGTTAATCAATATCAGCCTGTACATTCTCAGCATGATCACATTGCTCTCTCTCTTGTCGCTTCTCTTCTCGCATCTGCCTTTTCTGTCGCTTCTGAACCTTTTCTGTGAGTACTTTGTTTACCCCAGAGTAGGTAGCTACTCTGTCACTTAGCATGCTTTTCATAAAGAGTATGTCAGTATCGATGGCATCTTGTTCGGCCTGAGTTTTCCCCTTTTTCGCAGCCGCCATGTCTTTCAACACTGTGTTCTTATAAAATTTCATCGTCAGGCTCAATTCTGATTTAAACTTCATAATTCCAGGATCATCAGCCCGTCTTCTATCCTCATTCTTTTTCATAAGCATCATGTAGTCTTTGTCATAGTAAGTTTTAATCACTCGGCCAATATTGTTCCTGCCTGTAATGGTCGGGACATTCGCCTTCTGGTAATGCAAAAGCACATTGTCAATGGTGGCAGATAAAGCCTGGTCCCAATGCATATCCCGAAGGTTTGCTAACAGACATAGTAAGACCTGCCTATTAGTTGGCAGTTTGCAGCCCTTTATTTCCTTTTCTTCTTCTCGGGGTACGGTGCCCAATAACATTCTGACATATCATCATCTTGCCGTGTATCCATGATTAAATTCTCTATTCACATCATCAAATCACTGTCAAGGGAAAAGAAAAGAGCATCATTAAAATTAAATGCAATAAAATAATACGTGGAAAATTTGTGGGTCAGCGTTCGACCCGGAAATGAAAATCTGATAAAATGTGCTATTTTCACACTTATTTATGAAGTTCATAAGCTGAAATAGCAATACTTGCTGGTACGACGGTGCTAGCTCAAACATGCACCGATCTCCAAGAAAATTTACAGGGGTGTTTCCTAGATAAATACACAACACTAAAACTTTGAACAGCATTGTAGGACCATTTTTTGATTTTTGGAGGGCAACGGTCACACCCTACTGTACACCCTTGATGATTGGTTAGGTTAAGTCATGATATTTTCGTTAGTTTAAATGAAAATGATTACTGCAAATTTTTCTCGTTAATTTTGAGGTGTTTTGTCATCCGTTTCCTGTGCAAATGTGTAGTTTTCAAGATGACTATATCTCGAAAACTACGCATTTGCACAGGAAATGGATGGCAGATTCATGCAAAACACCATTGTTTGTGGTGTGTCCTGGCACAGGTGGCAGGTGTCGTCTATGGAGTTGTCTAGCAGAGCTGGGCACTTGCGGCATATTGCGGTACTGCGGTACTGCTGCACTACCAAACCGGTACCAAACCGGTACGCGGAAATTTGAATGCGGTAGCGGTACTGCGGTACTTTCAGCGATCCTTTGCGGTACTGCGTTATGGGGGCCCGGGGTGGTAGTGCGGTGGTACCGCAAGTACCGCAGTACCGCAAAATATGCCGCAAATGCCCAGCTCTGTTGTCTAGTCTGTGTTTATATGTCCGTAAGTTGGGGTGATAGCACGATTCCGATGTGGACAAGTTAATTCGATCCGATCTGCTCAGGCTGATCTCTGACCTGTTAATGGGTGGCGGCTTCGCAACTAGGACCACTTTCAGACCGAGTCGTGTCAGTGCTTTGTCAGTTAGGTGTGTGTGTATGTGTTTTCTGTACTGTGTGATAGAGATAGTTGTTGTTGTTGGTTATCTGATCAGCCGACCCTGATCGAGTAAGCCGGCGGCACACAGGTAACCGATCGCTTTCTCCGGAGTGGACCAGAGGTTCAGCGCACTAGTGAAGTTGTGTTGTGTTCGTTGTTGTGCTAGAGCGGTACAGTCTGTCATAATGTGTTCAATTGTTTGTGCTGTGTCCTGGCACAGGTGCCAGGTGTCGTCTGTGGAGTCTGTGTTTATATGTCTATAAGTTTGGGTGATGTCCACATCGGAATCGTGCTAAGTTAACTTGATCTGATCTACTCAGGCTGGTCTCTGACCTGTCAATGGGTGGCGGCTTCGCACCTAGGAGTGCCAGGGGTGTAGTCGAGGGGTAACGCCGTATAACGGCGTTATACTTCCTAAAATTTCAGTGAAGTAGCGTTATACTACCTACTATAGTAGCCATAGCCATAATTGTTTCTTATTTTCTTAAACTTATCATTCTAACTCATTTTTCCTTACAGAAGATATTAGATAATTATATTAAGAATGAAAAGACAGCAGTCTCTACCTGAATTGTGGTGCAGGAGCACTACTACGAAACGACAAAAAGTCAATAAAACTACAGATCTACAAAGTACGTCTACTTCAACTTCAAGGGATGATGATGACGCCCGATATTTGGACTGAGAAGCAAAAGGAAGAATTTCAAGCCAAGTATACATGGTTGACTGCAAGTAATAAAAAAATTGGTAAGCTTATCTGCTCATATCTACTATACTCATCTAACAGTTAATAACTTATTAATAATAAGTTGTTTATATTTATAAACAACTTATTAACTGTACTGATTGACGAATGTTTAAAATAATTATGTTCATTTTTATTTTTCAGGTTGTTTTTTGTGCAAGAAAGCCGGATGTTTAAAAGAAAAAGGCGTTCATCTTGCGATAGAATGGGTTAACTGTATAGTGGAGTCGATGGCTGAAGATAGGCAGCAAAGATTGTCTGCTCTGATGGGTAAAATTAAAAAGCATGTTGATTTTCAAGCTCACAAAATGGCTGAAAAGGTGGCTAACAGAAGAGAAAAAGGAATAATGGAATCCTGTACTGAAAGAGCTAATGCACAACTCATTTCTCATACTGAAAAGGTTTCTAGAACGGTTTACTACATTAGAGAATATTAATTATATTTTATTATTGATTAGTGTCTTCATGTTGATGCCTTTATTTTTCATGTATGTATTTATGTTTTGTTTCTATGTCTCAGAGTTCCATCATTGTTTAGCATTATGGATATTGGTCAATAAATTAATAACAAAAAGTGGAATCTTATTTATGATGGAACTTTATACAAAACAATAGTGAATCTCAACAGGTCAACATGCCCGTGGTGAAATGTCCAATTGAGGGGTGCGCATATGAGAACCCCGCACACAGCGACGCCACTGTAGCAGCACTCCTCACAGCCCACTGCACTGTCCACTCCGTGTCCGCTGCCGGCGCCACGGCGCAAGTGGAGAAGGTGAAGAGACCAACAATATCCTCAGCCGGTACGAGCGACGAATGGTCATACTTCACATCGCGATGGATGGACTATGTGGATGCCACCAAAATCACGGGTCGTGACAAAGTGGTGAAGCTACTGGAGTGCTGCGATGAACCCCTTCGCAAAGACCTCACACGACCAGCCGGTGGTAGTCTGACAGGGAGAAGTGAAAGTGAGGTGCTCGCAGCCATAAAGAAACTCGCAGTCAGAGAAGAGAGCACCATGGTTGCTAGAGTGGCGCTGCACAACCTGCGCCAAGACCGTGAAGAAACCGTGCGTTCATTCGGCGCCCTACTCCGTGGCCAGGCAGGGGTATGCAAGTACATCACCAAATGCTCGAGCTGCGATGCGGATGTGAACTACACGGAGGCCATCTTGCGCGACGTCCTGACCCGCGGCATTGAGGACCCCGAGATTCAACTGGACCTACTCGGCAACACGAACCAGAACATGACATTAGAGCAGGTCTTCCAGTTCGTCGAGGCCAAAGAATCCGGCAAGCGCCCAGCATCACGTCTTCTCGATTCTCAGAGCGTCGAAGCTGCTAACAGCGCCTACAGACGGAACAAGAAGGACGCTCTGAAGGAGATGACAGTCGGCAACCATGAGGTGTGCTCATATTGCGGCAGGCAAGGGCACGGCAAAAGTGCCACAGGCAGGGTCTGAAAGAAAGACTACCCAGCCTATGGCCACACATGCAGCCACTACAATCGTGAAAACCACTTTGAAGCAGTGTGTAGGAGCAAGCACAAACCACCAAGAGTCGAGATAGTAGCGAATTCACATGCAATATGCGAAGGTGCTGTATTCGAGGCGCTCTGCTTGATTGCCACAACTGGCCGACGCCGCATCAGGAGTCATCGCCAGTGGTGTAATACTAAATAAAGAAGTGAGGGAACGCATTTTGAGTGTTACTCAGATGCGGGGGGGACAATGGCGAGCGCGGCGAGCCCATACAGCTGGGGGTCCGGGGGCACTGTAAGCCCCCCGGGAAATCTTTTGAAATCTGACCAATTTCAGGGATATTTTGAGGTCATATGCACTGGATATTAGAATATATTCCAAGGTTGAAGATGCAGTATTTCCAGTGTCATTAGATATATGACATCCAGTACGATCAATAAAAATAGCTAACAACTGGAATGATTAACTAAAAAAAAGTTAACTGGTACGCCGTGGTGACTGTTTCATCAGATCTTTATAGGCTAGCATTGCCTCAGTCGAAGCTAAAAGAAATGAAACAGTTAATGATTCTTTCTCATATTTCTTCTAGGGGTGGGAATTAAAATTTCATGACGTTAGAGATTTGTAAGTTCGAATTTATTTGAAATAGTGAGGGAACGCCGTTCCGTCTACCAAAAAAAGTAAGGGAACGCCGTTCCCACGCGTTCCCACAGCACTACACCACTGGTCATCGCCCTTGACTACCATTTTTATCATCGCCTTTCCGACGCATGGATTAAGCAAGCCTCCAGACCTCAGCCATTCATACACCTCACAGTGACAGCCGTCGATGAAGATTACGCTGCATTCGGATTCGAGCTAAAGGCCGCGCCCAAGATTGCTACACCGGCTGACAGAGCTGTCTGGCAGGCATCAAAGTCATCCACCGCATAGCCTCAAGCAAGCCGACCTTATCCCCGTCACGATGAGAATGCACGCCGCCAACAACGGATGCATCAAAACACTCGGCGCCGTCATCCTGCGACTCTCTGAAAAGGACAAAACCGGTAAAGTGGTAACAACTCGTCAACTCACCTATGTCACGAACAACTCCGACAAGCTGTTCCTCAGCAAGGAGGCATGCATCGTGCTCGGCATGATCACCGACAACTTCCCGATGATCGGTGAGACGTCTTCGCATCGACTCGAGGTAACCTTGGCAGCCGACACCGCGAGCGATGATGTGCCGGCGAGAGATAGTGCTATCAGACCAGCCCATGCGACTGCCCGATACGTCAAACACCGCCCCGGCCGCCATCACAACTACCGTTCCTGGCGACTGAGAAGAACCGCGACAGATTGCGGCAGTACTTGGTCGAATACTACAAGTCAAGCACATTTTACACGTGTGCGCATCAGCCGTTGCCAATGACGGAGGGCCCTCCATTGAAACTTATGGTGAACCCTCTAGCTGACCCGGTGGCATATCACACTCCAGTACCCGTCCCTCTTCACTGGCAAGATGACGTCAAGCGTAGACTTGACCAAGACGTGAAATTGGCCGTAATCGAGCCAGTGTCTGTCGCCGAACCGGTGACATGGTGTCACCGGATGGTGGTTTGCACCAAGAAGAACGGGAAGCCACGCCGTACGGTCAGCTTCCATCCCCTGAACATACATGCCACCCGCGAGACACACCATACTCAGTCACCGTTCCACCAGGCATGGTCGGTGCCCCATGGCAAGAAGAAGACCGTGTTCGATGCCTGGAACGGATACCACAGCGTGCCCCTCCGCGAGGAAGACCGTCACCTGACTACCTTCATCACTCCGTGGGGCAGGTACCGGTACCGCACGGCGCCCCATGGCTATATCACCTCTGGTGATGGCTATTCGAGACGTTACGACGAAATAGTATCCGACGTTCCAAACAAAACCAAGTGTATCGACGATACGCTGCTCTGGTCGGACGACCTGAGACAAAGTTTCTTCCAAGCAGTCAACTGGCTTGACATCTGCGGCAAACACGGCATTACGCTGAACTCTGAGAAGTTTGTATTTGGACAAGACACTGTGGAGTTTGCTGGCTTCGAAATCACACTCGACAGAGTACGACCCTGCAAGAAGTATCTGTAGGCCATCCGTGACTTTCCTACACCAAAGAACATAACCGACATTCCCTCATGGTTTGGGCTAATTAACCAGGTGGCGTATGCTTTCGCTATGGCAAAGAGAATGATACCTTTTCGCCAACTCGTGAAGCCCGGCACGCCCTTCCGATGGGATGATCAGCTCAATAATCTGTTCGAAGAGTCGAAGGTGGTGATCATCAGTGAGATCGAGGAGGGTGTAAGTATATTTGACAAAACAAAGCCGACCTGTCTTGCGACCGATTGGTCGAAGTCAGGGATCGGATTCTGGCTATCCCAGAAGCACTGTGACTGTCCTGGTGCCGAACCCTTTTGCTGCCGCACTGGTTGGATGGTCACTCTCGTTGGCAGTCGCTTCACCCACCCCGCCGAGTCACGCTACGCGCCGATCGAGGGGGAGGCTCTGGCAGTCGCTGACGCACTGGACAAGGCCAGGTACTTCGTCCTCGGCTGCGATGACCTCATCATCGCGGTTGACCACAAACCGCTGCTGAAGGTGTTTGGCGACAGGTCGCTGGAAGACTTACGAATGCTCGACTGAGAAATCTGAAGAAGACTCTCCGCTACAGATTTCGCATGATCCATGTACCTGGTGCGAGGCATCGCGCTGCTGACGCTACGTCCCGCCACCCACCGGCGACCGCCAACCTGAGAAGATGCTCCTGGCAGACGACATCTCTGCTAGTAGCCAAGATGCTGTTGCTGATGATGACCTACCGTCGGCAGCTGCTCTGCGCCACTCATTTTTAGCTGGCATACGCACAGAGGGAACGGCTGCGTACAACGACGAAGCCCTCGATGACGAGGTTATGGCCTCCGCGATCTCAGCTCTGAACACGCTGCAGTCCGTTACCTGGAACTGGGTAAGATTGGCGACGAGCAGCGAACAACACATGACAGAGCCCGTCTCGATAATCGAGTCAGGCATGCCTGACTTCCGTCACGAGCTCCCACCCCCACTCAGAGAATATTACCAAATCCGAGAGGACCTGTACACGGTGGACGGCGGCGTCGTATTCAAGAACCGTGTTGTGATCCCCTCTCTCTCTGGCAGGATGTACTGAACGCGCTCCACGCAGCCCACCAGGACGTATTGTCGATGGTCGCGAGGGCTGAGGTGTCCGTATTCTGGCCCGGCATCACCCCTGCTATCACTACCCTCAGGAACAGTTGTAACCATTGCAACCGTATGGCACCTTCGCAGCCCAGTGCTCCTCCAATTCCTCCGGTGTCCCCCCTCTACCCTTTCCAGTGCATTTGTGCCGATTATTTCCACTATAAAGGTACTAACTACCAAAGCTGGGCACTTGCGGCACTTTTTGCGGTACTGCGGTACTACCGCACTACCAAACCGGTACCGCATAACGCAGTACCGCAAAGGATCGCTGAAAGTACCGCAGTACCGCTACCGCATTCAAATTTCCCGCGGTACTTTCCGCGGTACCGACAAACACGACTTTTCAAAAAATTAACACTTTTTTTGAAGTAAACCTTATTACAGGAGTAGAGTAAGACGAATGCTGCGTGTGTTGCATCAGCCTAACTCTAGACACGTTAAGTTTTCGTTCAGAACATGTTACGTTGCCATCCTATCACAACGCCTCAGTGCAGTGCTTGCTTTTGAGCCGGTTGCACGTGTGTTACATTTCTGTGACAAAGATCGATTTTTAGCCATTATGGCAGAAAGTTCAGGTGCGAAATCGCCGATATGCAATTTCTGAAAATATGTGCTATTACTTGTGTTGTTCTTGTGTGCATTGAACAGTTTTTACATAAAATTTAGTGATAAAATATTGGCGAATGGCAATGGCGAATGTTCACCTGTGCTGTGAAAAGAATAAAAAAAAAATTCAAATGTTTTAGCAAAACTGAGTTTATCATTAGAAAGAATTCGTTGATAGGTAGACATTTTGAATGGTTTTATAGTACCGCAGTACCGCGGAACGCACCAGGGGGACCTGAAAAAGTACCGCAGTACCGCGTAACGCACTGGGCATGCTGAGGTACCGCAGTACCGCGTAACGCACCCACAAATTTTGGTACCGCGCCCACCACTGCTAACTACCTGGTGATCGTCGAAAGGTAGTCCAACTGGCCGATTGTGGAGAGGACCACAGATGGCGCCAGATGCCTCATCAACAGCCTGCGCAGGGTGTTCGTGACTTATGGCATCTGCGACGAACTGGCATCTGACGGCGGCCCTGAGTTCACATCCACGGCTACTCGTCACTTCTTTGGGAACTGGGGCGTACACCACCGTCTGGCTTCGGTAGCTTTTCCACATTCAAACTGCAGAGCCGAAGTTGGTGTGAAAACAGCGAAGCGACTGATCACAGACAACACAGGACCGAACGGTGAGCTCGATACAGACGCTTTTCAGCGAGCCATGCTACAATACCGCAACACGCCTGACAAAGATACCAGGCTGTCTCCCGCTATGTGTGTGTTCGGCCGTCCAATCAAAGATTTCATCCCGATCGTGCCCAGCAGGTACAAGCCACACGATACCTGGCTCGGGTCGTTGGCGGCGAGGGAGGATGCCTTGCGGAACAGGCACATGAGAGCCACTGAATACTGGTCCAGGCACACCAGACGGTTACCCCCACTCTTGGTCGGAGACAGGGTCAGAATCCAGAACCAGATCGGCCCCAACCCCAGGAAATGGGACAAGACTGGCCTGGTAATATAAGTGCGACAGTTCGATCAATACGTGGTGAAGGTTGACGGTTCAGGCAGAGTGACTGTACGAAACAGAAAATTTCTGAGGAAATACGTGCCCGTCCAACCGCACAGACGCCGCCTCACCATCGGGGACGACTCCCACCTTCACCTCTCCAGCCCTGCGCCCGGATCGGGGCAGTGCGCGACCTCACCCCCAAAATCACGCATGAACGACTCCCGCCTTCACCCCTCTAGCCCTGCGCCCGAATTGGAGCAGTGCGCAACCTCACCCCCGAAGCCACGCCCCCCCCATCCGCAGTCAAGCGATCATCCCCACCGCCCACCAACCGGCTGGCAACGTAACCTCACCGACTAGCCCCACATCACTCCCACTGCACATCCTACCACGAGGCCTGCCCACCTGACCAGCTGAGCACCCTCAGCAGTGCCCACCAACACCGTCCCTGGCACCCATTGAGCGCTTCTAGCAACGAGATTCCTCTCAACCAGCTGCTCCAGGTGTCCCGCTTCTCCAACCGATGCCCCTGCCGTCAGACGCTCCGGACGCGATAGGAAGACACCTTCATGGCAGAGCGATTACGATATGACGAACACGCTACATACTACATGAATAACCCCTCTCGCCATCGACACCCATACCCTCTACCACACTACTACATATATAGCAGTCTTTATCCCCCTTTTTTTTTCACTATATCAAAGACTCGGGGGCAGATAGAGAACATTCATTATATTTTATTATTGATTAGCGTTTTCATGTTGATGCCTTTATTTTTCATGTATGTATTTATGTTTTCTTTCTGTTTCAGAGTTCCATCATTGTTTAGCATTATGGATATTGGTCAATAAATGTAATAACAAAAAGTGGAATCTTATTTATACATTAACAAAATAAATCGTCCTTTTACCGACTACGAAGGATTAGTAGAGTTACAGAAACATAATGGTATAGACACGAGTGTTACTTTGCATTCACGTTACAGTGCAACGCAGATAACTGATCACATCGCTCATGAGATGAAGCAAAAAGTGTGCAGGGCTCTGATTGAGACGAAAGAGAAAATAGTTGTACTGATTGACGAATCAACAACATAGTATTTGTATCTGATGGTGCAAGCGTCATGTTCGGTGCAAAGTCAGGTGTGCAGCAAGATTATATGTATCCTCGTCTTTTTGTGTGGCACTGCATGAATCATCGCCTTGAATTAGCAGTTGGTGATGCTGTTCGGGATGTAACTAACATCAACCACTTCCAAGCATTCATGGAACTGCAGAAGAGCACAGACTTTATCCAGAGGTGATACTCAGTTAAAACGCACAATTCGTGTTTTGATATCTATGAAGGAGCGCCCAGGAGGAAAATTTACTGAAGCCCTGGCCTCTGCGGAAAAAATGGAACAAATCGATACAATTGGTAACAAACCCAAAAATCAAGGCTGTTCATCCTGGACAGTTTATCACGACTGTAGTTGCCAACTTGGAAAACCGCATGAGCTCCAGTGTCTTTAACAATGAAGAAGTCATTGAAGACATGAAAGTCTTACTTAAAACAACATGGTCAGAAAATCACCAAGATAATCTTCGCTATGGAGGAGAGGTGAGGCGCCTTTGCCAAAAATTTGACATTGATGAAACATCTTCAGTGTTGGGCATGCTTGATTACCTCGCTGGCGAACAAAACCCTGAGAATTTACAAAATCTTCTAACAGCAGTGAACACTATTCCGTGTAGTACTTCAGTATCCGAAAGAGATTTTAGTCAGATGAATTTAATTAGAACAGATTTGCGCTCAAACGTAACTGTGAAGAACATACCAAATCTCATGTTTCTGAGTATCAACGGACCACCACTTCATCAGTTTCAGACGAAAACCTACGTGACTTCATGGTTAAAAAGACACCGATCTGCAGATGATACGCGTTCCAGACAAGTTTCAAAGAAGGAAACAGACATTCGTTCCGTATGGAGCCTATTGTGGACTATATGTAACTGTAGTATCTACTATATCACTATGACACTGCATTATACCGTATACATACGACTGATACGAGTATCTATATGTGTGTTTTTTATTCAAATTAAAAGTAACTAGAGCATGTATGTATTTGTAGTTTTATTTACTAAATATATATTTTTTATTTTCGAATTAACTTTTACTATTTTTATACAGTAATTGTTCTACGAAACGCTTTATTAAAGTTTTGCCTGTAGCGTTACCGTTCCTAAAATTTTAGGACTACACCACTGCCTAGGACCGCATTCCGATCGAGTCGTGTCAGTGGCTATAATGCCTCTCTGGTGTTACCTTAATGGTGCGAGGTGTTGTTGCATGATTGTACATGTAGTGTCAAGGGTGTTGTGGGTTAGTTGTCGCTGCTGCCATGAATTGTGTTCCCCTCATGTCTAAATATTCCCTAACTGTCAGTATTTTTGTTTCTGTGTGCAGGTGTTCTATTGGTGTTGTTTGAGTACATCCTGTAATGATACGAGATAATGGGTGCCCAGCATGGGCTAGCATAGTCCATAACTGAGCGAATATATTGTTTGTATGTGAGTGATGTTGTTTCCTGCTGGTGTTCAAAGTTTGTGCCTGTTAGTACCCTAAGCGTGTTAAGTCTTGACGTACATTTGTTTTTAATGTCCTGAATGTAGTTTGCAAAAGATAATGATGTGTTGTATGTGACCCCAAGTATTTTGGTCCTGTGAGTGTGTGGAATGTTGGTGTTATTTAGTGTAATCTGTGGTTATCTGATGTTCTTTTGTGTTGCTTGTTAGCAAGGTGATGGTTAATTTTGTGGGCACTACTTTGAGTCTATTGTGTGTGAGCCAGTTTTGAATACTGTGTATGTATGTTTATAGGTTATTTGTAGCGGTGTCGATGTTGTTGTGGGTGGATGTTAGAGTGATGTCATCTGCATATGATGATGAGGTAAGCTTGTTATCTATGGGTGTTGGAATGTCATGCATGTATAAGTTGAACAGTGTTGGTGAGAGAACAGAGCCTTGAGGGACCACGTTCGGAAAAAGCTTGTTTTTGGATGAATTGCCATTAAATGTGACATGTGAGTATCTTCCTGAAAGATAATTGCTCAGCCACCTTTTGGTGTTATTGTGCATGTTTGTGTTGAGTATTTTGTTTATGGGAGGGAAGCGTGGGATAGCATCAAATGCTTTACTAATGTCTATTGTTGCTAATAGTGTACGTTGAGCTGGTCGTCTGGAGTTTTATGCCATCCATGATGTGCTGCGTGAGGTTAGTGAGTAATGTCGTGGTTGAGTGGTGAGGTCTGAATCCATGTTGAGTAGGGATAGTGGTATGTGTGGGTTGGTGATTTGTAAGATTAGTCTTTCTGTTACTTTGGAAGGTGTGCATAGTAAAGTAATGTGTCTATAGGAAGCTGGTTCTGTTGGATTTTTGTTTGGTTTCAGTAGTGTAATAATTTTAGCTTGTTTCCATTTGTTAGGAATAATACAGTGTTGGTATGAATATGTGTTGATGTTTGTGAGAGCTAGTATTCCCTGTGGGCCCAAGTGTTTAAGGTGTATGTTAAATATGTTGTCTGGTCCAGTAGCCTTCGAATGCTTAATGTTTTTGATTATCTTTGGTCGTCTGGTCTGTATTGAAGGGTGTAATGGTCGTGTCGAGTCTGTAGGTTTTCTTGTGTCTGGCTGTTTGTCTGTCTGCGTGTTTCTGGTTGTCGTCTCTCTTTAAGTGACTTATCTTTGCGTAATGATTAACTAGAATGTTAGCTTGTGTATATGTTGGGATATTATTTAGGCTGCGACAGACAGCCGCGTGTGAGGTGTGAGTGCCGCTGTTAGAGAGGGTAATTCTGTTTATAGTCTTGTATAGTCGGGATGTACCTGTGGAGTGGTTTGTTGTTATGAATTCCCTAAATGTTTCTGTTTGTTTTTCTTTAAGTTTGTTGTTTATTTCTGTGTTGAGCTGTTGGATCTGCTGTTTTATGGCTTCTGTGTGTGGTGTTTGTGTGTTATGTTTGAGGTTGTTACGTTGCCTTATGAGGTGGGCTATTTCTCTAGGGTAATTTGGGTTGCATTTCCTAATGTTGTCTTTGGGTATGTATTTGTTTGCATTATTGATGATCTGATTAAGTATCTTGAATGTTGTATTGGTGTATGATGGGTGTGCTGTTTAATGTGGTGAATTGTTGCTCAGTCTGTATTTTGAACTGTTCCCAATCAACTTTCTTGTAATTTCTGTAAGTGTGCCTAAGGCTGTTGGGGCAGAGTGTAGAACGTGTTGTAATGATGATGGGCAGGTGGTCTGATGACAGTTGTTTTTTCTGTTCTCCAGTGTATATGTGTTGCTAGTGAGGTAGAACAGAACGCTATGTCTGGGGAGGAGTTTGAGTATCCTGCTTGATGTGGTATGCGTGTATGTTTTTCTGTATTGTTAAGAATGAAGAGGCTGTTTAGTTGTGTGGCTATGTTGGCGCCTCTGGTGTTGCTTTGGTTGTGCAGGTACCAACTAGTGGCTTTAGCGTTGGTCTCCTCCTAAGATTACATTAGTGAGAGAGGCCAGATTGTGTAACTGTGGATTGTAATTAGTTGGCACCTGATGTGAACTATCTGGTGGGATGTAAATGTTGATGAGTGTGGTGTTGTGTGTGTGTGTTTTGCGCGCGTTTTAATGTTAACTGCCTGTATTTCTATCGTGTTATCTGCTTGGATTGAGTTTGTAATGTTTTGGGTGGCATCAATGTAGCTAGTGCTTTTACGTATGTAAGTGATGTCCACCCCCATGACCCCCAGTACGATCTTGACGGATCGCCGTGAAGTCAGGGATAGCGGGTGTTTTGTGTGCGCGTTTTAGTTTTGTTTCTTGTATAAGTGCTATGTGAATGTTTTGTTTGTGCACGAATTCCCTAATCTGCATGATTTTGTTTGTGAGGCCATCTACGTTGTACTATAATATGTTAATATTATGCTTCTGTATGTCTCATATGGTCCTATTGTGTCTATGTCTTTGTGTATGGTGACATGTGTAAGTCGTAGTGGGGCCTGGATTAGTCTTACTGTTGCCAGAGAGTAATAGTAGTCCGGGAAGCACGCAATTGCTCCCTGTAAATTAAAAAAATAGCACGCTGGTCTAGGTCCGACCCCGGGAGCCGATCGGCACTCTGATCGTGCCATGCAACAGGCAGTCGACTGCCAGTCTGGCCAACTGTAGACAGCCCGCTGCACGGAGACTTGAGGAAGTTTGGCCACCAGCGCGTTGATGTTTCGGTTTGACGTCGCCTCTTCTTCACATTGACGCGTCCCACGCTGGAGGATACAGCCACTGTTAGAAGCTTCCTCGTCAGCTACTAACTGTCGACATACTTTGAGGTTTTTAGCTCCCTCCTATCAGTTTCTTATTATCTTTGGTCAAAATGTGATGTTTAATACTGTCATTTCTTTTTGTACCTTATTTTCTTTATTAATTTGTCCAACAATTTGGGATTGGAAGTATATAATGAAATTATTTCCGGGGATAGGATTGTTAGTACCGTCGTCTATGAACATGATGGTGCTCCTTGTCACTATGCCAAAATTGTTCAGGATTATCTAAATGGACGTTTTCCAAATCGCTGGATCGGACGCGGAAGCAACAGACCTTGGCCAGCGAGATCACGAAGATTACGAGTCTTGAAAACTTACGTACACGTATACGAACTGCTGCAGATAACATAACCCCGCAAATACTCCAGAATGTGTTTAGAAATGCTGCGGAACGATTTGAGACGTGCAGGGATACTGATGGGCGTCACCCCGAATCCTACTCTTAATTATTTAATAAATGTTACCACTTTATCATTTTATGATTGAATTCCATATAATTTCCAAGTGTTTCACAAAAATAGATCCTGACTTTATGTACACCCTGTGTATATATATATATATAACGTAAAGAACGACGCTTTGTATAGGAGAATTATCCGCGCAAGATGAGAGCAGAGCGAAAGAACGAAACAAATGAAAAAAATGAGGTACCCACCCGGGATCTTCCGATTGCCGGTCAGATATGATAACCACACACACAGGCCTCACCCAAACAAATGTCGTAATTCCTCTACATACGCGCAGAAACCAATGCCCCAAAGTGGCACCTCCCGCATGCCGTAACATATATACATTATAACTGCAAACACGCAGTATAATTAACGTAAAGAACGACGCTTTGTATAGGAGAATTATCCGCGCAAGATGAGAGCGAAAGAACGAAACAAATGAAAAAATGAGATACCCACCCGGGAATCGAACCCGGGATCTTCCGATTGCCGGTCAGATATAACCCCTTTGGGGCATTGGTTTCTGCGCGTATGTAGAGGAATTACGACATTTGTTTGGGTGAGGCCTGTGGTGTAGTGGTTATCATATCTGACCGGCAATCGGAAGATCCCGGGTTCGATTCCCGAGTGGGTACCTCATTTTTTCATTTGTTTCGTTCTTTCGCTCTCATCTTGCGCGGATAATTCTCCGATACAAAGCGTCGTTCTTTACGTTAATTATACTGCGTGTTTGCAGTTATAATGTATATATGTTACGGCATGCGGGAGCTGCCCCTTTGGGGCATTGGTTTCTGCGCGTATGTAGAGGAATTACATTTGTTTGGGTGAGGCCTGTGGTGTAGTGGTTATCATATCTGACCGGCAATCGGAAGATCCAGGGTTCGATTCCCGGGTGGGTACCTCATTTTTTCATTTGTTTCGTTCTTTCGCTCTCATCTTGCGCGGATAATTCTCCTATACAAAGCGTCGTTCTTTACGTTAATTATACTGCGTGTTTGCAGTTATAATATATATATATATATATCAGAGCTGGGCACCGCAAACTCAAAATCACTTCCGCAATCGCAAATCCGCAAACTCAAACCTTACCTTCCGCAACCGCAAATTGCTTGCCATTTTTGGTGCCGCAAACGCAAACCATATTTCCAATTTTTACAGTGCTGGGCACTTCCGCAAACCGCAAATTCCGCAATCGCAATTTTAACTATAAAAAGTATCCAAAACATTAAAGAGGTATAAAAAGTTTTTATATCTTTTTAATGTTTAATGTTTTAGCCTTGTTTTTATTAAAAACAAGGCTAAATAATTTATTACAATAAATCACTATTGTAGAAGAAATAAAAATACTACATATATTGATATATTATTTTGAACAAAAACACCTCCTGCAAGTAAATAGTAAATAAATTAAATAATAAATTTAATCATTTGAATTTCATAAATTCTGAGACTTAGACACGTTAGAGAAGACTGTACTGTAACTGTAGTAACTGTACACACATTACATTACACAAGTTAAATTAAGTTAACACTGTGACTGTACACAACTTGAACTCACTGTACAACTCAACCCCTCTAGCCTCTACAAGTGTACGCCTCTGGCTTTGTCAACAAGTTCAGTCGTCCTCCTCCAGTAACTGAGCCAAATCCAGTTTTAATAAGTCCATGTTCCCCTTCATGAACACGAGACATTGGAAGTTGTCAGAGGTCAGGCTGGCCCTTTTGGGCTTCATTATATCTGACCCATGGGAGAACAGTCTCTCCACGGCCGCGTTATACTTGAGGAAAACATGAACCCAGGCGTTGCGGTGAAGTTTGGGGAACATGCTCTGCTCCAGCTCCTTGTTCTTCTTGTCAGAGGACCAACTGTCCAACTCTTTCGCCAACTTGTTGGAGAGGCGATTGGAGTTGCTGTTGCTGGTCTCCCTCTCCATTGGCGTTGGGCTTGGCTAGTGGCCACGTGGGAAATTTGTGGAAAGATTTGCGTTTGCGGTCTTAGTTCCGCAACGCAAATTCACTATTTTGCGATGACTTTGCCGCAAACGCAAATCCGCAAACGAAAAACATACTTCCGCAATTGCGGAAGTGCCCAGCTCTGATATATATATATATGAGAGAGAGAGCGTGCGTAGAAGGAACTCTTCTGGGAAAATTAAATCCACTATAAACCAATAAGTAATGGTAAATGAAAACACGATAGTTTTTCTTTTTCATGATGTTAGCTCGACGTGGGCAACGGGTCACTCGCAAAGAGGCCCGAAAATATAGCTTCCCTCACCAGCTATCTGGTGAGGGGACAGATTTTGTCGTAGATCCTATCTCAAACCTGGATCTTATCTGCTTTGCAGGTAGTTGGTGAGGGAAGCTATATTTTTGGGCCCTCTTTGCGAGTTCGGCCATCATGAAAAAGAAAAAACTATAGTGTTTGTCATTTCATCATAACGTATTTGAACTATAGTGGATTTAATTTTCCCAGAAGAGTTCCTTGTTCCAGGCACGGTCTGTGTGTAACATAAAAGATTCCAAGGGACCATTCTATCCCGTGTGTGTGTGTGTGTGTGTGTGTGTACAAGGTGTCCCGAAAGTCAGTTTACTGAGGAAAATGTTTTCTCCTGATGATTCTTCTAAACATTATGACGATTTTTTTTACAGCAAAAAGCAAGCGTCTTCAGGACCTTAAAGACTACATTTGTGAAGAATTCCAGCTCTTAAGCAATGATAAGGAACTATGTAAAGCAATTTGCCGGTCAACCGTTGACAGATACAAGATGTGCAATTGTGCATCAAACAACATGGACGACATTTTGAAGTTATTATAATCAGAACTATTCTCATGTTTTGTAAATATATTTAGGAAAAGTTTTTCTTTGTAGTAAACTCACCTGAGGAGAACATGTATTTATTGTTAAACATGTATTTATTGTTAAACTTAACATAAATGTTTCTTCATCAATCCTTAATTTATATAAAAATAAATTTGTTTTATGTGACCCCGTTCTTGCTGAATACATTTGGCTAAACGCGGGATCCACTCATCGATGCCTCTGTCAATATATCGCTGAGACACCTGATTCCAGCCATCCAATACTTTAAGGTGTAACTCGTCAACATCGCGAATATTTTCACCTGGTGTATAAACTTTTGATTTTAAAGTCCCAAATGCCATAATCGAGCGACGTAAGATCTGGACTATTGGGAGGCCACATGTTCGGCTCAATGAAATTGGGTGTTTCTCGTTCCAGATACGCGATTTTACGCTTCGCCCTGTGTGCAGGTTTAGGGCCGCTCGTTTTTACACTTTTTTCGATATTTGATTGGGGGTAGTGCGGAAAAGTTGCGATTTGGAGAGAAAATAAAGTGTGTAAAATTTTTTTGATCTACGTCAATACCTTCCGGTGGCGGAGAGTCCTTAAAAATCGAAAAATAGGCCTAACGGGGTAGATTGGAAAATGGTTTTAAAGACTTACAAAATAAACAATAAAAATTTCAGCACAATCTGTTAATAACTTCCGGTGGCGTCTTAGCCATTAAAATATCCAAAATATTGATTTAAAGCAAGTTTTAAAAAGATGTTATACACATGTTAATTCCGGTATATTTCTGTGCAAACAACCCTGAGAACACTATTATAGGCTTGAATAAATTAATAGCAGTCATTGAACAATGAACATTATATAAAAATTATATAAAATTATATAAAATTTGTGTGTTTTTAGGCCTATTTTTCGATTTTTAAGGACTCGCCGCCACCGGAAGGTATTGACGTAGATCAAAAAAATTTTACACACTATTTTCTCTCCAAATCGCAACTTTTCCGCACTACCCCCAATCAAATATCGAAAAAAGTGTAAAAACGAGCCGCCCTAGTGCAGGTGCTCAATCTTGATGGAAAGTGAAATTATTTCCACTAATCTGACGAATATCATCCAAATACTGTGGAAGGACCTGTGTACAATAATATTCTGCATTGATTTTGGTTTGTGTCTGAATCACAACAATTCCTTTTGCCTAATTTTGAGACGCAAGCTCCTACCATAATGCTAGGCGAAAAGTTTTCCGTTTCCTTTTTAAACCGCTCGGGTGCAACATCGTTTTCTTGCAACATTTGCGTATACCCGATCGTTTTGTTGGTTAATCGGTGGTACAATGAAATAATTTCTCATCAGAGAACCACAATCTTCTAACCGACTTACCCTGGAATCTGTTTATCAGGCTTTGTGCACATGCCATCCGCCTAACCTTATTGGCATCGGTTAGACTTTGCCCTGATATACGTTTATAAGCTTTAAAACCCAAATCGTGTTTCACAATATTTCTAACACTACTACGACTTATACCCGTTTCTTTTTCGATTTCCCTCCGTGAAATGTGCGTTCCTGGTTTACCTTCCTGACTTAAGATATAACCTTCCATTAAGTCAGTATTTGCCCAAGTTCTTGCACTTTTGGGACGACCACTCCCATCACGTCTCTTAACATCTCCAGTTTCATCAACCTTTCTAATGATATACTGAACACCTAATTCGGTCCACGGTTTATTTGGGAACATTTGTATCATTCTCCTGGCGCCCAGACCTTGGCCAATTCTTAGATTCTTCATAAGCATTTCGTCGTCTTCACTGTATTTAGGCATTTTTCGCACTTATTTTAGAGGATCTATTATATTTTACTTTGTGAAATCTGAAATAATAAAGAAAAATAGAAGTAAATATTACTGTAATCGAATAAAAGGGTGTATTTAATAGTGTGAAAATTTTAAGGTTATTGGATCATTATCATATGCAAAAACAGCTTGCAAATCTTCATCAATTTTTTTTTGCACACCCTGTATATGTGAGGAGATTGTAGACCCCAATCGACCAGTGAAATACTCCGGGGGCGTCGTTAGCCGGAAGATAGGGAGTGCTGGAACTCCCGTTTCTCCTACCACTGTCCTCCTTAGCTGATTTTTTGTCTCTCATCTACCCTGTGAACAGTTCAGCATGCTCTCAATCACACACACATCTCAATATTCTTCATTACATATACATGCATCTTATATATTTCATAATCTTTTCAAAATTTAAAAAAATGGCAACAACTTCAAGAGCATGATAATAAAAACCCACTCTAATAGACAGTTTATTTCCACAAAAGTTCATTTTTCACAATTCTTTTTGTAGCCACCCGAAGAGGATGCCAGTGAGCATCGAAACTGTTGTGGAAATAAACTGTCTATTAGATTGGGTTTTTATCATCATATTTTGACTTTCACGTACAAAAGTGAAGTATTTTGAACTTCAAGAGCCTCGGAGTCTCCTGGGGAGGGAATCATAAATGTCCCCACTTCTGGCTCCCCCGCTGCCGATACTGGGAACGCAGACCCGGGCAGCGGGGCTGGATCTGCTACTGCCCATTGAAGATGTTCTGTGCCTCTGCCCGATTCACTTTTCATAAACTTCTGCAACATTCGTGGCCTCTCCTCAAATTTTCAATTTGTTGAACTCCACCTCTCCTCCTCTAATCTTCACCTTCTCTTCCTCACTGAAACTCAGGTGTCTGGGACGACTGACAGTAACCCCTTTTCTGTACCCTCTTACTTTCTCTATAGTCAATATCACTCCAAAGGTGGATGTTGCGTATATGTACGCAATGACCTAACTTGCTCTCGTATTCCCGAACTTGAATCCTCGAATTCTACGCCATTTGGCTACGGCTTACACGCTAATCTCAAACCAAATACATCTGCACTGGCTACCTTTCTCTTAATTCTACTGACTATCCAAAATTCTTTCACTAGCTCACTTCTAAAGTTCAGTACATTCTATCTCACTCTCCTTTTGTTGAACTCTTAATTTTAGAAGATTTCAATGTTCATTACCACCTTTGGTCTTCTCATTTTACTAACACCCATCGTGAACTAGCTTACAACTTCTCTATCCTAAATGACCTAGAGCTGATTATACAGCACCCGACCCGTTTCCCCGATTGCCTTGAAGATATGCCCAACATTCTGGATATATTTTTTACCTCTTGTCGTCCTCCTTATTCTATCAAGCTTTTTTCTCAGTTGGTCTCCTCCGACCACAATCTTATATCTGTTCCAGACCCGCAACAAAGATCGGAGTACAGCAGGCCCATCACCACGGGGAGGCAATGGGGGGCACTGGTCCCCCCAAGTCAAATAACTATCATCAAAACTAAAGCTGAATGGTTTATCGTTGTGGTTTACAATTCGTCTAATTCAAATTTACTTACACTCTCTCTCTCTCATGGGCAGATCTAGACCGTCTTCCACCATCTTCCGGAAGACGGTCAGAATGATAAGTATGATGTAATTTTCCATTGTTGTATTTTCATATCTTTCATTTCATTTAAAAATATGTTATAGCAACTTGAAAATGTACTTCTGCCAAAAAGGTGCTTCTGAAAAGTACGCATTTATTACTTTTCAAATTTTGGAAGACGGTCAGAAGAAGGAAGGAGGAGGCTGGATCCGCGCCTGCTCTCTCTTTCTCTCCTTGAATATCGATCTACACTTGTACCTAACGTTGAGGGAAAAATACGGTCTCACGGTCTCGCAAGAAGTTGGCATGAACATTATTTTGAATCTGGCGCCGCATTTGTGCTGCAACCTCGTGGCGGTATCGATAGTTATTGTACATAACGTGCTCGACATTCTTAATAGCGAGTTCGAAATTGAAACTCGTGCCATTGTGTGCCTTTTCATTTGTAGTTTAAAATAGGTGTTATGAAGCCCATTGTATCAGTACAAGTAGAAAAGGGTTCTGTGATGCTAGTAAATGAAGTAAATGAAATTAAGGCAGTTTTTGAGTGAAAGTATTATATAGTATTATATATAAGCAGTGTTGGGCACTAAAGCGTTAATCCGATAACAGTTAATTAACGAAGTTAACTTTTTTTAACGGACTATTAACGGGTTAATTTCCATTTATCGTTATCGGACCAGTAAACTTCCGATAACTCGATATTTAGTCTGTTAAAGACCGTTAACACGTTAACTGCGAGAGTCATTCACGGAAGATCACCGCTCCGCGAATGAATTCAAACCGCCATAACTTCAGTTCCCGCCATAATAATTCTCTGGTAAATTAAAATTTAGTTAATGGTTAGTGGTTACAAGGGTTTCAAAACATGTAATCAGTACATTTTTTATTAAAAATAAAAATAAAAGTTATTAAGCAAAAATGTTGCAAAACTTTATAAAAATACAGTTAAATACCTATTTATTGTTGGATTTTGCATAAATAAACATTTTCTATGGGTTTTAAAGCTTTTTTCCTTGATTTTTTTAAATGGTAGTAAAGAAATAGTTATCGTTAACGGATTATCGTTAACTTCCGTTAACTTTGTAGTAAAATTATCGGATTATCGTTATCGGAGTTAAAAATTGGGGTTAACGGATTATCGTTATCGAAGTTAACTTTTTGGTTAACGGTGCCCACCACTGTATATAAGGTATTATATAAATTGTTTAGGTATGAATATTTTCTTGGGTATTTTTAACAGAAAGAAGAAATTCACTTTTTCGATTTTTTAAATGCAAAAGATTATACAAACATTTAATTATTGTAAGTTTATACAAAAATTTACCTACGTAATTAAAAACGGAAGTAAAATATACTTTTCTTAATAAAATTTGGTAAATCTGATTCGAAGACTGTAAACAGATTATCCTGCTCCCCTACATCTATGAATTGCACCCCTATGATTGTAGACCTGGCGACGTGCCTGGAGTACAGGGGTGGGTAATTATGTCGCAAATGACATGGCCTGAAGTTGAAATCAAAAATACATTTTTCTAGTGTATTTTCGGGTGCTCTTTTCAAATATAACCTTCATTTCCTGTGCAAATGGAAAGCAATATGATTATTTGTACATTACTTCGGAGTCGTACTTCTTCATTTCTGGTCATGTGAATAGCAATATATTAACCAAAAATTATGAAAACTAACTAAACCTAACTAAATGTAACGCTAACAAGGGGGCTCCGCCCCCTTGACCCCCGCTAATAACCTAAAGTTCGTTCCTGATATGACGAAATATGACTCCGAAATAATGTAAACAAATTCTTATTTCTTTACATTTGCACAGGAAATGAAGGTTATATTTGAACAAAGCACACCAAAATACACTAGAAAGATGTATTTTAAAGAAAGATATAAGGCCTAATAGATAAACTAACCTTGAATTAACAACGCGCTTATTTTTGGGATTAGTTTTCTGCCAGTTACAGTAAAATGCCTGACGATCTTCGCGATAATAACACAGACTACCACACTTTGGGCACTGTCTGGATGTTGGGAGAACCCCGTGCTCCTTGAAAAACGTTAATGACGCCTGATCATTATGGCCAAAACGTTTAATTGCCGTAATGGAGGACAACTCACACCCTTCGCACATCATACAAAACTGATCTACTACGTTCGGACTGAAAGACATGTGAACGAGACAGAAAATGACGTCATCACTATTTCCCTGTACAAATAGCACAAAATTATACTCGTCGGACCAAAAATGTGTGTGTGTGTGTGTGTGTGTGTGTGTGTGTGTGTATACAAAGGTGGGCACCCGGGCCTCAAAAAGGACCGACGGTCCCGGTCCTTGCCTCAAACTGGACCGACGGTCCCGGTCCCGGTCCTTGCCTCAAACTGGACCGACGGTCCCGGTCCTTTCTGAAGATAGGACCTAGGAACGACTCGGTCCTCGGTCCATATATATATGTGAAAAATTTGATTAAAATGAAAAATGAAATTAAAGACACCGGAAATCTTTAATTTTATTAACGTAAATTATAATTAATACAATACATAAATGATGAAAAAAAGTTATTAAGTTAAATGCTTGAGTTTCCCTTCAAGACGACTAGCATTTCAAAATGGCTGTCACTGAGCCTGACCTTTTCGGCTTGAGGACGTCCTTCCCCAAAGAGAAGAGCCTCTCCACGGCGGCACTGGATGGGATAGGCGTGTTAAACTTGATGAACAAGTCCTTCAACGCCGGGCTGTGGAACGAGTCCTTGTTGAAGATGAAGGGTTTCACAGGCCTCTCGCTGAGAAATGTCTCCACCAACTTGGTCCCGGTCTCCTTCGTCTTCTCCCCGCCCTCGTAGAGAGCCTAAAAGAAGTCGTCATTGTCCTGGTCATTCTCACCCTCGCTGCTGCTGGTGTCCTTGCCTGAGTCAGCTCTTGCCAGAATCCTCTCCACCATAGACATCATCTGCTTCTTCACCTTGGCCCACAAATAAGGTGATCAACTAATTAAAAAGAAATAAAAATTTGTTACGTTTCATCATACCTGACTGACATTTGAGTGTAATTTAATGAGTATAAATACTTCTAGACAAAGTTGTAAGATTTTTAATTGAATTTACTGACCTTCTCTTCAGAGAGAGCCTTGGTGACTCTGGACGGTCCAGCCATGGCCTCCCGTATAGTCGGCTGAACCATGGTCCTCTGCCTCTTGTCGTCGGGGCGCTCCTGAGGGTCTCCTCGCCGCTTCTTCTTTTTCTGGAGCTCCACCCCGTCCTTGATGCACTGGTCGAACTGATTCTGGACGTGAGGGTGGCGCCTGGAGACATGTCGCTTGAGGTTGTTTTGGCTCTTGTTGCTTGTCGAGAGGATGTTTTTGTTCGGCAGGCACAGCAAGCACTTGTACTCCAGGTTCTGCTCACCCTTGGGGCCCAGGTATTCAAAGTATTTGTCCAGGTACGGCCAGGGATTGCTGGGTTCACTTCTTCCGCTAGGAGCTCCAGTTGCTTGACTTGAAGTTGAAGCACTAACATCAGTAGATTCTTCGTCTCTTCAGGTGTTGAAACAAGTTTCAGTTCAGTCTCACTCTCTTTCTGAGTCTTCTGGAGGAAACGATCCATCTTCTTTAGAACTTCAAATAATCACTAAACACACTAAAATCACTAAAAAACCGTCGGGAATTGCTTAAAAATGGACCGTCGCTCCTCACTGAGAAAAGGACCGACTTTCCCGCTCACGGTCCTTAAAAAAGACCGAGTTCCTGGAGTTCGGTCCTTTTGGAACTCGGTCCTGCCCACCTTTGTATGTATATATATATATATATATATATATATATATATATATATATATATATATATATATTATTAGTATCATAATTTTTACCATTAATATGCATTTGCACAAAAAATGCGTGACAAATTTGAATAAAACTACTAAAACTACCTCATAAAAAGTTATTTTGATTTACAGGTCCAGCGATGTCATTTAAAACATTAACCGGTACAGGGTATAAGTACAGAGAGTTGACAAAAGTAAACAGACACCACGATGATTGTTCTCAAGACCGAATAGCAAAGCTCATCAATGATGTGCCAGAATGTGTGTCACCTTTACGTGATGCAAAGAAGAATGCAACACCATTCTAAATACGAGGGTGTGCTGAAAAGTAATGCCTCCACTTGAATAAGTCTGGATTGTGCAGAGGTAGCCAGATAAAACCAGTTTTGTGTTGTAACTTGATATCCCCACCCCATTCCAGATTGTGTAGAGGTAACCAGATAAAACCTGTTCTGTGTTATAGCCTAATAACTTTATAGCATTCATATATAGTAAATCAACGCTCAATCTTATTTATTGAGTAGCTAAAAGTACTAATTAACTTTATACATTCAGACACGAAACATATAGAATGTTGAAAGCTTGAATTTCGGATATATCCTAGTGTTACTACTACATATTTCGAAATGAGAACCCATTATTATTATGATGATGATGTCTGGCCAATTTATGCATTCTATGATCAGTAGAAGCAGGGACGGCGCTAGGAAGTGCGGGGCCCAATTAGAAAATTGTTAGCGCCTAGCGGGGCCCTCTACCCTACAAAACCTGAAGATCGATGCTTTATGCTTCGTGCAGTACGCCAGTCCCAGCCAAAAAGCGTTGAGGGCTTGAGGCTCCACCATTAGCCACAATGATATACTAAAAATTGAAAGCCCATATGAAAGTTTTAATGTTTTATTACAAGTCAAGATATGCATGTATGCATCTAATGATTAAAGCAAAAGATTTCATGATTTTTAAAAGCCTGGGAGTAAGAAGAAAAGCGCAGGGGGCAAAAGAACAAGTTCTAGTAAATAGAAATGTAAATGCTCTCTATGATAATGAGGCAAAAACTAGTTAATTTAATATGTAGGATCTACTTACCACCACGTTTCTCTGTTACATGCAGGCTTAAGACACTTCAAGTTTGCAGTTTGGACATATAAACAATTTGGACATATTTAACAAACACAACAACTTTACATTCCAAGCTTTATGTTATATAATCTCATTAACAGCGCTCTTTCTGTGTTGAGGGTTTGAATATCGTTCACAAATTACCTTTTTTTTAAAAAAGCTAAACGGCGACGATAAACTGAAATTACAAAACAAATAAACAAACGATTAGCAATAAAACATTGAAACATAGATATACGAGGACGGACTGGATAGTTTCACTGCCTTCACAGTAACAAGAAACTTCGTGCACACTGGACACTCATTAATTCATCATAGCGTCCCCCACTCGAGCGCGTGCGCGGGGCCCAATTTGAACAAATCGGTCTAATCGGCTTAAAACCGGCCCTGAGTAGAAGTATACCATCAACTGTAACTGGGTTGCCTACTGGGGTTTTATTTTAAGTTTTGGTTTTTATTTACTCATTATCATCATTTGTCTCTCATTTCAAGTTTATTATTATTATTATTATTATTACTATAGTATTACGTTTTTGCGCATGCTACTTTCATAAGACTTTAAAATGCACGATTCTTAAAGTTACGGAAAAAGTGCCTCAAATTTAATTTGATGGAACCTGCTCCACTTTCTTTTCTTCTTAACTTGACTTGAACTTCATTACACTTTGTTTTATACTGTATTGTAAATATATGCTATAATAATAACACTGTACAACAGTGAAAAAAAAACAGAAATGAGATCGTCATTTTTATGGCTAATTATATGCGTAGATTGCGAAAATAACACTCATTTATTTGTATCACCCACCGATTTTATGAAAATGACCCCATTTCATTGTATCATTTTGATCTGAACGCATCTTTTACATTTTGTTCAGTCATGCATATGCTGTGGTGGTGGTGTTCGGCTCTGTGTTTCCACTTTGATTTTATGGAAAATTTCTTTCATTAACACTTAAAACAAAATTGTCAGCCATATTTTATCATAAATCGGTGCTATAAGTGAGCATTATTGAATAACAGCTATCAAATTATGTATATTTCACCGACAACGTCTATATTGTGTGAAATTGCAAATTGATCTATCATTTTCTTATTTTACAGGTTTTTACTGATGTTATGCTACAATGCCTAGAGAGTACAAAAATTCGCCAGACAGTTTTTGTTATATTTGTGGGACATTAACGTTAAAACAGTATAAAAGGAAGTTGATTTCTAGTGTGAAAAAGCTTTATGAATTATACTTCACATGCAAAGTTGGTGATCAGGACAAGCACTGGGCGCCTCATATCTGCTGTGTGAGATGTACAAGCTCGTTGTCAGCATGGTTCAAAGGCATCGGTCCTGGTCTGGGATTCGGTGTCCCAATGGTATGGAGAGAGCCGCTGCACCATTCAAATGATTGCTATTTCTGCTTAACGAACATCACAGGCTTGAATCTTTTATTTTTCTGAATATACGTCAAATTTGGTGTTTTTAGCACATTTTAGCATATCCAGCTCTGCATAATGTATTACACAATTATGCTATCTTAAGTAGTCAACAATGTCTATTGTCACACATTACAGGTTGCAACAGAAAAGGGAAAAAGGCTATAGTCTACCCAAATCTTCGTTCTGCTATCCGTCCTGTGGAACATTCTACAGATATACCCATCTCTCGTCCTCCAGCTGAAATGCTGACCGATAACACAGACTCTGACAAATAGGAATCAGACGGCGAATGCTATGAAGCTCAAGTCGAGTCCAAGAAAGAACATCATCTCATCACGCAGCCTGAACTCAATGATTTGGTCTGTGATGCAACAAAGTGAACTGCTGGCCTCACGTCTACAAGAATGGAATCTGCTGGCGGAAGACGTACGAATTACAGCATTCCGAAAGCGCTCCTTGGATTTGCAGGAATATTTCGCAATGAAGAACAATCTTTGTTATTGCATTGATATACATGGTCTGTTCGATGCTCTGGGTTTGTGCTATGAACCGAATCAGTGGAGATTGTTCATTGATGCAGCTCTGTAAAGTGTTAAGGGTGTACTGCTACACAATGGGAACACAATGCCTTCTGTTCCGATCGCTCATTCAGTCGTCTTGAGAGAAACGTATGATAATGTTGCTTTTATTCTGGACTGTATAAAAAACAATGAACATGAATGGTTTACCTGCGCAGATTTGAAGGTTGTGGCTATTCTCAATGGATTGCAAACTGGCGATACGAAATACATGCGTTTCCTATGCAAGTGGGATAGCCGAGCAAGGTCTGAACACTACACACGCTCAGTATGGCCGCCGCGAGACAATTCCTCACTTGGATCTCTCAATGTTATTCACGAACCACTAGTATGAAAGGAAAAGGTTATCTTGCCACTTCACATAAAACTAGGGCCGATGAAACAATTTGCAAAGGTGTTGAAACAGGATAAGCCTGCCTTCAAATATCTAAAGGAAAAATTCCAAAAATAAGTAATGCCAACATTAAAGAAGGCATATTCGTCGGCCCTCAAATTCGCCAACTCATGCTAGACGAACACTTTGAAGCGGTGATGGATGAGGTTGAGTTGGCAGCCTGACATGCATTCAAAAACGTGTGCAGCGGTCTACTAGGAAAGACTAAATACGACAACTACGCTGCACTTGTGGATCAACTTATCAACTCATACCAACGTCTCAGATGTCAGATGTCATTGAAAATTCATTTTTTGCATTCACATCTCTCATTCTTTCCGGAAAACGCATCTGCTCTTTGCGACGAACACAGGGAGAGATTCCACCAGGATATAGCCACAATGGAGAGCAGATACAAAGGGAAGTGGAGTCCTGCTATGCTGGCCGATTTCTGCTGGAATTTAAAGCATGACCAACCTGAAGCATCACACAAACGCCAGCATAAATACAAATAATGAGTTGAAAACAGTATAATACGAGAGTTTTATGTTAATTTTGTGCATATATGTTGAAGTATAGCAATAATTAAACTGTTCCCTATGATAAAGCCTATCTGTTTATCAATATATTCGTATTTTTTGGTATGAAAATTTTAAGCAGTCATTACAAAAAAACGTGACATGATGGAAAAAAACTATTTTCAGATTTGGAAGCAGCACACTCGAAATATTAAGAATGACCGAATGTTATTCCCGTTTTTTTTCTGAACCGAAAATTTGTTGTACAGTGTAATTAAGGACACACAAATTCACTATACAGAAATTAATATAATGACACACAAATGACACTGTCACATTTAACCAAAAAAAAAAAAATGTATATTTACTCAAAATATGTAAAAAATTTAAAATGAAAACTCTTTTCTTGTGAATTGAAATGTAAGGTTTAAAAAATAAAACACTATGTCCTAAATCTAATCTGTAGGTTCCCTTTAGTTTAAAAAATAAAATATATATAAAATTGAAAAATTTATAAAAAATTATAATTTTTAAAAATTTTATATTTATAATTTCATAATTTTATATAATTTTTTAAATAATTAATATAAAGTTTATAATTTTCTTTTTTCATAATATTTATATAAAATTTTTTGAATTTCTATATTTTTTAACAATTTTTATAAATTGTTTATACCAAACAAACAAAACATCTTACTGCAGATCATTCACAATTCATAGCCATTTAACCTAACTGTAAGTCATACACCTAAGTTAATACAAAAATAAGGCCAGCATAGCCACTTAACCTAACATACAAATACAATATTATCAGACACTTAATATCCCAATACAATCTCTGCTACATTACAAAAATAAGGCATTGTACACCAGCAGTTGTCTGAACCAAGACTGCCATATGTCATATAGATGTGAGGGACACAGTATTTGAGGACAGGACATTGCACAATAACACATTAGAGCTGTTTTGGACCCTTAGTAATGAAATTATATATATATTCTTCTGGATTAACATTTGGCTGGTAGGTAGGTTACGTGTAGTAAACATAAAACTGGCACTGCACCATTTTGGTTCCCTACATAGCATACAAAAAATATTATTATAACCAACAGAGTTTACTCATAGCAGTTTTTGTATAATTCCACCACAGATGGGATGTATACAATGCAGTACAGTAAGTTCTAAAAAGATAAATTTTAACTGATTCTGAACACATACCAAATTTCCTTACTAGCATGTTACCCTGTACATACAACTTTTTACATTGCTTCTCAATATCAAGTTCATCTCATAGCTCAAGTAGTTACATGACCTAAGTACAGTCAATCCTCTAATACACGGGGTTAGGTTCCTTAAAAATCTTGTGTAAACAAAAACCATGTTGTTGAAGACTAAAATTATATGGGAAAATAGGAGTTAGGCTCCTGGACCCCTGGGCTCCCTCTCCAAGACCAACTATTTTCACTTATATATCACTAATGCAATTAGTGAAACACAAAACTACTATTTAGAACAGCTTAACATAATGCTTACATATGAATACCCATCATGTTTGCTGTTTGAAACACTAACAAGAAAAATTTAAGATTTTACTTACCAATAGAGGTGGGCAGTTGGGCTTCTGGGGGTCAATGGTGGAGGGACTGTAGGTGGTGTTTACTCAGGTGAGGGTGGTGGTGAGACAGCTGAGGCTTGTAACCCCCAGCCTGCACCAAAGTCTTGAAGTATTCTATGTAGTTTTTAAATGCAAAAAATTCACTTTTTTCTACGTGAAGATCAAAATATGACAATAAAAACCCACTCTAATATTAGAGTGGGTTTTCATTGTCATGTAGTTTTTAGCTGCATCCTCATCAGTACTTGCTGATTCACCCTGCACTAGAAGACTGTATATTCTGGTGTTTCTTGTAATTCTCAAACCATTCTTTACTCTAGCAGTATATTTAGTTTACAGAGTCTATCTAAAAATACCTTTTCACACTCATAAGACATATAAACATTGACTATATACAGTATTTTGTCATCAATGGTTAGTTTTATGGCTACAACCAGACAACTCATATTCATAACCAATTGGCTCTATAAACCTATCCAACTGCGAGTGCCACATTGTAGCTACACCTTCCTTCTTATTCTCTCTGCCCATAGTGATAACTTCACTGTCATCACTGGGTGAGTTAGCTATTCCTCTGTAGTTAGACTTAATCTTGTTTAAATTTCTGCACTCTTGTTTAGAGAGCCGAGTTTCCTGAAAGCAAGAAATGTCATGTGCAGATAAAAGTTTATTGATCTCGCTACAGTATCAGCATTTACTTTGAGGCTTCTAAGTTATAGCTACGAACACCAGTCTGAAACTGGGCCATTTTTTCATACATACTATCACTGTTCTCACTGGGTCTCTCTAGATTGTGTGGAGGTCTGCTTCCCCATATTTTTGTGGACTGAGTTTTTCCTGAAGTTCATGTTATACTAACTACAGTAGATTCCTTCATGTCAGATTTCTGACCCCATAAATACAGAGGGGTCCTCACATTCTGCCTTAAATGTAGAAAGAGCTGTAGGTATCTGGTCATTTACTGGTTAATTTTGAGCAGGTATTCTTCTAGTTCTGAGGCAGATTGGTCAGGTAGAAAGTGGGAGGCAAATACATAGGCCTACCAAGATATTTTCACTGCCTTAATTGCTGTATTTTTTACTAGCCCTACCTGTGGTTCTCTTCTGGATAGAGGTGGGGTTCCTAGACACCTATTTCTTTTGATGTAAACCCTTTTACCAGGGGCATAGCCAGCCCTCTGGGCCTGGTGGGCAAACTTGGATAGATTTCCCCAAAATTCAAAGTTAGCATTTTAAGCATGCAGCATGAGCGTAATGGCATGGGATCCAGGAGCAAAGCCCCTGGAAGCTTGGGGCTTCTACAAATTTCTACACGTTTTCCTTGTATTTTAAGCCTGATTATTTCAGTTAACCAAAGTTAAATGCTTACATATAACATAAATGTGGTCACTACTCTGTTGACTATTGGATTCTAAAAGTTCACTCATGCAGTGGCAAACATCGAATTTTTATTCTACTAAATGTGTCTGTCACTGAATTAAAGTCTATGGAGTCAGCAAGCTCTCTTTCAATGCTAATTAACGCAAATAAGCTAAGTCTTTCTTCACTTTTTGTGACTGTAGGTATCACTTAGTCAGTTTCAGGTGATCATTCTGCAGTTGCCAATGCCACACCTATAGTTTCAAGAATAAGATATAAAATGGTCAAGTTGGGAAAGGCATTATTTAAATCTGTTTCTTTGATTGCCAGCAACATGTCTTGAACTGTTCTTGGCTTCTTTGCACCAAATACTTGACTGTCTGTGAAGAAATGGGTGCATTGCTGATATTCAGCTATGAGTAAATCTTTGTCAACATCTTTGTCAGAGACTAAAGAAAGATGACTAATGTCTTCTAAATCTGACTTTCCAATATTTGGTGGCATCAAACATGTATATTTTTGGACAACACCAAGGAAGTCCTGAAATCTTGTTTCCAATTCAGTCAATATGCTATCATATACCCGATAAAAAATGTTAATTTTAAATCAATCCTTTGGATCAATTACAGGATCATCACTAGTAATTTCATCTGGCATCAGCTTTCTTTGTCAAATTCCTTTTGAACATCCTCCTCTGCAATAGCGAGTGCCTCATTAAGCAACTTTTCAAAATGCTCATCAGTCTACTTTTCTTTTAAGCTTTTCAAAGTGGACTTAACTTCCTCACTTGCTGTTACTAAATCCATGTATTCCCGCTAAAGGTATTCTGAAGATTTTTCACATTTATTAAAATCTCCATTGAGACTAAGGCCAGACTGGGGCCAATAATGTAAATATTGAATTTTTAATTGTACACAAGAAGAATGTTACCACCCCCAACTGCATAATCAATTCTGCCATTCCCTTCTTTCCTTTCCGTTTTATTTTCTCATTTTTTTTATTTTTTCCCATTGCTGGACCCAGGCAATGATGAGTTTCCCTTAACCATGCACAAGGGGGAAGTTAGTTCCTTCATAATATTACTCTACAGTATGTTCTCATCCTTTCCTCTTCCTTCCCATTCTTTCCTTTCATTTCCCTCTTTTCTTCCCTGCTTTTTCTCATCCCTATCCCTTCCCCCTTTTAACTTATTTAACCTCCTTTTTCCATTCTTTTAGCACCATTTCTGATTTTCTCTCTCTTTTCTTCATCTTCCCCATTTTCCCAACTTTCTCCCAGGTTGCTAGACCCTGGCAATATTTAGTTTTCCCCACTGTGACAAGCATGAGTTGGTCTTATATAATTTATTCTCTTATATCCTTTTCTCTTTCTTCCCATTTCCTCATTGGCTTTCACTTTTTTTCTTTCTTTCCTCCTTTTCCCTTATTTTCTTCTTCCCCTTTCTCCCTTCCTTTCTTCTTTCTCTTCATCTTTTCCCCTCCTCTTTCCCATTTTTCCTGAGGTGGGCAAGTTGCCCACCTGGGAAAGCCCTGACTATGCCACTCACTTTTATCAACAGTTGTTTACCCATGCCCTACATTCTGCTCACCAGGGCACCAGATTTAAATAGACCCTTGAGGCATAGCCACATTACTAAAGGTATCAGTAGCATTGCCTTCTGTTGCAGTTAATTTGTTACCAGTTTACATTGGAGATTCATCATATGTCAGATTATTCAGTTCAGGGTAGATATGTACTACCTGCTACCCATTGTTAAGGTGATTGTTCATGTTTATACAAACTTTTGTGTCATTGGACTTTCCTTTCAAAACTTGAGAGTAAAGTACCCTACTGTTCCTCTCCCTCCTGTAGTTTGGATATACAGCTCTGCTGAACTGTGAGGGAAGATGGTGTGATAATAAGAGCAGCAGGCCTCCTATCCTAAGGATCACTTCACTGTGTTGCAGTGATTGAGTCATCCCTGTCAGGCTGGGCAGGTTGCCTGTAGCTTATTTCAGCTTCCAGGCCTGAAATCCTAGAACTCAGTTTTCTGAAGTTATGCTGTTACACATATCTTTTAGCTCTCTGTCATGACCATGCTGGGTATGCAGGCCACCTTTCAATAGGTGCACCTCATCCTGAAGTGATTCTACAGTACTTTACATAAGAATACCATCACATCAATAGATTCAAAATGTATGGGTGGCAAGTCCATGTTCTCACTTGCAAATATGGGCCTATCATTAGTAGATTATTTCCAAAATCTTCTTAATGATGTTCTCAAGGTTGAGCACATTTTTCTTTTCACCTTTGCGATGGATATGTGATCATATGTCTCTTGTCTGAGTTCTCATTGGTTGGATAAAATGTAAATAATTGTGCTTTAGCAGTTTCTATCTCTTCCCCACTATAATGTTCTTCACATAATGTGATTATGGCATCATTGGGTAATAAGCTACTCTTCACAGTAATGAAGCACAGAATGTTGATAACACTTGGTCCATCTGAAGATCCTTCCACCATTGTTTAGTTCCAAAAGCCTAGTCTATGGTAACTATGGCACCACAGCAACTTTTATCAATATTTAAAATTCTTATCTTTCATACTTATAAAAACAAATATCACATTACACTACTATCACTGTAATCCTGAGTTTAAAACAACTTATTCAGGCCTAGGTCTGTCCATGGGCGCCCACAGGATTTTTTCCAAGGGGGGGCAAAATTTAATGTATTAATAGGTAGGGACCGGAGCAAGCAAAAAACGTTTGACCCCTTAGGAACCAGCAGGTTAATTCTAAGCAAGTTTAGTGTTGCATTTTCTGTAATGGAAAATGCAAATATATATTGTATATACATACAATGCACATGATAACAATCATTTATTTTATTTATAACAGAAACATGATAGAATGAAGAAAAAAGCACACTGAAGGTAGCAACCTTTTATCATGCACACAAATAAAAATTTTCACCCTTTAGGAGGCAGTTGGATACTTTTCAGCAAGTTTAGGATATAAATATTTTCTTAGAAAATATTTAATATATTTTCTTGGCATTTCCAGGGGGAGGCAAGCGCCCCCCCTTGCCCCTACCTGCGGGCGCCCATAGGTCTGTCCCAATGTAGTCCATACCACAAATATCAAGTTAAGGCTTAGGTTAAAGTTTCAGTGTTTTAGGTTTTAGTTTTCATTTAAAAAAGCCATTATAATTTCTATATAAAACTTTTATACAAACATTCAAGTTTTTGTATAAAGCTTTTCAAAATTATCTATAATTACTTGCAAATTTTTATACAAAAACTAACAATTTTGTACCCAAATTTCCAATAAAATAAAACAATCTCAACTGTAAAAGATAAACATATTGCATATGAACTCAAGAGTAGCTCTCCTTTTGGCTTTGTTTAACCCAGGAGTAAAACTCTTTCAGATGTTCACTCTTTTGAAAAATACCAAGATACATTTTAGTATGTATGGAAGCATATAAGGTAAAAGGGTTTCACTCCAAACGTGAAGGAAATCTGAAAAAAAACTCTGGTTCTTAAATTTTCAAGTCGGAGAATGTTTCAGAGATGAAGAATGACAAGTTCAAAGGGAGAGGTCCTGATATTATCATTATTTCTTTACAGGAGATGAGTTTTACAAGCAACCAATGTTTTATGTGATGGATCACTTCAGCAAGTTCATTCCAGAGGGGTCAAAACATCAAAACTTTTGTCAAATCTCAGCAATCAACAACTAATCATGACTGTGGTTCAGGAAAACTAGATGCATCTTTTTTGGATCCATCAGGATTTACAGTTTCTGTAATACTTAATAAAGGTTGCAAATGAAAATTTTGTTTTAGTTCTGCACACCCAATGGCAGTTCAGTAGCCATGTCTAGCATTTTGTTCACTCATAGATGAATTAAAGAGAGCTGCGAGGACACTTCAATAACAAGATGGCTTAACCAAAGCAGATGATTTTATTCACTCTGAGAAGAAACTTTGGGAATTATGATGATGATAAGCTTTATTGGCAGGAGATAAATCCCATAAAAAAGTATAGTATCCAAGTTAATAAACAATATGAGTAGTTAAACAATAAATTTGGATCTGCAGCAATTTTTTTTTTTTTTAATTAACCCACAGTTGCTGCCCAGACATGAGTACAAAAAGTATGAAAAAGTAGTCTTTAGCTTTGCTTGTAAAGAATCTGAAGTTCCTTATAATCAAGTTTGCTTTCACACAGAAAAGTTCAGTATTATTTTCTTATGTCTGGGTCATTATTTAAGGAGTTGGTGATAATTTTCCTCAGATACTTAAATTCTCATACTTCTATTGGGTCACCTTAAATTCTGAAAATATTATTTGCTAGGTACTTAATTTGAGCTTTTGGGGTGGAGTTGCCTAATCTTAGTTTTAGTAATATTAAAATTAATATCATGGTTCTGTAAATGTAAGTCCCAGAATTTTAAAGATAATCCAGACTTTCATAACACCACATCATTGGCATAAACCTTTTCAAAGGGGGTGATCCTGCACTAACAACTAATTACAGGCTGGTGTGCTCATTATCTGTGTCCAAGCAAAGTTTTTGAAAAAATTGTAAAAAGTAAAATGCAGCAATATTTAGAATCCTACAATTTATTATCTCTAAATCAATATGGCTTCTGTAATAATAAAGACAATGGAAAGGGTCATTTTACATCTTATAAAATGCAAATGTAGCTAAAGAGAACAAAGAAATAATGATATCAATATTTATGGATTTGAGCAAGTCATTTGATGTGCTAGACCATAATATTCTACTTAATAAATTACATTGTTACAGATTTAAAGGAGCAATCAGTGATTGGTTTAAAAGTTATTTGTCCAATAGATATCATTTTGTATCAGTAAATAAGGTTTGTTCAAGTAAAGAACTTGTCAAACATGGTGTACCACAGAGTTCAGTTTTGGGTCCACTGTTATTTTTATTATATATAAATAACCTTCCATGTTCATCTAATATACTTAACTTCATAATGTTTGCAGATGATACAACCATCTTTTTCTTGCAAAGATATTAATTCACCTAAAAATATTATTTAGGCCTATTTTTTCCTTTGGAATTGACCACCATTTCAAACATAGAAAGGTTCATATCAAGGTGAGACTAAGTGAGAGGCAGGACAAGAGCCAAGACAGTTGGAGGAAATCAAATATAGGGCTAACCGAGCAAGAAGCACTCTCTGCAAGAATGGACTGAAGATGCATCAAGGTTGGAAGGGAATGCAACTCTGGGAAGCACTGCAAATGAGAGGTTGAATAAAGAGGGCAAAAAATAAACACATGTTCAACTGAGAGGAATATGACAATGAGAAGGCTCAGGAAGATTTCTAGACACAAGGTGGCCATGGGTCAAATGACTATAATCAATTCTCAGATGAGCCAATAGAACTTCCTTCTGCCAAGATTTGTGATAAGAAGACCAATGACAAAGAACAGGCTTGAGATGGTGAGGTTTGTTCACACTAATGCCATCCCAGTCATGCTGCCACAATGACCTGAAATGGTGGTGGAGGGAAGGAACAAAATCTAAAAAGGGCAAAGACTTAGACTTAGAAGGGAGCAAACCTGTCTGGCCAAAAGGTCTACCTCCTCATTACTGGCAATAACCACATGAGAGGGGATCCAACAGAAAAAAGTATGCCAACAGAAAAAAGTATGCCACGCAGAATAAGCAGTAAGAAAATTAACAATTTCTGTGCCCTTCAGACCAGAGGGTGTTTAGGGTCATAAGATTCTAAGGACATAAGAGCACTACAGGAATCTGAAAAAATTACAAAAGTGCTCAGGGGGAGAGCACCAATATGAGTTAGAGCTTCCAGAATAGCAAAGAGCCCTGCTGAGTAAATGGAGGTGTCATGAGGGAGATGAATTCTCGTCTTAAAAAAAAAAAGATGGAAAACTGCCAAAGCAGCTACACCTGATAGAGAATGGAAGCCATCTGTGTAGATATGAATGGAACAAGTGTGACAAATAAGGTGTTCACAGAACAAGGACAACAGGACAGTACTAGGGGTGGACTTTTTATGAAAGGGACACAAATCCTTGCAATAGGAAATCAGATATAGAATCTATGGAGCAGAGGTAATCAAACGTTTTTGTAGGTGGGCACATTTTCCAAATGCTGAAGGCACAGGAAAGATAGAAACCCACAAACATAGACATGTTGATAATAAAGAAATTACTGATGATACTTCTATTGCAGACTCTTTAAATATACATTTTACTTCAACAGTGGATAAGCTTCACTCACAATTACTAAATAATGACCACTCACCTCTAGAATATATGCCACCCAGCCCACTAAATTAATTTTCTTTTGTTCCTGCTACCTCTACTGAGGTCTGGAATATTATTGGTAAATTAAAAAATACAAAAAATAACATTAATAACATTCCTGTACCTATATTAAAACTTGTTAAAGAGAAGATATCTATAACTTTGGCTAAAATTATCAATCAAAGTACTTCCAAATGAATATTCCCATCAATGCTAAAAACTGGTTGTATAATACCCCTTTTCAAAGGGGAATCCTACACTAGCAACAAATTACAGACCAGTTTGTTCATTATCTGTGTTCAGCAAAGTTTTTGATAGGTAGGCAACTTCTTCTGAAACTGGGTAAATTTGATTTATTGATAATTTGGTAATGGGTCAGTGTGCAAAACTTAAATCAAAATACACTATTTTCAGGACATTTTAAGATAAAAAACACTCTTCATGTAATAATATTTATTATTTTATTATTTTTTATATATATACTATATACTACAACTGACCCGTGGGTCAGAGGTTGCCAACCACTGTAATAGACCATAATATTCTACTTAATAAATTATATTGTTACGGCTTTAAAGGAGCAATCAGTGATTGGTTTAAAATTTAATTGTCCAATAGATATCATTTTGTATCAGTAAATAAGGTTTGCTCAATGAAAGTGCTTGTCAAACATGGTGTACCACAGAGTTCAGTTTTGGGTCCACTTATTTTTATTATATATAAATGACCTTCCATTTTCATCTGATACACTGAACTTTATAGTTTGCAAATGATACAACCATCTCTTTTTTTTGCAAAGGTGTTAATTCAGCTAAGAATATATTTAATTCAGAATTCATTGGTGTAATGAAATGGTTGACCACCAATAACTCTTCCTAAATACCAGTAAAACAAATTTCATGATTTTTACTAATAAAAAATGTATATCTTGATGAACTTAATGAAATCGCTGTAAAGGAGTGTACATACTGTAACAAACGTTTTTGGTGTAATGCTAGATAAAAATTTGCAATGGAGTGATCATATAAATTAGATTGCACAAAAGATTTCAAGGAGCATTACTATAACGTTTAAACTTAGAAATGTAGTCCCTAAGCAGGTTTTATTGGCTCTTTATCATACTCGTGTTCTTCCTTATATGATGTACTGCACCCTTGTTTGGGGAAACTCTACTAACAACACATTAAAAGGTATCTTTGTCATCCAAAAAAGAGCAGTAAGTTTATTATTTGATGATGATTTCCTTGATCACTCTAGTGCATTATTTAAAGAGCTAAACCTACTAAAGCTCAATGATGTCATCAAACTGACACATTTTATTTTTATTTACAACAACAAAATCATTAACCTCTGGACTGCAACTATCCTCTATAGAGGTCTGTGCCATTGACTGCAATGGTTCTCTGTAGAGCCCAAATTTAAATGATGTAATTAAAAAATTTGCACCAGAAATAGTATCATACTGCACTTTCCCCTTCCACCATGACTAAACTAAGGTAGATTAATGATTTTTTTCACTAACCATTTCTTTGCATACATACCTTCCATTGTATAAGAACAGAATAAGGTTTTTTAAGCTTTCATTTATCAGTTTTTTTGTACATACGATGATTGTCTGATAAATCTTTTGCCACCTTCTAAGGGTTAATTTATAATGGGTAAATGGATATTTTGTAACTCAAGAAATCCACTCATATCAGACCAGAAATAGATCAAAGCACATTATGCCTCAATTCAAATTGTCTTCATCTCAAAAACTACACATTTTCATTGGATTGAAACTATGGAATGATTTAAATGCTGATATAAAAAACATTGTGAAAGTAAGTTGAAACCTCGATTAATAATGGCATACTAACAAAAATCTAGGATTAATGTCCATTACTATTGTTTATTAATTTCTTGTGTGTAATCTTGTATTAAAAACATTTCTTGCGATTGTTCAGTTCTTATCTCTCGTGTATAATTTTTTCTACAAATATGATTATACATTTTGTATATTTTCAAAATAATTAATATTTATACAAGCGCAGATAGGGTCAGAAGTTTGGGGGGAATGAGGGATGGGGGAGACAACCGTGTGTTTTGACCTGAAATTGTTTCATCTTTCTTTGTAGGGTTTCTTTTCCTTTCATTTTTCCCACTGTTATTCGTGATTTAGCATGAATTGTGATATTAATAATAATAATAAAAATAGGAATTAAGTAATAAAGTGATTTATTTTAGTTGTGTAAAGAGGTTGTGTTTAACCCTTCCGCTGTGTCCCATTCTGATACACCCTGTGCATGCCATGCTAATACCCGAGAACCAAAGCTGTGTGTATAAATGCGCCAGAAAATAAACTTGAATTATTTTTTGCTGCTTCTTTTGTTTGCCTTTAAAATAGGTTTTCTATCAATAATATTTTGTTTTTCATGGGTAACAAAAAAATAAAGGTTAAAATGAAATAAAATAGGGATATTATCTTTATTTAGTTAACAAAGTTAAATGCTGAGTGATAAATTTTGAAACATGGTTCGGCGCATAACCCTGGGGTACCGGGGCAAGTCTCACATTGAAAACGTACTCGTTTTTCTATCCCATGGGCATAACATACCCTGCATCTCTTTGTTGGTCTTGGGGTATGTTCAGAATTTGATGTAATTTTCTTGGTAAAATGTTTTCCAACTAGTCTTGGAACTACTGATTTCTTCAAGTTAGGTTCATCTGCAGATGTCAGTCCTTTTATAATCTCATGGCAAAAGTCTAGAAAGGGAACTTTTCCCTTTTTTATGAGATTATAAATTCCACAAGCATCTAGTACTCGGACCTGAATCAAATGCATTACCAGCTTCTTATACCATTTTAGAGACTTTCTTGGGACAGAGTAATAATGCAGTATTTGGTCTGTTTGGTCTACATATCCCATATGTTTGTTGTATTCATGTACGCAAGCTGGAATGGTTTTTTCGACTCGACCTTCCTTTGACCTACGTGTTACTGTCACATCACTGTTCGAATGGTAATTGGAGAGCATGCAAACTCTTCTCTTGTCATGAAACACAAGGGAAAGCAGTTCAGGAGTCTCAATGGCAAGTTTTTTTCCTTTTGCCACATTCATAGTTTTCATAGTATGGCATAAGCCTTTACGATTACTTCTAACAGTCCCTGCGGCACCAGTTTTATTATCACTAAGATATTTGTATAGTTTTGGTGATGTATAGAAGTTATCAGTGAAGATGTTGTGACCTTTTCCTAAATATTTTTCCATCATACTTACTACAATACTTTCAGTCTTAGAAAAATCAGCAACAGTTTCCATGGTCCTGGTATATATTTTATATTTCAAAGTAACACAATTTTCATCCACAAGTTTGAAAATTTTTATCCCAAAATTTGATCTTTTTGTTTTTATGTATTGCCGGAAACTGAGTCTGCCCTTCCACATCAACAAAGATTCATCCAAACTTAGATTCTGAGAAGTTGAATATTTTGATTCAAGAGCAGATGTCATCAACTCAATAAAGTCATGCAATTTCACCATCTTCCCCCCTCTTTCCTTCAATGTCTCATCTGCATTGTCAGCAAAATGCAAAAAAGAAAGAATGTTGGTAAATCTGTCTCTTTTCATGATTGCTGTAAATACTGGAGTAGAATAAAAACTGTCAGTTGACCAATACATACCTATCTTGGGTTTTTGTATAATACCCATGAGAAGTAAAAGCCCTATAAATTGCTTCATTTCTGTAAACGTAGTTGGGACCCATGCACTATACCGAGATGTTGATTTCAGATTAGGTGTAGCAGCCAGAAATTGAGTTGCATATTTGTTTGTTTCTGTAACCATTAGCTCAATTACTTCTTTGGGAAAAACTTCACAAAAAACATCATACATCGTATGAGTTTGACCATTAAAGAGCACTTTATTTTCACCAGTAAACTGCCACCCACCTCTGGTACAGCCTATATTTTCACCAATTTCCTGCCATTCAAAATTCCCGCTAGATTTTGTTGCTTTAGGCAGATCTCTTTCCAAAAGTACCACATTTTCTTCATCATCGTCACTACTTGATATGTTTTGTATAATATCCTGTACATTATCTTGCGCCCAGTCATCCTCACTTTCACATTCTATATCACTTTCAGAACTCATTGAGAGATATTCGTTTATATCATTCTCACCTAGAGAGGATTTTTTACGCTTATTACGGCTTGTGGATGCCATGCTGAACTGATTGGGGGAGTCTATTTCATTCCCCCCTCTGGTGAGCTGTGAGTCAGAAAATAAAAAAAGATGCCAAATACCACCATATTGATGTCTAATATTAGTCAGGGAACTAACTACGTTGTTCTAATAGGAATGAGGGGGTTCATAGACTGTTTAGTAAACGTGGAAAACAATGTTTACCATGCATCCTGAGAGAAGATTTTTAATGGTAAACATAGTTTACCATGCGTCCTGAGTCGGGCTTTTTTATGGTAAACATAGTTTACCACACACACTGAAAGGGTTAAATTCTAATTATTATTTAATAAACAGAATTTCTTTTAAAGTAAATTGTTGGAATTAAGGAGAAGAGTCATCTGTTGTGGTAACAAATTAAAATAAATGGTGGTACCTGACAACTATCATCATATAAATATATGGTGGTATTTAGCAACCAAATGGATGAATAAATAATATATGAAATAACTTAATAAATATTGCTATCTGGCAAATCAGTCTTCGGTTGATTAATATATGAATTAAATATATAGCATAAACTGGCAACTCAGCCTTTTATTGGCTGGTGAATTAAATACATGGCGCTATCTGGCAACTCAGCCAACTGGCCGATTAGAGGTCTATAAAAGATGGTGTATGGCAGAAGACTCCCATAAGAGCTTGGGCAGCCACCTGAGCAAGGACCTCTGGTCCTTTCTTTTTAATGGCCCTTTGGGTGGTGAGGAAGCCCCTTCCCTCCCATAGAGGCCTATTAGGTTAGGTATACCCCTTTGGGGGGTTCAGCTTGGGGGAGAACTCCGACTCCAAGTTGCATGCCCCTTGCAACCCTATTTTGGGTTGGCAACAAAGGCCTGTACACTCTCTCTTTCTCTTTCTTTCTGGCCCTTTGGGGGGAATAGCTTGGGGGAGAACTCCGCCTCCAAGTTGCATGCTCCTTCAACCCCAATTTGGGGTTGGCAACAAAGGCCTGTACTCTCTCTCTCTTTCTTTTTTCTTTTGCAACAAAGGGGGGCGGGGGGTTGACACTTTCAACAAAGGGGGTGGGGGTGGCACTCTTGCAACATTACATAATATTTTGCAATTTCATTTGCACTCTCCCTTTTTGACACTATACTACTACCTTCATAATACCTTCAATAATGAACCTTGCATTTGTCATATGAATAATGATAATTTAAGATTAATATATACTTTATCTATTAATAATACTTATTTACTTATTTATCCAACAGAACCAGCTTCCTATAGACCCATTACTTTACTATGCAGACCTTCCAAAGTAACACAAAGGCTAATCTTACAAATCACCAACCCACACATACCATATCACTATCGCCTACTCAACATGGATTCAGACTGCACCACTCAACCACGACATTACTCACTAACCTCATGCAGCACATCATGGATGGCATCAACTCCAGACAACCAGCTCAACATACACTATTAGCAACAATAGACATTAGTAAAGCATTTGATGCTATCCCACGCTTCCTTCAAACAAAATACTCAACACAAACATGCACAATAACACCAAAAGGTGGCTGAGCAACTATCTTTCAGGAAGATACTCACATGTCACATTTAATGGCAAGTCATCCAAAATCAAGCTTTTTCCAAATGGGGTCCTCAAGGCTGTTCTCTCACCAACACTGTTCAACTTATACATGCATGACATCACTCTAACATCCACCCACAACAACATCGACACTGCTACAAATAACCTACGAACATACATAAAGAGTATACAAGACTGGCTTACACACAATAGACTCAAAGTAGCACCCACAAAATCAACCATCACCTTGCTAACAAGCAACACAAAAGAACACCAGATAACTCCACAGATTACAATAAACAACATTCCACACACTCTCAGGACCAAAATACTTGGGGTCACATACAACACATCATTATCTTTTGCAAACCACGTTCAGGACATTAAAAACAAATGTACGTCAAGACTTAACACGCTTAGGGTACTAACATGAACAAACTTTGGACACTAGCAGGAAACAGCATCACTCATATATAAACAATATATTCACTCAGTTATGTACTATGCTAGCCCATGTTGGGCACCCATTATCTCAAACACACACACACACACACACACACCTTGCAGCCAATAAAAACCAACACACTTCATATCATTACAGGATGTACTCAAACACCAACAGAACACTTGCACACAGAAACAAAAATACTGAAAGTTAGGGAACATTTAGACATGAGGGGAACACAATTCATGGCAGCAGCGACAACTAACCCACCAATCGTGCACCAACATCTCACACCATTAAGGTAATACCAGAGAGATATTTTAACCAAATACTCCATTCCATACCACACCCCACAGACATCACACAGTACAGCAAAAACACACACACACACCTAACCCACAAAGCACTGACATGACTCAGTCCAAATGTGGTCCTAGGTGTGAAGCCACCACCCATTGACAGGTCAAAGACCAGCCTGAGCAGATTGGATCGAGTTAACTTAGTATGGTTCCAATGTGGACATCACCCTAACTTACAGACATATAAACACAGACTAGACAACTCCACAGACAACACCTGCCACCTGTGCCAGGACACACCACAAACAATTGAACACATTATGACAGATTGTACTGCTCTAGCACAATACAACACATCACTAGTGTGCTGAACCTCTGGTCCACTCCCAAGAGGGCAATCAGTTACCTGCATGCCACCAGCTTCCTCAATCAGGGTGGGCTGATTGGTTAACCAACAACAACTTATTTATTTATTTATTTATTATTAATTAATAATAACTAGCTGTTTATTTTTAATAAGAGCGCAATAAAGCCTAAAGCTTAATGGCCAAATTAAATAAAATAAATAGGTCAGCTTCACAATTATTTGTCATTGTAAATTGTAAAACCAATATATTTATTTCATTATTAATTAATAAAGGTTATTCAATTCAAAATTCAATTCAACATTGCCCATCTTTTGACAGCATTAACTGCAAGCTGCACCTGTCTTCCAGCCACTTGCAGAAAACTACTGAACTGTAAACAGCAAGATCATCTGTGTAAAGGCAACACTTTATAGAAGATGGTAAAAAATGGACAACTGAATTCATGACCAGAGAGAAACAGAGAACACCAAGGACAGATCCCTGGGACTACTACTACTCATATTGTTAAGTGGGAGAGTGTGCTACCAACTCAAACTGAAAAAGTTCAGTTTCTTAAAAAACTAGTGATAAAAAGAGGGAAAGAACTCTCAAAATCCATGGAACAGAGATGTTGGAGGTCATAAAACTTCCATGTAGTATCATAAACTTCGTGGATATCAAAAAGGATAGCCACAGTATTTTGTGAGAAAATGCAGTCTGGAGATCATGGCTAAGCAGTGTAGTAGTAAAGGATCTAGGGTACTATGGAACTGACAGAAACCAGACTGAGATGGGGGGGAAGAAGCACTCGCCACTTTAGGATAAAGGACAGTTGGGAAGCATAGTGTGAGTATCCAAAATCATTTTCTGGAGACAAACTCAAGCAGGTTGGGACATTCATGAGAGAGAGAAAGACCTTCATAGTTGGCAAATATGCTGTGACACTTCCAGTGAAGGATGGAACTAAAATTAGTCATTGTAATGAAGATATAAATGAGAAAAGTTTAAAAGTGTAAAAGTGGAAAGTTAAGAATGTCAAAGTTAAAAGTGTAAAAATAGAATGTGTAGTAAAGAAAAGTGTAAAAGATAAAAGTTAAATATGAAAAGGTAAAATGTAAAAGTTAGATACAAAGAGGTAAAAGTTAAATATGAAAAGGAAAAAGTTAAAAGTGAAATATGAAAAGGTAAATGTTAAAGAACTACCAACCAGAAACAATGGAACAAATACAATGGTTCTCCTGCAAGTCCGGATCTGACCCAACCTGTTCAGTTGGGGCAGCAGGCAGGGATCAGATGGGTGAGCAGGGAGAGATGCAGAAATAGGTACTGGAATGCAAGACTTCCTAAAGCAACTCTGGCACATTCCTAAAGGAGGAGCATAGACAGAGGCATTGTTGGAACAAGGAGAGGCAGAGCCGGAATGAATGGTCAATGGAGAGCAAGAGTATGTTGGGGGCAAAGGGACGTCTAACAAGGAGTAAGAATGGGTAGGTAAGGTTGATGGGAGGGAGTCCACCACCACAAATTGGCTTTCCAAATGGCAGAAGTTTGGAGGGTGAGGAACAGGGGCAGACAACCTTGGTGAAAGACTGATGAGGCCCACCTGGGATGAGGGAATTGAGTCACCAGGACCTGTAGTACATACAGGGCTCCAGCCAGGAGGAAGAGGGGTCACCAACTTGGGACAGAGGGATGAAGTAGAACATTGGGCAGGGTTTACAAGGGAACCACTCATAGTGGCAGGGTTGGACTGTGGAGAAAAAAACCAGATCTGAGCAATGGTGGTGGGAGCAAGAAACTGGAGAACCTGGGGAGGTTTCTTCATCCCTATGCTTAGCAACCCCCCTAACCAGCAGGAAGGTCCCCACAAGGAGGCAGCCCTGCAGACCAAAAATGGTGAGGCCAACTATGTCACACAAAAACTGTCTCTATTTGCATACCTCACAAATCACTTTCATCTGTTTCAACTAACTCTTGAGCCACATTTATGAAAAATTTCAGTTATTAACATATTCAACAATTACATCCTTCCATCTTTACAGAGACTTCATTTACTTCTCACACCAAGATACTTAGTATTATACAACCATCTAACAATTCTGTCATTATTCAACTTGCATATTTATTTTACTGCAAGAAATTCAATGGTACGGTACTGGTTCATCAGAGTATTGAAGATTGTTGATGGTGCAAGCCATGAGAAATGACATGGATAATAACAAGGTACAATGTATCAATGGGTTGAATTTGAAGACTAAAAACAAATCACTCACAGAGCAGAAATGAAACAGTCTACTGCAGTTTTACACAGTAAGCTACTTACCATATTTGATGGCTTATAAGACAAACAGGCATACAAGACCCCCCCACATTTCAGTAGGGAATATTTAGGAAAAAAACCTTTTGAGTGTATTTAAGCATTTAATGTTTACTCCTACTAATATGGAACATGAGCATGATATCAGTATAGCAGAAGTCATTTATAATGAAAATATCTTGCATGAATCATATAACGTTAATTGTGTACAGCAGAATTCAAAAAAACATTTCACTAAAAGCAGGATCTTTTTAAATAAACAAATCTGCATAACAAAAAAATAATTTCAGTATTACTGGTACTCAATAAGACAAAGGGCAAAAAACATTACTCTTCATCATCAGTAGTTATAAATCCAGCTTTAATATTTACAATAATTCCTTTTTTAGTTAATTAAAAGAAATAATGTAATAATAATAATGTGTTGAAGTAAACAATAACATCTTTAATTTTGAAGTTGGGCTAGGCAGAATTTAGCATACTGGAGACAGCTACTGTGGGATTCATTAGCCTACAGGAGACTGCAACTCCACATATAGGATGTGGGGTGAATTTTTGAGCCATTTTTTGGAAAAAAAAGAAGAGAGTCTTATATGCTGTCAAATACAGTACTTTGGATTTGATATGTGGGCAATAAACTTTAAAAATATTTATCCAATATCAAATTTAATCACGAATTAGCTGGTAAAATAGAAACACTATTTCCAAGATTTTCTGCAAATCACTCTTCAAACAAAACTTTTCCACATTTTCAACTTTGGAACATTCCAGACTTAATTATATATATATATATATATATATATATATATATATATATATATATATATATTATAATAATTATTAAATATTTTTCTCTGGTGTGAATTCTTAAATGCCACTGAAGGTTACCTTTTGATCCCATAACAAAGGAGCATATCCCACATTTAACCCTTTCCGCACGACTTTGCCTCAGCAATGTATGGTGCAATATACGACTTTTTTAACCCTAGAAAGCGTAAGGTGAGCCTGATAGGCTCATTTATGATGTTTTGTTAAAAAAATCGTGACTTATTATTTTTAATTTTAGCTAAGCATTTTAGTATTCCTTCCTTATTTACAGTTAAGTATGTTTACTAACAATAGTGTTTCCTACATAATAATTTTAGTGATAAAATAAAAAAAGAAAGTATTTGCATAAAAGCGTAACGTGAGTCTGTTAGACTCATATTCATTTTAGCTTATATTTCCGTTCTTTTCAATGCCCAGCGAGTATATATCTGCTAATGGGCGTGTCTTAAATCACGCCATTTGTTAGATGGGCTCTGATTGGTTATTTTGTTTTATTATTCTTTTTTTTACAGAATTGGGACACACATGGTCGGTTAGTCATTGATAAGATATTGACCTGGTTGGTTACTTGGCGTGTCAAATATACTGTAGAAATAACAATGCCACGAATATCTGACAAAGATATTGAATTATGCTTGCTAAATGAAGACACTATGCCAAGTGATTCTGATGAAAGTGAATACAAACCAAGTGATAATGAAAGTGAAATTGACAATGTAAGTGTGGCAAGTGACTGTGATAATGAAGTTACGGAGAGCAAAAGTGAAAATGAAGAAATCCAAAGTGTCTCATGTGGAAAATATATCAGCAAGGATGGTGATGAATGGAGTAAAATTCCTCCACCACCATCCAAAACTAGATCCCACAATGTAATAAAATCACCCACTAATAAGGTAATACTTAGTCCGAATAAAAACAATAGAGTGTTGCGAAGATTCTTTTGAACTATTTATTTCTCCCGACATTATTTCTGCTATAGTGAAGTCCACCAATGATGAAGGGAAGCTCGTTTATGAAGCGAAAGGAAAATCTAAAATTTGGCATGCGTGTGATGACAGAAATAAAAGCTTTTATTTGGCTCTTACTCACAGCTGGACACTTGAAATCAAACCACCTAAATATAAGTGCTCTTTGGGATAAAAAGTACGGACCACCTATTTTTAGAGCTACTATGGGCCAAGATCGATTCAAGGAAATAATGGCAAAAATACGATTTGATGACAAATCTACCAGATCACATCGCCGAGAAAAAGACAAATTAGCCCCAATAAGGGATATATGGGAAAAAGTCAACAATAATTTGACCAAAAGCTATCTTCCAGGAGCAAATGTAACAGTGGATGAGCAGTTACTTCCGTTTCGTGGTAGATGCAGCTTCCGTCAGTACATGAGTTCAAAGCCTGATAAATATGGATTGAAGATCTGGTGGGTTATGTGATTCAAAAACCTTTTATCCACTCAAAGGTATACCATATCTAGGTAAAGAAGGAAAAACAAAAGCATCAGGATTAGGGACATCAGTTGTCAGTAACTTATGTGAGCCTTACTATCACACAAACAGAAATGTTACCTGTGATAATTTTTTCACAGACTTAGGCTTAGCAAAACACCTACTAAGGCACGGTGTAACTATCGTTGGAACCATTCGTAAGAATAAGAGATTTGTTCCTGCAGAATTTCAGCCCAAGAAAGACAAACGATCTGAATCTTCAATATTTGGGTTTAGTAATAATTTTACTCTTGTGTCATATGTGCCAAAACCTAAAAAATCTGTTATATTACTATCTAGTATGCACCATTCAGATCATATTGTGGTAGAGGATGCGAACAAGCCCGAAATTATATTGTACTATAATGCTACGAAGGGTGGAGTAGACTCTCTTGACCAGCTTCTTCATACATATTCATGCAAACGAAAAACAAACAGATGGCCGGCCGCTTTTTTCATGAATTTATTGGATGTCTCTGCTGTGGTAGCATTTGTTGTTTGGACAAACAAAAATCCTCTATGGCATAAAAGTGCAGAAAAAACACGAAGACAGACATTTCTTATCGAATTATCAGAAAGCCTCATTCAACCAGATAAGTAAAAGGTCCCGAATGGGACTTCAACGTAATGTACAGAACACAATGGACAAAACTTTAGGTTATATGGGGAGTCACCATCAACCATCAACAAATTCATCTACTGGAGCTAAGAGGAAGAGATGTTATTTATGCAAGTCCAAAAAAAGCAGAATGCAAAAGCAAGCATGCGATTTATGCAACAAAAACGTATGTTCTGAGCATTCTGTATGCAAGAGAAAATGCATAGAATGCGACAAGTAAAAGTAGTTTTGTAAGAACAAGAAATATGCATCCTTTGAAATAAATAATTCATAGTATATATATATATATATATATATATATAATCATTAATAAACTTTCATATAAAAGTAATATTTAATTTGATTAATAGTAAAAAAAGGTTATTTCATTTTATTTTACGTTTTAGTTCATGTATAAATGGTTATATTTACGTTTATAAGTTCTGTACGAGTTAAGCATTGAATAAAAAGTATTAAACTATAATGTTTTTCCATCACGTCAAGCATATATACATATTTAACCAACTTAATTTTTTGAATTTGTGCAATGAGCATGAGAGACTCACCTCAAGCATTTGAAAGATTTTTTTACCTTACCCTTTCTAGGGTTAAAGTTGTAATATTTTGTGCATATCTTGTTATATATTAGCAACACCACAAAAATTATTCATATATATTTAAGTTTCTTTTATTTTCAAAATTATCAGTATCCATAGGTGACATTATAAAAAATATATCAAAATGGCAAAATACACAAACAAACGCAAATGCTAACTGGGTACTGACGTTTCATGCCTCGAGCCACAAGGACATTTGCATATATGGTAATCTTTTTAGAAGCTCCACCCACAAAATGTTTTTATTGGTCAGTTGGTCATGATGTCATTCTGACGCAGCAAATACTTCGAATATTGCCTAGTAAAGCTCATAGCGTACACCGACCAAATTAAAATAGAATAAAGGCCAAGGAGATTCATGATGAACGCTTACTCATCATCGGAGTTTCACCCGATACTAAGCATGATGAACGCATGCTCATCATTGTAAGGAAGGGGTTAAAAGGCTTTTCTCTTTTCATTTATACTCTTTTTAGAATACATTCTACAGCTTTAAGTGGGGGCTTCCACTTAAAGCCAAACACTCCGACTATGTCTGAACTTGCCCTAACATTTATTTAAGGATGGTGACTGTTCCTTTTAATGCCCCAATTTGGATCTCTATGGCCTCTATATTGATTTCAGGTAAGAGGTTAAATTCTTCATCATACTTGTAGCACCAACTATGATGGGGAGAATGGCAGCTTCTTTCAATTCCTAGTTTCTCTTTATATCACATAGAAGTGCCTGATATTTGGTAATTTTTTCCCTTTCTACTCTGTTGAGGCTGTAGTCATTTGAGACACTGACCTCTATCAGTGAGGCAACCTTTTCCCTCTTGTACCACACTACCATGTCTGGTTTTACTGCTGAGTTATCTATGGAAGTGGGAGTTGGTATTATTGTATCATAATAGATAGAATAGTAATTATTTCCAGTAAATGGTATATTCCTATTCTAATTCTGTCAGAATCTTCCAGTGAATATATTTACATATTTTGTTGTGCTTGGCTGTATAGTGCCCATCTGCCATGAGCACCCTACAGCCCAATATTAGATGGCCAACACTTTCCACTTCAGCATGGCAGAATCTACAGTTCATCTATCATAATAACTAAACCAAGTCCAGCCATTTTTTTTAATGCATTTGTTAGGAGTGCAAGATCTTGGGCACCCAATATTAGCTGTTCTTCACCATACTGCAGAACTTCTTTTCTTAGGCATTCCAATGATCCTTCTTTATTGATGTACTCTTTCTAAAGTTCTTGATAATATTTTCCAGTCCTTTGTTGTTGTTCCCATTCTTCTAGATGTTTGGCTTGTTGTTTTATGACAAATTTTTTCCAACTTTTCCTCACAATCAATGTGGCTGGTACTCTTTCAGTTCCTACTTCTTCCATCATACTATTCCCTCCAAAGTGTTGGGCCAGTTTGGTTATGGAAGTTTGTGGTGTGGTGTTCATGAACCAGAACTATTGTAGGGTTAGAAGAGCTCTTTAAATACTGCCCAATGCCAATGGTCAATGATTGGTGCAGCTGGTTAATGTCAGTCAGTCCCATCCCTCCCAATTTCCTTGGTAGGTACAATCTGGGAAGACACTGGTTCCAATATGTTATTCTATTTAGAGCCAGGATTTTCCTGGTCTTAACATCTCCTTTGTTCATTTCTGGCTGCAGCCAGTCTATTATCCCTATACTATAATAACAGGAATGGAGAGTTGATTTTTAGCTGTTATTTTGTTCTTTGATGCGAGTTGGGTCTTGCAGATCTTTTTTAGTCTTCACATACTCTCCACTGATTTTCTCTCACATTTGTTGATGTTCTATATTACCATTCTCTTCTATTCCAAGATATTTATAGAAACTATCCTCTTCCAAGTCCTTAATCTCAGTATCTCTTCCTAAATTGATGTTATGGGTTTGTATTTTCTTACCTCCCATAAGTGTACATTTACCACACTTGTTCAATCCAAACTTCATTCTTATGCCACTGGAGAAAGCATGTACAGTGGTCCCTCAGTTTATGATGCCATCGATTAACGATATTTCAATTAACGATCCACCTCATACGGGGTCCCATTGTTTCTATTAATGATAAATTTTTTATTAACAATATGTTTACGATATCATACAGCCACCAATTTTGACCAATCAGAACATTCCTAAGTGGATTTGGCAGGCCTCAGCCAATCAGAAACACCCTTTTATGAGCATTTGGAGCTCAAAGAATAAGAGGAGCCATCCATCTTCTTAGCCTAAGGTAGGAATTTTCATTTTATGCTCTATCTATTCATCATTTATCCATGTTTCTATTAATATTATATTAATGCTTTAATATATTCTTATAACATTTATTTATTAGAAATGCATATTTAAATATAAACTATGTTTTTAGGGTGAATAAGGTCAACTTCCGATCATCTTGGAACAAATTAAGCCTTTAACATATATTTCCTATATTTGATTAATGATGGTTTTCATAGAACCAATTAATATCATTAACCGAGGGACCACTGTATAGGTATTCTAGGTTTTGGTCAGAGTCTGCATACAGCTTCAACTCATCCATAAACAGTAAATGGTTCAAAACAGTGTCTGGATTTCTTCGCTTAGTTTGACCGAGGTTGTAGCCCCTTGTTACTATTGCTGAGTAATTTGCTTAGGGGGTCCAGGGTGAGACAATGGAAAGGGTGACAAGCTGTCTCCCCGGAATATACCCCTCAATCTTGACATGGGGGATGGATATTTTTCCATTCATGGGTGAGGTTGATGTTCATTTTCCACTTTGTAATCTGATCTTTTAAAGTTCTAATAATGGTAGGATGGATTTTGTACAATTTGAGGCATTCCAAAATCCAGGAGTGTGGGACACTGGCAAATTTTCTCCAGTATGAACTCTTAAATATGCTTAAAGCATATCTTGCTGTGTTGCAGCATAGGAGCATATCCATCACTTAAGCATTTTTCTGGTATGAACTCTAAAATGCTACTGATAGTTACTTCTCTGTTCTATAACGTAGGAGCATTTCCCACATTTAAAAGCCTTCCTCTAGTATGCACTGTTAAATGCCCTTGAAGTATACTTTTCTGTGCTGAAGCATAGGAGCATATGTTAACATTTAAAAGGTTTTTCTGTGATATGACCTTTTAATGGTGGTGAAGGTTACTTTTCTGTGCTGTAGCATAGGAGCATGCCTCACATTTAAAAAGCTTTTCTCTGGTGTTTTTCTCCTAAATGCTTTTGAAGGTTACCTTTCTGTGCTGCAGCATAGGAACATATGTCACATTTAAAAGGTTTTTCTCTGGTATGAACTCTTAAATGGTGCTGAAGGTTAGTTTTCTGTCCTGTAACATAAGAGCATATCCCACATTTAAAAGGCTTTTCTTTATTATGAGTTCTTAAATGCTGTTGAAGTGCACTTTTCTGTGCTGCAGTATAGGAGCATATGTCACATTCAAAAGGTTTTTCTCCAGTATGAACTCTTAAATGCCGTTGAAGTGTACCTTTCTGTGATGCAGCATAGGAGCATGTGCCACATTTAAAAAGTTTTTCTCCAGTATGAACTTTTAAATGCTGCTGAAGTGTACTTTTCTGTGCTGCAGCATAAGAGCATGTGCCACATTTAAAAAGTTTTTCTTCAGGATGAACTCTTAAATGATTATAAAATTTAGTTTTCTGCCATGTAGCATAGGAACATGTGCCACATTTAAAAGGATTTTCTCCAGTATGACCTCTTAAGTGATTTTTGAGATATTTTTTTAACTTTGTCTGATAAGGGCAAATAGAACATTTAAACATAATCTTTTGTATGAGGTGGTTCTCATTATTCTCAAAATTAAATAAATTAATGACATTATTTCCAGCTGACATAAAAGCAATTTCTGCTTGCTTACAAATGGGACTAGAACTGTTTTTTTGAAGTTCTGACTTTGCTTTTGAGTTCTGCTTTAGTTTGTATCCCTGCAAATGAGTTACATAAAATTAGCTTAGTTGTAACACACAGTTTGTAGACCAATCCAATTACTCATCTATAAACAAGATATTTGTGCTTTAGATTTTCCATGCAACTAAATACATGAACACCTTTTCATTGATCAAAACACAAATCTTTTTTTTTTGGAGTCTGTAGTTTACACTTTACTGCAATGTTCCCATAGCATCCTATTCTTATTACTTTTTACAAAATATTTTCAAATTAAATTCTTCTTGAATAATTAGTTTTACAGCTGCTCTTTTCAATGAAATTTGCATCATAAAATGATGTTTTTATATATGATACTATAAAAGACTTCCAGGCAACTTATACTTTTTATCATATCAATGTGAGCCAATGATTTAACTAATAGCTAATTATTTCATTAATCAAATCAAAAATGAAAAACAAAAAAGGAAAAAGATTGCACATTAAATTCATTCCATTTCATATCAAAACCTTTATGAGGTAAACTGGAGTTGAGCAGGATATTCATTTAATATTTAGGCAATGTAGATATTTCAGAAAAATGTTAGAGTTCCTCCTTGCTGAAGTCAGAATCCAGTACATCCCTACTGCATTTATCTTTGCTTCATCATGAAATGAAATTCATTTTTGAGTTTCAATGACTGTCAAAATTGTTATAATCACTTATGTAAAGGAGAAAAAATAAAATCGCTGTTAATTCTCAAATTCACTTTCACATGACATTTCACATGACATTTTTTGAGTATCAAGATAAGCATACTGGCAGAAATTGGCTTAATAAATCCACAAAGGCCTTAAATTCAGAAAATCTTATTTCTTCCTTTAAAATATGTATATAAACTAACTGCAATGAATCAAAGAATGAATAAGCAAATTCATATACAATACTGCCTCTATTAACCAACTTAATTGGGCAGTGAAAGGAAAAGTCATTAAGAAGAAACTTCAACCTCCACTATTGCAACATGGACGTTATACTGTACAGTACCATTGCTGAAAGACAATCCTTTCTTCATGTTATCAGGGTTTAAATCTTGAAGAGAGAACATACTTCTGCTGTATCCAGGAGTAAAAGGGTCGCTTTTGAGTCTCTCTAACATCCTTATAATAATTTGGAAGAAATAATTTCTTCTATAAATCAATGAACAGATCTAGTGCTGTGTTTACCAGAAAGGCAGACTCAAACTGAAGAGAGATTCTCTGTTGCAGCCACAGAATAACCAGTTGCTTCTAATCAGTGACTATGACATCATTAATGGACAGTGGTTCCAACAACTGAAGTTGTGGATTGAAAAAAATCAAAAGTGCCAGGATCAAAATTGAGGGGGTCTAGATAGTTGTCTTTTGTCCAGGATTAAACTTTAAAACCAATTTTGGGTGGTTGCATACAAAACTGTGACTGCTACCAGCCAATTTATACAAATCGTATCTGCGTGTAACCAAAATTTGAACCCAGTGACCTAGCTCAGGTTCTGGACATGATAGAAACACTTTAAAAACTGTTTATGATGTACTTTTTACATCTGAAGCAGATTAAAACATTTGCAGAGGGCTGCAGGGCCAATAATGCATCAAAAAATCCATATTTCATCATTTTTTCTAGTCCTTTTTCTACAAATATTTTGTTTTTTATTTGAAATTATATTTTATATTTTTCTTTTCAGATTGAATTTATAGAATTGATAAATACATATATTTTGATAACCTTATTGCCAAAAAATACTGCATAGTAGGATGTTAAGATGCAGTGACAGTTAAAATTCTTGATGGAGGTCATAGGTTTTCAAGCACAGACTCATTCCCCCAATGAAAACCTTCCTCTTGGTAAAGATGTCATCCAACGTGTAATGGCAGAAGAGAACTGGACAAGCAGCTGATATGGTTGGACTAAGTCTGATTGAACATGAATTCCTTCATTGAAAAAACTTCCAAGTTGTTTGACATCTTCTGTGAGTACTCAAATCGGAGAAGAGATTTGGAACATTTGTATCAACTCAAAATGACAGAAGACACTGCTTTCTATGAGGACCAGAAAACAGTTAGAATAGGATGATGGGTTGGTTTTAAGGAAAGCCTTACATCAGCAGACATCAGATACAAAAGGAGAGGAGTACAGCAGGAGGAAGCAAAAGAAAAGAATCAGCGAGTTTCATCTATATAAATTTAAAAAATGTTTGATTAATGGCCACTGAAAATCTGGGTTTCTTGAAATGGTTGTGCTACAAATTATAAAATTTTATTTTTGCGTCTTTGGTAAACTATCTTGCATCATAATCATATTGTATTTTATTTCCAAGTTGTTTCATCAAGCTCAGCAGCAACACACAACAGTGATCTTGACAGTCTCTCAAGTCAGGGCAGTCTGGAATCACACAATGAAACAGCTGGTATCAGTGAACAACAGGAATTCAGGACAGAACAAAATAGGAAGAGTCTACCAAACCTCACTCGGCAGTGTGACAGGTATACTGTACACTTTAAAATATGCTTTGAACACTCTTGTTGCTCTCTTGACAATACCTTTCAAAAAATGATTTATAATCCATGTAACATTGCTAATAATTAGTCAAAATCTTGGACACTCCTGTCCAATGAACATCTTGTTAGAATATTAACTTGATATAAAATAAATGTCTTTTACCAGGTATCAAGCAAATGACAGAGACAGAGCAGCAGTTGCATCAGCAGTTTTAGAGGATTATGGAATTATCACTACTAAGATGAGCATAATTGACAGGTAACACTCCAATTATCTTGTACATTAGTATCTGATTCAAATCATGTATTTCACAAAAAGGCATGTTTCAAACAAGTGTTGAAATTTAAATATTGTTAGTCAAAACCTTTGGAGCTTGCTTAAATAACTGTCTTTAAAAATTAGTAAATTGTACTATGAACTTTGCAGGAACAAACTGAGAAGAGAAAGTGAAAAATATCATAAAGCCATAAGAAAAGAGGAGGGTAAATTGTTTGAATTGGTGGATGCTATTTATGTAGATGGTTGCAAAGATGCAACAATAGTGACATTTGAAGTGAATGGCAAATATTACAGAAGAACTGAGCTGGAAGAGCACTATGTAATTGTAGGAGAATGTGGTAAGATTTAAAATTTTGATCTTTAGTTTGCATTTTGTAACAGATATTACTCAAAATATTTATTAAGGTGAATTTTGGATATACTGTAGAAATTGGAAAATAGATATAAACCCTGAAATATCTAAAAAATTGTCTCTAATTTCTGAATACTATTTCAGGTGATTACCTCTCACATGTGACTCTAAGTAATGGCAAGGGGTCAACTATTGCAACAGAGATATACAAGCCTACAAGGCTCTCAAAGACACTGAATTACAAGCCAAACTTGCCATGATAGGATCTGATCCAACTAATACAATGACTGGTTCAAATGGTAGAGCTATCAGATGCTTGGAAGAACTGCTTGGTAGACCTTTGCAGTGGAGCATTTGTCTACTACACTGTAATGAGCTCCTCCTTCATCATGTCTTTGTTACTCTGGATGGAACAACAAAGAGCCCAGACTCATTTTCAGGAAAGATAGGGGTTGAACTTGGTGGAAGTGTATCTCAGTGGGATGTGATTTCATTCAAGCCAATTAGAAATTCGAAATTTCCAGTTATTCCTAACGAAGTACTGGAGGACCTCAGCACTGATCAGTATTATGCTTACAGAATCTGTGTGGCTGTTATGCTTGGCTGTGTTGATCCTGATCTTGAGCTCCTTGAAGTTGGACTGATCTGTCATTTAAGGTGGTTGACTCTGGCATGTAGAATCCTCAGATTTTATACATCTCAAAGGAAGCCTTTCAAAGTTCTGGTCACACTTGCAGAGTTTTGTATCTTGGTCTATTTTCCAAGTTGGTTTCAGATCAAGGAGTATTGATGCACAGATGGTGTTAAGAACTTTTATGATATGCTCCAAAGGATCCTGAAATTTCCTCACAAGAAAGCAAGGGGGAGAGCCCTAAAAACCCTCTACAGAAATGCATACTATGCTCACCCTGAGAACATATTAATTGCCATGCTTGCTGATTCAGACCCACAAATCCACAACATTGCAGTTAACAAGGTACTTTTTGTCAGAGGGAATGAATCAGTTGAAACAGTGACAGACAATGACTTCGAAGGTGGTGACCTGATAATTGATTCAGATGAGGATACTGAAGTCCCAGAGTTACAGCCTGACTTGAGTATTGTGAGAGATGGTAGTATCAGGAGATTCATGGTGCCTAAAATTGATAACGAAGCTTGAGGGTATCTCAAAATGATAAACTTAAATTCACCTGACATTCATGAGCCCCCTATCATAGCATCTCTAACCAATGAAGAATTCATAAATATAAAAAAGGAAGCAGAAACTCAACCAGCCTTGTCATAATCAGGCTGTAGAGAGGCACATTAAACTTTAACAGAAGCTTCCTCAACTGTGGTAGGATTTGAATGTTGTGATGCCATTATTCGACAAAAGATAAAATCAAGAAAACTGATGAAAGTATTCAATACAAAAATACAATATTCTGAAGCTGTTTAGATGATTATTTTTTATTACTTTGTTTAATGAGTGATACTTAAGATTAATCTAAAGTTGATATGTAATATTTTCAGTAGAAAACTGTACATAGTTACCACAAATTGTCTAAAAAATTTGCAAAAAACAGGCTGAAAATTGCAATTTTTGGCCAAAAATAATATAAAAATAGATTTTTTTTTATGCATTATTGAGTCTGCAGCCCTCTGCAAATGTTTTAATCTGCTTCAGAGGTAAAAAATACATCATAAACAGTTTTTAAATTGTCTTTCTATCATGACCAGAACCTGAGATAGGTCACTGGGTTGAAATTTTGGTTGCTCACACATACAATTTGAATATATTGGCTGGTAGCAGTCACAGTTTTGTATGGAACCACCCAAAATCAATTTTAAAGTTTAATCCTGGACAAAAGACAAATATCTAGACCTCCTCAATTTTGATCCTGGCACTTTTGATTTTTTCACTCCACCCTACTATATACTGTATATTTTACAGTGAGTGCACTTAGGAATGGAGTCTGTGCGAGTCATAGTGGCAGACTATGGGCTGAGATGGATGATCATTTGTATTACATACTAGGCCGGGCTGAAACTCAAGATAGAATTAATCAGAATCATTAACAGTTGGCTTTTGATATAAAAATAAGATTCCTGAAAAAAATAGTTGGTGGCCACCAACGTGTGTCCGGCCACCCCCGTTTTTGTAAAAGCATCTAATGCCGCACTAGCAAAATCAGGAAAATGGCAATATCTCTTCTTCTGAACATGCTAGAGAGATGGTTTGCATACCAAAAGATGCAGATTTTGGTTTGGAACAAATTATTAAGAGTGGTATCTTTTCATAAAAACTTTAGTTTTTGAGTTATTTTAGAAAAACTAATTTTTGGGGCCCATAGACCCCCTTTTGACGGACCTTAGTGACAAAAGAAATTCTAAAATAAGCATGATTTGGCTTTTTGATTACTAACATTGCCCTAAAAGGATGTTGACATGGACATAGTGATCACATGATATGACTTTTCCTTGTTATCTTGCATCCATTATGCTTGATTAAAGAATAGAGGGTGGGGCTGCTTCATGAACTTTTTTTAAACGTAATAAATTGAAAACTTGTTTTTTTTTCAGGTGCCTTTGTTATAAGTTTCCAACTGCAATTTGTCATTGAATTCAACATTTGCAATATAAAGTATGACTTCTACAAGGAAAACAGTTGCTAAAGTACTTGGTGATGTACGTTTTATGCCAGCAGAACAGTTTCCTTTAGGGAAATTGCCTACGTTGAAGCAAGTTATTGAAAGGTGTTTGTGTTTCGGAGACTATAAAACAGATGCTGTACTGAGAGCTACTTCTGAGGAATTGCATAAATTGTGGGTCACATATAATGTTTATCCAATATCAGTAAATGCCATACAGAGCCGACTGAAAACCCAAATAAAGGAATTCAACCGCCTTCTGAAGTATGACAAAAAGAAAAGGGGACCTAAATATCATCAAGATCTGGATGATTTTCTGAAAACTGTAAACGTTTTATTTGACATATATCAACATGATCACAAACTGTTGGCAGATACAGAGAAAAAGCACTTACTAAAAATGACTGAATCTGATTACCAGTTTTATGAGGTAGGTCTGTTGATTGAATTTCAAGTTGTAAATTATTAATTAATATTAATTAATTATCAATTATTAATAATTTGCTACAATTTTTAAAGTGCATTTAATAAGTTAGTAATATCAATAATACACTATTAATGATGTTAATGATAAGTAATATTTTAGTATTTTCTCATTTTTGTAAGAATTTCAATTTACATATAGAGACCCATAGATAAAAGATACATTATAGTGTAATGAAATATAATCACTTTGTAGGACCAGAAAACAACTAGGCATGGTTACTGTACCCTGAAAGAAGTCCCAGAAACAGCCACTGACTTAAAATTCAAATCACGGGTTATTCAATCTCAAAAAGCAAAAGAATCAGTTCCTCCTCCTCATCCTCCTGAACCTATGGACATTCCTGAGTTGACAGATAGCGACAGTTGTAATGATTCATTTGATGCAGACTATGTTCCAGAAGTCTCAACATTACAGAACAGAACTAGATTACGCTCATTAGCTGAAGCATGTGACAGGTATAGTACTGAAAGATAAATCTTTTAATACAGCTTAAAGTGAAATCATTGTGACTAAGAGATTAAGATTACCAATAAATTATTCATTGACAATAGATATGTAAATCTACTTTAAATATCCTAACAGATATCAAGTAAGTGATAGAGCAGGAGCGGCTATTGGTTCTGCTACATTGGTGGACTTTGGAGTAATCACCCCAGATAACATACAAAATGTTATTGATAAGTATGTTTTTAATCACTCTAGATATTACATTTCTTAGCTTCTGCTATAAGTTCTAAATCACCAGATTTACTATTATTTTTAATTAGCGTCAAAATTTCTATTTTGTATTTATATTAATTAGTTTCAAACAGGACACTGACATTTGTATTTTGTATATTTGTATAATGCTAATGCAGTAATGCATGGCCAATATTTTTGAAATACTTTTCAGAAACAAGTTGAGAAGGGAGAGAGCTAAATTGAGAGCTGAAAGGAAGAAGGAAGAAGTGATATTTGAAAAAGTGACTGGCATTGGCTTTGACGGTAGAAAGGATGCTACACTTGCTGTTAACAAAGTAAATGAAAAGTATTATACATCCACAATCCTAGAGGAACATTATGTCATTACTGGAGAGCCAGGTAAATGGAAATGATTGTCATACAGTTATAGGCGTTATGCTGTTATATTACTGTACTATAAAGTAATATTTCAATTACTTAAAAAATTTTCTTTTTAAGTGACAACTGTCCAGTTAACTTTATTCCTTCCTTTTTCATTTTTATTTAATTGTAAAATTAATTACATTTATTTTCAGATGATTTCTACCTCGACCATTTTACCCCGGAGAGTGGCAAAGGCATTGACATTGCTCATGGCATTTATAAGATCATTAAAGGGACAGAACTTGAGGCCAAATTAAACTTAGTTAAAGCAGATGGGACAAATACTAACACAGGACATATGCATGGGTCAATCAGATATTTGGAAATGTTTTTAGGGCAACCTCTTCAGTGGGATATTTGTCTTCTGCATCTAAATGAATTGCCACTTAGACACATCTTCATAACTTTAGATGGGACAACAAAAAGTCCAGACAAATTTTCTGGCCCTATTGGTTCTCAGCTCAATGGGGATGTGTCAGAATGGAATGTTGTGGACTTCAAATCTATACCTTATCCTGCATTTGTGCTTCTACCAAATGAGGTGGTCAATAATTTATCAACAGACCAATACTATGGATACTGCATCTGCTGGGCAATTATTACTGGTGAAGTGGATGAAGACCTTGCACTCTTAGAAGTTGGCCTGCTAAATCACTCTCGATGGCTCACCTTAGCCTGTAGAATTCTTCGCTTTTATGTTTCACAAAAAAGACCCAGTAAGAACCTCAAAATCATAGTAGAATTCATCATCAAAGTATACTTTCACAGTTGGTTCAATATCAAGGCTAATAAGAGGCTAAGTGATGGGTCAAGAAACCTATTCAATATGATCCAAAGAGTAAATAAATTCCCTGACAGGAAAATTAGAGAAATTTGTTATGACGTATTAAACAATAACAGCTATTTTGCTCATGGTGAAAATATTTTAGTTGGAATGCTGGCTGATGAAGATGAAGAGGTGAGGAGGTGTGCTGTCAATAAAGTTCTGTGTCTGAGGGGTTATAGAGGATTTTGATGATGAATCTGGTAGTAGCAATGATTTTGCAGGTGGAATAATTGAAAGTGATGATGAGAATGAAGAGGATCATGAAGGTGGTACTGATGAATATCCTGCTATAGATGAGAATGTTAGGGTCTTTAGAAAGCCAATCATCAATTTCAAAGCTTCTGCATACCACAAGCTGTCTGCTATGTCCCAATGGGAAACTGTTCCACCTGTATTAAAAGAATTCAGTAATGATGAACTGCGTGATATCATTAATACCGCATTGAAACTGGATCACGAGTGCCACAGTCAGAATGTTGAAAGGCACATCAAGCTTGTCACTGAAGCATCCTTGGCTGTTGTAGGTCATGAGCGTAGAGATGGTCTTATTAGAAACAAAATTAGATCACGTAAATTAATGAAAGATTTTGTGTCTAAAAAATATTTTAAGTTCTAGATTATTATTTATCATGCTAAAATATGACAAAATGACAATTTGTTAATTGTATAATTTAATGTTTGGCATTTTGGAATGTCAAAAAGCATTTTCAATGAATTTAAAATGGCTGATTTTGATTGATTTTGAGTGCTGATTGAAAACCACTAATACATGTCAATTTGCAGCTTGAGAATGTTTTATTGTGTTGACATTCAGTTCAAAGGGGGTCTATGGGCCCCAAAAATTAGTTTTTCTAAAATAACTCAAAAACTAAAGGTTTTATGAAAAAATAACACTTAATAATTTGTTCTAAATCAAATTCTGCATCTTTTGGTATGCAAACCATCTCTCTAGCATGTTCAGAAGAAGAGATATTGCCATTTTCCTGATTTTGCTAGTGCGGCATTAGATGTTTTTACAAAAACGGGGGTGGCCGGACACACGTTGGTGGCCACCAATTATTTTTTTCAGGAATCTTATTTTTATATCAAAAGCCAACTGTTAGTCACTCTGATAAATTAAAATCAAACAAAAATTATAGTTTCAGCCCGGCCTATATACATACTGGGCACATAGAAGAAAAACAGGTTTCCTGCACTAAGAGTTTCACTGAGCTGCTCTTGAAGGACAGTTGTTTCTTTGCCATTTTTTACCTTGCTTTATTTAATGTAAAAGTTGGTAAAGGGAAGTGGTAGTCAGCAAAAAATTAATCGGAACTGGTAGTCAAAAGTGATGAAAGAAAATATCAGTTAAGAGAGAAACCAATTAAGAGAGATTCCACTGCATTTAATTTCTAACAAAAGTGAATTTTACATAAAGTTTTCAATCACAAGGTCAAAATGTTTCAAAAAATTTTCAACTTCCACTCTGCTTTACCATTTGACTATTGTTAGCACTGTTTCCTAGATTTCTTTTCTTTCAAATGGTGGTTGATCAATTCATCACTGTTAGTTTTGTCACTAGTCAGATCATCACTGGTCAATTTATTACCAGTCAATTCATCACTGGTCAATTTGACAACCAGTCATTTCATCAAGATGTTAATATTTAATACATTATATGTTTTTGTTAGGTTTACATTAAGTTAGGTTATGGTTAAGTTACAATAAAGAAACAGGTGTGTTGTTAGCATTTCCTAAATCCCTGGAGTGCAGAAAATAAAAACAGCCTGGCACAAAAGAATTTACTCTAATTATACAAGGACAATGAACTTGATTGTTAATGGACAAACATGCACATATATTGAAATACTGTTTTTTATCAGATTTTATGTGATCTTATTCAACTTATATAAGCCTTTATGGTAACCAACACCAATCAAAAACTTCAAGTTTATATACTAGGATGAACTGACCAGTGATAATCTGACTGATGATGAATTAACCAGTGATGAATTGACCTATATCCCTTTCAAATAAACTGAAAAATCATTTTCATCTTACCTGTTCACTTAAAGATCTTTTGACAATCCTTTTATGGTCATTAATGCTCAGTTTTTTAAGCTTAACCATTGGGTATTTGGAGCACTGAATTCTTCTGAACAGAATATGCTTACTCAATGACACATCATAATCGTGCTTCTGAGTCTGAAGTTTTGAAATTTCCTCTGAATTTGGATCATCAAAAAATTCAGGGCTTTCTTTCCGACATATATTTTCAGATCTCTGAAACAAATTGTTAAAACTTGTTTTGAAGAACTTTATAATGTAGTAAATATTTGATACACATTAAAATGAATACTAAATTTTGATAATTTTATAAAAGTATGAGAATAAAAAAGTTATATCAGAAGAAAACTTCAGGAAGTTTTCATTATGAGACAGTTTCAACCTCTTGGGTTTTATCTGAAAGAGTGAGTGTGATAGATTAATCCATCTGACATCACAACATCAAGGTCACTGATGCTGAATGTAAAAGATATAAACAAAATAAAATGAATGACAATTTCAGTGAAGTGAAAAATGAATAACAAGAATGTAATGAATGAAGTGAAAGTGAAAACAATTATAAGATTTAAAATGATTACATATGAGAGACAATGCCAACCTCCTGAACATCTAAACAAACTTAAAATCCTTGCTGGTGGGAAAGCATGGTCTTGCCTCAACTCTGAAGAGATTATTTTATTTAATTTGGCTGTTAAACCTTAGGCTTTACTCACCACCTCAGTACTGTGCGAGATGACACAATCCAAAGTTTCCAAGACTGGGGCACTCGATCCATGAGTGTAGTTCAATCAAAGGACTATACTGTACAAACTTCATAGTAAGGCCAGGGGCCCCTTCTCCAACAAATACAAGTGGGTAAGGCACATATGGTTAACCCAATAGTGCCCAATGGTAGAATTTCCTACCAACAAAATTGCTTGTCACTACAGAAATCCCCCACGTTAATGACCTTCACATTAGCAGAAACTTCACTTGGACGAACTAAATCGCTGTCTGGTCGTTAACATTCAGTTTAACGTAATACAGGTTGTTAAAGTGAAGATTTCCACTGAAAAAGTCTGTTAGCATCATTGAACTTCACTATAGCGGACTCTGAGTCGTTAAAGTGAAGGTGATGCCACTGGAATATTATTGGAACCAGCCCTCAGATGAGGTTGCGGTCAGTTGTTTCCTGTTGTATTGCGTGAGCAGTGGTGGCAAGTGGTTGTGTATACGCAGAGTGCCACTTCCATATGGAGATTCAAGGGCTATACATTAGAGTGGTCCAAATTTAGGGTGAAAATTTGAAATTTGTCTGAACCTTGCGAGCACATGGTGCCCTCATTGCACTTCATGTACAATAGCTTTGTATAAAATTTGAAGAAAATTGGATGATGTTTAGGGGTCCCGCAAAATGTTTAGTTATTTTAGTCTCATAACATAAAATTCTAGCAAAACAGCCAATTTCCTTTAATTGTTTGAAAATTATTAGTTGTAGCCTATATCTTTCTATAGTTACGCTTATGAGACCTAATTTCTGTTTTTGTCTCTCCACAGGTAGTGTTTTTGATTGTATAATGGATATGGTGACACGAAGGGGGCCAGCCTTTTGGCTTGTTGGCCACCCAGACCCAGATATCACCGGTGCTCAATTGCCTTCCAGAGGCCAAGTGCTTAGGAAATATTACTTCCATCACTCTGTCATGAAGCAAACAAAAGCAGATACTGCAAAAGCATCTATTCAAACAGTGCTAGAGATATGGGAAAAGGCTAAAATTCCAACATCAACCCTGACTTACAGCAAAGCCAAACTTTTGAAAATGATTGATGAGTACGACAAGCTCAAGAAAAACCACAATCGAGACTCCGAGACCTGTCGTACTCAAGAGGCAATGTTCTGGGACCAGTTCGATGATCACTTTGATGTGGCTCACAAGGATGCGATGATTATCATGTCAAATGAAGAGGATAAGGCCTTCCTGGTGAGCCAAAGGGAAGATCAAACATCCTCCTCCATGACCAGGATCAATGTTATTCACACCAAAGTCAGAGCGGAAAAGAGGAAACGAGAGGTGATTAAGCAATAGAAGGAGAGAAGTGAAAATGAGAAGGCAGCATTATTTGAAGTCTCTGATTCCTCACAGATGGCACTGCCTTCATCCTCAGAAACAGATACAGAAGAGAATGATACCGAGTTTATGCTCAAAGATGGCAGGTCACTGCAATGAAGGAAGGAAGGAGAATCGACGTGTTCTGCTCAGCCCAAAAGTGACTGCAGCCATGGATCGGTTCAACATCTCCAACAGGGCTACCATGGGCCTTTCGGGAGCCCTGGCAAAGGCATTAGGGCAGAACCTGAAGAAGATGACGCTCTCACAAAGTTCAATTCAATGACACAGGATGGCCAATAGGGAAGCATTTGCAAAGACAAATAAGAACCTGAACCTCCCTCCCAAAACCCAACTCCTCCTCCACTGGGATTCGAAGCTTCTTCCTGATGTGTCCAAGTCCGAGAAGGTTGACAGGATTGCCATCCTGGTCACAGGAGGCAACCAAGAGATCCTTCTCAGGGTCCCCAAGATTGGCAGCAGCACAGGTGTGAACCAGTCAAATGCTTGCATCACTGCTCTTCAGGAGTGGAACCTCATGGATCATGTGCGAGGCTTGGTGTTCGACACCACAGTCTCAAACACTGGTCTGTCCAAGGGAGCTTGCACGAAGATACAGGCTGCCATCAACTGGGAGATTATTTGGATCGCTTGCCATCACTATATCCTGGAAGTTGTTCTCTCTGATGTCTTCAAGAAGGAGTACAGACCATCCAGCAGCCCCAATATCCCCTTGTTCATGCAGTTCCAAGAGCAGTGGAGATTCATTGATGGAACCCGCTGGAAGCCAGCAATGCATGATGAGAATATCGTGGAAGAATTCTCTGGTCCCCTGGCAGGATTCAAAGAAAGGGCGCTGAAGGACCTGAAGGTGGCAATCAAGTCAAAGGCTCAGCTCAGGGATGATTACAAGGAACTTGTCCTGTCATACACCTTCTTGGGGGAAATTCCAGAGGGAGGTATGAAGATTAGGGCACCTGGGGCCTTCCACCAAGCCAGATGGATGGCAAAGGCCATTTATGCTCTTAAGATCTTCCTCTTCAGAGAACAGTTCACCCACACTGTTCACAGAATGTGTGTGGTGTGGAATCTCAGCCTCTTCATTTCTCTATTCTACACCAGGTACTGGCATCAAGCAATGATCACATCATATGCCCCCAAAAAATGACTTGGATTTCATGAAGGATCTTGAGAGTGGAATTCCGAATCATCAGCTGGCAAACACTGCCCTCACAGCCTTTAAACACCACCTGTGGTATGTGTCCGAGGAATTGATCAGTCTTGCATTCTTTGATGACTGGATTGGAGAAGAGGAGAAAGTTGCAATGGTGGAAAATCTCAAGAAGAGAGAGCTGAAGGGACTGAAGAGAATTGATGGCAAGAGATTCTCTCCTCAAACACCGCTTCCTGACTTCGTGACTGCCAAGATCAAGAACATCTTTGACCTCATTCTCCAGAATGGTCGTCAGGAGTCAGAGTCCTTCCTCTCCAAGCCACCTTCTTCTTGGAACAAAGATGAAACCTACCAACAATTCATGGCCTCCGTCGCTTCACTGAAGGTTGTGAATGGCAGCGTCGAAAGGGGTATTGCTCTGATCACACAATTCAACTCATCCATCACCAAGGATGAGACCCAGAAGCAGTACCTCCTGAAAGTTGTAGCTCAGCACAGGAAGGATATGCCCTCCATGTCAAAAGCTGTCTTCCTGAAATAAACTTTGAATCTACAATGATGCCTTTCCTTTTCCATAGGCTTATTTGAGATAATTGTGTCAATTTTTTGTGATGACCTGGAAGTTGAAGTTTTGCAGGACCCCTGAATATTGATATAAGAAACTGAAATTTTGCGTGAAGACATGTTTGGGGTAAAGGTATTAGGGCGACATGTGTCTAAATTAAAATTCCAAATTTTAATTTTTTGGACCACCCTACTATACATACATGTGTAACTGTACTGAAGTATTTTGGATAGGGAAAAGCCCACTTTAACATCCTGTAGTCCAGTAATATGGGGGTCGTCCATACTTCACTTTAATGTTCCCTGGTATATTAAAGTGGGAGTTTTCCGTACTTCACTTTAGCGGAAATTTCACTTTACATGGGGGTCATCAACAGTTGTTTTAGGCGTATTCTGTGGTGGCATAAAACTAGGCTAGACCATTCCCTGTAGTGGCGAGTTAACCAACTGTGTTGAGACTACAGAATTGGCAAAAGGAGGAGGAATTCATCAATTTATCTTAACTTAATAACTAATAACTTAATCCATTAAATTCAGCAAGGAGCTGGAAACGGAGGAATTCATACCACTTTTGGATTTGGCCATAAGAAGTCATATATAGGAAACCAACCAATAACAATTAATATATTAATTATTCGCATCACCAAAATAGTATCAGTCAAAAAGGCAGGCTTTTCATCAATGTATTTAAGACCTCTTAAAATTATCAGCTTTGAATTATAAGACAAGGAATGGAATATGACTTGTAACATCAAAAATAAGCTTTGTTTTCTGGACAAATATGTCATACTTTTTCAATTTCTCAGTTTCTTGGTAATTATTTGAGCTACAAAGTGACATGAAATTCAATACATCAATGACACATCATTACTCAGATATAACACGCATGTTTCAATTAACTTTATCAGCCAAACTTATTCAAAAACAATTTAAGTGATTTCAACTTATTTGAATATAGACACATACACTCTACTGCAGAGTAAAAAATTGTGGGGTTGGTCACATTCAAGCTCAAATTTTGCTCAGATGAAGATCAATACACAAAATTTTCTCCCTTGATATCATAGGGGAAGGACAGTGCAACATTTTTAACTTTTAAGCTACTATTTTTTTTAACCAATTCACTGGAGGTCAAATTTAATTAAAAGGTCAAAACTATTTTTTAACTTGCAGGAATGAAAATAATACTTATAGAATCTTCAAACTCAGTGATTGCAGCAATACATAACTTATGGTGGGTAAAAGCAGCAGATGCCAAGGTATACACTTGGGATTTACTGCTCTTTCTAACTTTCATCTCATATTTCATCCATATAACATTTAACACCAATGGTGACATCATACAGGCCAAATGCTACTACATACCATTTCTTCTCATCATTTAATTTCTCAATCAGCTCTCAGTGCAAACACTGTCAACTTGTGTAATATTAATATACCTTACCTTTTAAACTCAAACTCTCTTCAAGACTGGGGTTTAGCTGTTAAAAATCAACACAAATACACCAGCAATATCACTATAGTGAACCCTTGCTAATCAGAACACAGTTAATTTAAATGTCATTTAATCCGAAGGGTATGTGGGCAGCTGGTGACTCAGTGTCAGTGCTTTATGCAATAAATATTGGTTTGATCTTTGAGATAAAGACTCAAAATTAATGTTAATTAATTACAGTATACCTAAATATTACAGTGCATATTACTGTATTTCACTACCTCCACACTACCTTCAGAAGTTGGGAGCCCTTTGGATTTAAAGGTAAGTACTTATTTAAAGAATAAACTATTATTTTTATTTCTATTAATCAACTTTATTATTGTTTTACAGGTTATTTTAATGCATTATTTCTTATTACATGGGTTTAGTTTGGTTTATTTACATGTGTTAGGCCATGTTCTATTTTTCACCCCAATAATCTATAGTTTGCATTAATCTGAATGATCCTTCCCCCCAATTAATTTGGATTAGTGAGGGTTCACTGTATTTATTTATGTGGTTTTAAACACAAAGATTGGGGCATGAGAATACAAAAGAGAATTTTATGTTTAATAATAATGAAAATAAAATTTCTCTCATAAATTACTTTCATTAAGGGAATAAACATGAATGCCATCCATTATATCCTAACTCAGCATTAACCCATCAGAGCCCATTTGGTAGAATTTCCTACTGACAAAATTGTTTGTCATTATTGCATCATTTTTTCTTGTATTCATGTGATCTTTGGTAGGAGTCATTGATATGACGCAATATTTTAGATTGCATCATATCAATGACTCATACCGAAGGTCACATGAATACAAGAAAAAATGATGCAATAATGATAAACAATTTTGTTGGTAGGAAATTCTACCAATAGACACTAATGGGTTAACCAATTATTATAAATACGATTGTCAGTGGCATCACTTTATATAATATTCCTGAATGAATCAATTTTATGGGGAAATAATATAATTTTAATTTCATAGTGGGATCCTAATACAAGCCAATGTGAACTGAAGGTTCTACAGAGGAAAGATTTCAAATGAGGAAATATACAGATTAAAAATTTCAGTGACATCTCATTAATGTAAAAGGCTCTGAAAATCTGACACCTCATTTTAAGATGTTTATACAACTTTAGGTATTTCAGAGTAAAGCCTACAACCTATCTACCTTTTTCACACTAACTTATTCTGAAAATATGAAACTTGAAAATAATGATTTAATTGCAGATTTCATACGCGAGTCTCTGCCGAGTTGTTCATATAGCCAGACGGGAGAAATGGAACAGTATAAGGTGCCAATTAATGCTGTGGTAGAGAATGACTACTCTTTTGACTCATTCAGTAAAATATTGAAAAACCAAGCAGATAATTATCATAATGACTCGTTTTAGCAAAAGTGTACAAAAGTAAATAAAATCCACATTTACCTTAATATTGAGTTCATAATCAGTAAAGTCTGTTTCTTCTTTAATGGAAATATTTTCTGCCCATTCATCTTTGATCTGATCACTCTGAAAGTGGTTTTCTTTTCATTACACTCTACAATTAATTTCCTATTTCAATTTTTGCAGTTTTAGAAAACTGCCTTATAATCTATTATTAAAGCTTTAAAAATGAGTTCAATAGCTTGATGCTTTGAAGAATGTATTAATAAACAAATTACTAATCTTACTGAGAAACCTCTATTCATCAAAAGAATCATACAAACTTCAAAAGGGTCATTATATATTTTCTTCTCTTTTGGAATGAATGCCAATTCACCCTAACTAAAAATAAGAAAAACCCCACATTCTTTATCTACAGTATTCTTTACCTCCCATTCATCACAGGTGTTTCTTCCATCCCCATTTATATCTTCTTTGCAATAATTTGTTTCATAAAAATCAACTTCATCTTTAATATCAACTTCATCTTTGAGGTTCCAATTTTCTTCTTTGAAATAGCACTGTTTTTCACCTTTTTCCATTTTGAATCTGATGACATCAAATGAATGATGGGAAAAATTAAATTTTTAACAGAAGTGTTTTTTTTTCAAGTCAAGTTTTATTCTGAATGATACATTGTTCTGAAAATAGTATAATATTCCATGAGTTACACATCTGCACCCAATATTGAATGAATGTCATGGATAGGGCGATAAATGAAGAAAATAGAGGTAAAATCCAGGAAGATCTGAATAAAATCGTTGATTGGTCAGTCACATGGCACGCAAGATTTAATGTCAATAAGTGCAAAATTTTACATATAGGTTCGCGTAATGGTAATTTTGCATATAGTATATCATGGAAGGAGTTGGCAAGTGTAGATCAGGAAAAGGATTTAGGAGTTATAGTCACTGGTGATTTGAAAGTAGTGAAACAAAGTACAGCAGCAATCAATAAGGCAAACAAAGTGCTAGGTTTTATAGCTAAAAATTTTGAGTATGGGTACAAATAATGTGATATTATTGTTCCTCTTTATAAATCATTAGTTAGACCCCATTTGGAGTATGGAATCCAATTATGGAATCCAATTTTGGAATCTGCATATGCGCAAGGATATAGACAAAATCAAATTAGTTCAAAGACAAGCAACTAAGATGATTCTGTCACTTAGGTCAAAGTCGTATGAAGATAGGCTTAAGGAGTTAAAACTGACTACACTCGAGACTAGGAGGCTAAGGAGTGACCTAATCCAAGTTTTTTAAATTATGAATGGGTTCGATAATGTAAATAGAGAGAGCTTTTTCAAAATAGCACAATATAGTAGAACTAGAAATAATGGGTGTAAGCTGACTAGTAGAAGGTTTGAGACAGCAGTTGCCAAAAACTTTTTTATGCATAGAATAGTAAATAGCTGGAATAGTTTGCCAGTAGAAGTAATTAGTAGCATGTCTATAAATATGTTTAAAAATTGATTAGATGCATAAGTTAATAGATTCGGTATAGTTTAGTAAAAATTAAGGTTTTTGTGGTTTGGAACCCACATAAAATTGTAGTTCCCCCCCCACCACCACGGACGACATATGCAATACACAATTACAAACACAGTTAGGTAAACTAGCCATGAATGGATCCTAGGGTCTTTGTTGGTCTGAAACATAACATAATTCTTGGGGATTAGACCATACTAATAAAATAATTTCACAGCTTTAAAAACAAAATTTTCAAATTAAAAAGCTATTTTGCTTTTACCATTTAGCATTTATATTCATCTTGGTTATCATCATTCATTATATTCTCATTTTAGTATGCTCTATAGCAAAATGGGTAATGTATTTGGAGTGTCTTCTCAGCAAAGTACAATATTCATCGCTTAATTTCAGCTTCTTTTATTCACCTTCCTGATAACGTTAAAGAAATTCCCACACAGCAACAAAATTGCTGCTGACTTAAGTCACAAAAGACACTTTGTCCCATACTCAGCATGCATTTGTACATAGTATTGTGTGTTGCAAGGTTTCGAAGAATTTTTGAAAATTGTAACTTCAGATTCTTCTATACTAATACTACAACATGAATGAGCCACTTGTTCTATGCCATATTGTTGTAAACCCTATTTTTATAATAGATTTGATGCTAAGTTAACCTTTGACAGAACTACTACATTCATGTTGAAATCATTCCAAGTTAGTTAATCTTTGAAAAACTATATATCACAATTAGGAAATACTCAAACCACATTCACAACAAAAGTGATAGATGACATCGAGAGATCAGTCCTAATAGGATAGACAATGGATTTCTAGTAAATGATTCCATGATGCCCACAGTGATACTATAATATAAATTAATTTCGCCTTTTATTGCAAATTATCAACCTGTAACTTGTATTAAGGGAAATTCTGCTAGAAATAGATCAGTGCTGAAAACCATACCCCTTTTGATTTTGGCAAAATTTGGTTCCCAGGTAGTTTTTGGTCTAACACCTAATTTTCCAAGTTACAGCTCTAAGTCACTTCAGGATCAGACTATGATCTTGGTCCTTTAGAAGGTCCACAATTTTGGACAAAGACATCCTGACACAAATTAGTCACACATGAAATTTTCTAATCAAAGTATTTCCCTAAACATGTAATTACATACCTTGTCTCATTGCCAGGGCTCATTAGAGCTTCAGGACCTTTGTCAATGGTGTTTCTGATACTACAGAAAAATACTTAGGTTGCCTATTTATATTCATGAATTTATTAATAAAAATAGTTTTCTTTGTAGAATGTGATAACACTTGAAAATAAGGCTAATATTTAAGTCTGCAGAGACGAGATTACACTAGGTTAGGAAGTCATTTTAGATTGGTTATTTCCCACATGGCCAATTTTGGCCAATCAGGATCTTTGTAACACACTTTGACATTGTCAATAAACTGGTCTCTGGAAAACTTTATATTTACCAAAAATAATAATTAAAAATATAAAACAAATCAAAAAACCTGAAAGTACTAGGAATAGACTAGACTTATTCATATATTTCCCTTGTTCATCAAATTGCCTGATTATTTTAACCTGTTAACGGACACCTTTAGCGCGGCTTTGCTATCCCACTCTGGTCACCAAGAGCGTACATAAACGGCGCAAAACATTTATTTGCAGCAACTATGTCAGCAAGTGCACATTTACGTCGCAGGCCTCAAAGGACGGAATTCGTTCGCCGTACATTTACGTCAGTGTCCATTAACAGGTTAAGTTTATATTAAAATTGTTCAATATTATTGTTATAATCTGTGATCAATTATCATAAGGGTATTAGGATCTTTATAAAATTTTTAACTTTTTGTAATGAGACTTTTTCCTTGCTTGAATGTGTGCTTTATTTTTCTTTATGGGGTTCCAAGGTAGGACCTCAATCTCATTAAGAACCAAGGACTACTCCACTAACATGTCCTGAGGTTGAACTTGTTTTGACAAGTAATGGTCATTCCTGATCCATTTCACATTACTCAAGTAACTGAGTGAATCCATCAAACTGTTACTGTAAACACTAAAGGAATCAGTAGTACTTATTTATATTATTACAGTGAGTATTTGTATGTATACAATCTGTATGTTGGTTAAATTAAAGCTATTAATTATAAATATGTTGAGAGGGAAATGCTTTCATTTAATTCCTGACTAAACTCTTAAACTCTATAACATCTACTAGAAAAAGAGCTTTCCCTATAAAGTACAAAGTGGTGGTATGTGGATACCTATGACTTGTGAGCACAGTAAGTGCTAGCTTGCTACCCTTAAAGTCAAGCCAGGTTGGTCACTGTCACCCTGATGAGCCTCAATTTAGACATGACTTCATAAGTATTAAATAATGGGTCATTCCAGGACAAATCATGCAAAAAAAATAAAATCTGTAACCACTCCAACTTGGGTTTTTCTCAAATTTGGTATATAAGGTTGTTTTTATGCAAAAATATGAAATTTCAAGTTTTAGCGCAATCAGAGTAACAGTGACTCTACGTAATAAAATGCATTTAATCAAAGTTAGAGATATATCAGTTTGAATATTTTTTGGGGGGGCTCACCCCCTATGATACAGATATTAAAGATTTTTTTTGTCATTTTGTACCTCAATTACTCTTCTATGTCTTAGTCAATGACATTATGTATTTTTACCTTTAAGTTATGTATTTTTTTGCACTTTATTATAAGGTACTTGCTAGCGAAAAGATGACATATTAGCCCAAGTTCAGGAATTGGGCTATACTAACTATATAATAGTTTTATCCTAACTATATACGGGGCTCCAATAAACCTTAGCCCTCCCACCCATGGCCTAAACCACTAGAGGTACAGTAAAACTAAACATACCTTACAAAAGAGAATTTAATCCTGCATTTAATGAGAAATAATTAAAACTTGGTGTTCCTGCCATTGGCTTCCAAGACAGCCTGAATTCGCTTTGGGTAGCTTGCCAAAAGTGACGTGAATAGATCTTGATCATTACACAAATTTGCTAAAACAGTTTCAATGTGTTGTGTCATTGTATCCTTCAAAAATCAATTTGCTGCAGGTTCTTGAAACAAGAGACATTCAACCTTGTCCTTTATAACTGATCCAATTTGTTCACAGACGTTCAGTTCAGGAGAATTTCTTGGCCATTCTTCATTTCCAAAGAAATCAATCTCATGGTTCCGCAACAACTGTTGAGTGGCTAATGCTTTAAAGCAGGGGGCCTTATCGTGCAGAAGTGTGACCTGATCAACATCCATAACATTGTTTGGGTTTCTTAGAAAAGGAATGACATGCTGGGATAGAATAATATCACGAAAATACTGTCCATCCCAACTCTGACCATTTGGCTTCAGCACCCACATGAGCTTCTTTGCAGTGAACAAAACAAACACACCAACACAGTCTGGACTTTTTAATAATTCGCGATAATGTTCATTGTCATTGATTTCATCTGGTGTTGTGGCCCACACTCGATCATTTTGGTAGTTAGGCCGACGTGTTATGTAAACAAAAAATTCACTGGAGACAACTAAATGCATGAAATCATCCACATCCCAATCTTCAAGATAATGGGCAAACCACATTCTGTCATCGATGTTGAGTTGAGTTTTTCTTGGCTTTGGAAGTTCATGCCAAGGCTTTAAACCTTGCCAATGACAGTACAGTCGAATGATCTCACCACTAACGATCTTTCCTCTCAACACTTCGATCTCTCTAGAAAGTTTAACACAGCTGTTTTTCCGCTTACGCGTACCGCTTTCAATGATGTCCTTTGTTTCCTGAGAGTGTGGCAAATTTAGGCACCCAGATTTGGTTGTATCCATTTCACATTCATCCAAAGTTTTATTCCAATTTCTTTTGATGAAGTCCTCACTTCTTCGCAACTTTTTGGCAACCCATGAACGTGTTATAAAGGTGGCTCCAGCATCATGAGCTTCCCGAAATGTTATTGCTCGTATGCGATCTATCACATGTTGCCCCTCTGAATCACCAATTAATTGAGAAGCCATTATATTATCACTATCAGCTAGAGTAATTTTAATACCTGCAATAAATAAAGAATTTTATATATTTTTATAATCACTAAAAACTATTTCAATATAAGTAAACATGTAAGCTGCAAATTGGGGGGGCTATGGTTTTTTGGAACCCCTTATATTGCATACATGCACACACACACACACACACACACATTATTAAAATAAAAGAGATAATTTGTACTGCCTGTTTGTAAGGTTGAGTGGTATCATACTTGTGTAGTCATGCTACAACTTGTCACAGCAAAATGAGATTGTCTGAGGGCTCCTTCCATTAGCATGAGCCTTGGTTATTAAGGGTTCAGTTTGCCTTTTGTGACCACATGATAAAAACTGTTCATATATGGTATCTGCTTGCCATATTATTTTAGTGTCTTGCCTATATTGGCTATGCTTGTGTTTGCCTGTCATCATTAAAAATCATTAACATTTAATATTCTTTCTAATTATTATAGGAACTGAAGCTAATATATAAATTTTAAACATGTCTTACTATTTAAATTATCATAAACAGTGTTGTGACCCCTTTAAGAGACACGAGAAGAATCTTAAAGGTTTTAAGAATTTTACCATTAAATGTAACAGAAAAAAATCCTGCACTCCTTAATTGGAAAGTTTGTACAAACTGTTCTGTAAGATTAAATGAACTTGAAGAACCTGATAAATTATTTAATGATGTTTTTGAAATGGAGTTATCTACAAGTACCTCTTCATTTCAAAGCAGTCCATGAAGTACACATTTACAAACTGACAATCCTGGTGAACTCAGTGATATTGAAATCTGTAGAGAACAAACCAAGAACATTCTTGAAGAAATGGAGATTTTGCCAATAAAATTCCATAAGTAGTGTATGAATTATAATTTGGGGACTTATTTTTGAAGAGTATAGTTATCAGAAAATGCATTATATGATTTTTAAAAATCATCTAAACTCTATCTTTTTGTATACATTGTTTCATAGGTTATAAAAATAATGGTTTTATCAAACTTGTAAACAAAACATTCTTTAACAATTTAAGGAATTGCAAAAAAATAGTTATGTACAATAAATAAATTCTGATTAGTTATTAAATTATGAAAATTTGTTGCTGTAACTTACAGTAATTCTAAATTTTGGACGATGTCTAATTTCAGATGGTATGAACACTGACAGGATATCTAAAAGAGCATCAGACAAATACAACACGTGTGTATCTACTTTGAAAAAGAATTTTGAACATATCTAAAAGAGCATCAGACAAATACAAGTGTGTATCTACTTTGAAAAAGAATTTTGAACAGTCTTTCTCAGCATCTGTGGATGAAGGAGCATCTACATCCAAGAGATTATGCATGGAAAAAGAATTGGAAAGGTAAGGATTACTCAATAAATGCAAAAAACTTCACTTTTTTTTTTTCTATGTGAAGGTCAAAATATGATAATTAAAACCTACTCTAATAGACAGAGTTTATTTCCACAACAATTTCAATGCCCACTGGCATCCTCTTCGGGTGGAAACAGAAAAACGAATGAACCAAAAACAAGAGGGAAAACAGTCCAGGGACCATTAAGAAATTCGCACCTAGGTTAGATCCCATTCTCCTGACACTGGAAGGGCATTTTTATTAAAGGAACCCGCTTATAAGTACATTCGCACAAATTTAAAACTATCTTCTTATTCTATACATACAGATTATATTATTTTTTACATATTACATTTAATATTGCATTATTATTTATTACAGAAATTATAAATTTATTAATATTACATTGATTATTACACTGTTGTTTATTATACAGAAATTATAAACCGAAAAATGAATGAAAATGGCAAGAAGGAAACAATCCAGGGACCATTAAGGAATTCGCACCTAGGCTAGATCCCATTCCCACGACCCCAGAAGGGCATTTTTTTTTTTATTATTATTATTAAAGGGTCCTGCTTATAAGTACATTCGCACAAATTAAAACAATCTTCTTGTTCTATACATACAGATTTTATTATTTTGACATAATTACTGCATTTACGTTTTTTAACATTTATTATTATTACCTTTACACTAATTATTACATTTATTTTATTACCTTCATCATTACATTTATATTTATTTCCATATTTACTACTTCCATTATTACATTTATGTTTATTATTCCATTTACATTTTACCAAATGAAAAAAAAAAAATGAATGACCCAAAAGCGAGTAAGGAAACAATCCAGAGACTTTTAAGAAATTCACACTTAGGTTAGAACCAGGGATGGGGAGTCGGAGTCGGGAGTCGGAGCTTTTTTGAAGTCGGGAGTCGGTAAAAATGACTGACTTCCGACTCTTTGATTCAATTTCTATATGCCAACAATTTACCAGAATACTACTCTGCCCTAAATAAATATCTCCCTGAACTAATTCTAGATTCACATTTCCACATTTGATTTATTGTTCTGGTAAATCTTAGCAAATGAATTTCATATTTCTATTTTCTATTTCAGGATACTAGGTACCAAAGCTGGGCACTTGCATTTTTTTTTGCGGTACTGCGGTACTGCGGTACTACCGCACTACCAAACCGGTACCGCATAACGCAGTACCGCAAAGGATCGCTGAAAGTACAGCCTGTACTTTCAGCGATCCTTTGCGGTACTGCGTTATGCGGTACCGGTTTGGTAGTGCGGTAGTACCGCAGTACCGCAAAAAAAACGCAAGTGCCCAGCTTTGCTAGGTACCATATAAAAATTAGCAATATATTAATTATTAATTTAATTAGCCCCTATTAGTAATGAGTCATGGGCCTAGTAGAAAATCAGCAGTCTTTCAATATTTTAAGCTAAATGAGGATGAAAGTATTTTTATTTGTCAAGTAGAAAAGGATGGTAAAGAGTGTAATGCAAAAATTAGTGCGTACACTGGGAAACATGCTAATGCTCCAACTAGAGCCTCAAACTTGAAATGCCATCTACGAAACAAACATCCCAATATTTATAAGGTTGTAGATCAGCATGATAAGGAAATCCAGAAACCTACTTCTAGTCAGGCCAGTACCTCTATTTCAAAAAGCAAACAAGTCTCTGTTACAAAATTTTTCCACAGTGAGAGAATTACAATATCAATGACAAAGGAAAATTTTAAAAAATACCTTATAGATTTAGTTGTAAAGAATGGGGTTGCACTTACATTATTTTCCTCCCCAGCTTTCCGTGGATTAAATGGAGAAATGGCGGCAAAACTAGGAGTGTCATTAGAGAGACATGATATTCTAAACATGATTTTAAAGGAAGCAGAAAGCCAGAAAACTTTATTGAAAACAATGCTGCAAGGAAAATTCTTCTTTCTTAAGATGGATGCCTGCACAAGACAAAGAATTAATTATATGGCAATAAATGTTCAGTTCATTGATGATGAAAGAAAACTAGTTATACGTACTCTGGCAGTGAAGGACACTGAAACTCAACATTCAAGCGAATACCTGACCAAGCTAATTGAAACCATCTTGACAGAACATGAAATCACTAAAGAGCAAATATTATCAATTGTTACTGATAATGCTTCAAATATGACAAGTACAGTACAGAAACTTAATGATGGTGAAGTAAAAGGAGATCTTTTTGAAGACAGTAGTGAAGATACGGATGAAACTGCTGACAAACTTGACAGTGTTGACACTGTAGACAATGATTTTGCTGGATTCTCAAATATCCCCCATATGCGATGTGCAGTCCACACATTGCAACTGGCAATTTGTGATGGGTTAAAAGAAAGGAATGCTGCTAATGTAGTAGGTAGGTTATGCAACATAGTAGTGGCTGCAAGAACGCCTAAACTTGATGCAATATTAAAATGTCGATCCGGAAAAGGTGCAGTTATAGATCAAGCTATACGTTGGGGGAGTACCTATGAAATGATTAAGCGCCTTCTTGAATTGAAACCATACCTTATCGATATGGCAAACACAGATGTAACAATGACTGATATCCAGTGGCAGCAGGCAAGTCAACTTGAGGCATTACTTAAGTACCCATATGTGGTTACAAAGAAGTTTCAAGCAGCTGAATTGACACCTGGCACATTTTACAAGGAATGGAAAAATATTAATTATAAACTATCTCAAATTGGCGACATTGTTGCAGATGGTATAAGAATGTCTATGCAGCATAGAGAAGAAAATTTACTGAATAATGACGTGCTATTGGCTGCAGTTTATGTAGATCCTATGCACAGGGTACTTTTAACTGAAGAACAGATTGCTAGAGGAAAGTCAGCTCTGTGTGATGTAGCTGTGCGAATGAAAATGTTAAATGAAACAGATGCCGCAAGTAATTCAGAATTTGAAAGCTGCTCTAGTCCTGCCATTATGCAAAGCTCCTGCTCAAACTCTGAAGAGAAATGGATTTTGAAAAATATCTCGATAATGAAGAAAAATAAAAAAAAGTTAAGCGATGCCGTTTGAGTCAAGATGATAAACCTATAAAAATAACCCCATTGACCAAATTCAGAGAAGACTTTAATGCAGCTTTAACAAAAATAGAGAAATTTGATTGTTCATTAAAACTTGATGTGATGAATGCCATACCAAAGTATCCTGAATTAGTGCAAGATGTAGCCAGAACTGTTACTGCATTGCCACCAACACAAATCAGCGTTGAAAGATTATTTTCAGCTCTTCGGTTAATTAAATCCCACTTACGGGTTAAGTTGAAGGAGGACATAATTGATGCTATACTTTTCTTAAGAACAAATTCTCCTTAGAGAGTTAAATTATTAAGTATGTTTTTTTTAGCCTTTTTTTAAATATTTAGCTTCAATATTAGCATATCATAATATATAATGGAAACAAAATATTCTTTACCAACTTTTTTTTATTTAGCTACAGTACCGTATGCAACATTAAAATTTTAAAATTGTTAACCTAATGAGGTTATAAATATTTTATACAAAATCAATTTCTTTTTCTAATTTTTATTTTTGTGTAATACAACATTAAAATTGTATTAAATTACTAAACTGTATTATTATCGTACCTACTTTATTACATTTATTTACCGTATACTTATATATTTGAAAGTCGGGAGTCAGTCAGTGTCAGTTTTTAAAAATACAGTATTCCCTCGAATATCGCGGGGGTCACGTTCCAGAACCCCCCACGATAGGTGAAAATCCGCGAAGTAGAAACGATATGTTTATTACGTATTTTACGCCTTTATAAACCCTCCCCGCACTCTTATAAACCTTTCCCACGCTCTTATAAACACTTTCTACACTCGGAGTATGAAAGAGACTAACAGTATTTTAAAAAGAAAACATTTGTATATACAGTATTTTTTAATAATTTTACCAACATTAAAATTTCGTATGGGTACTCACCAGCGAAGATACTAAAACTTGAATGATGACGATGACGATGAATTAGCTGTGCAGTACTGAATGATGAAGGTGATGACGATGATGAGATGAATGTACTGCACAGCAAAGAAGAGCATTACATCTCTTCTAAAGGCGCCGCTTCAGCGGGCGCTTCATCAGGTGGTGCGGTATCTTCGTCGTCGGCGTCGTCCGTAACTTCGGTTTCCGCTGAAGGCGTAGGCGCGTCTTCTTTCTTTTTGCGGGTGAGGAACATAGTGATGGGCAGTTGCTGGCGCTGCCATTTCTTCTGGGCGAGGAGATTTTTATACACTTCAGTAGCGCTGTCGATTGCATTTTTTAATTTTAATGCACGAATCATCTGGGGGTCCCATTCATCAGCCATTTTCTGAAGTTCTTTCGCCGTTCTAACCATCTTGTTCCTCTTCTTCTTCACTTGCTACCTTCGTCATCTCCGTCAGGTCTTCGTCCGTTAACGGATTTGAGTGGGCCTCTACCAGGTCATTAACGTCGTCTGGAGTCATATCGATGAAGCCTTCTCCTCCTAGTAATTTTGCCAGCTTCACTGCCTTATCTACTGCAGAAAAAACCGCGATGTACCGAGTCCGCGAAATGTGAACCGCGATATGGCGAGGGACTACTGTACTGACTCAGGAGTCGGGAGTCAGGAGTCAGTTGTTTTTGGCCGACTCCCCATCCCTGGTTAGAACCCATTCATCTGACGCCTAAGGGATTTTCTGACCAAGAATCTCATTAAAGGGTCTAACTTATAAGTACCTTCACACAAATTAAAATTATCTTGTTCTATACATACAGATTCTATTATTTTTCTTTTGACATAATTATTATATTTATAAAGTACCTTACTTGATTCCCAATCTATAGCATGATTATTTTGGCTGTCGTGATAAAAAATGGCATTATTAGTATTATAACTTCTGAAGGCATATTCGTGTTCTTTAATACGGGTTTCAATATTTCTTCCAGTTTCTCCTACATATGTATAGAACAAGAAGATAGTTTTAAATTTGTACGAGTGTACTTATAAGCAGGTCCCTTTAATAAAAATGCCCTTCCAGTGTCGAGAGAATGGGATCTAACCTAGGTGCGAGTTTCTTAATGGTCCCTGGACTGTTTTCCCTCTTGTTTTAGGTTCATTCGTTTTTCTGTATCCACCCGAAGAGGATGCCAGTGGGCATCAAAATTGTTGTGGAAATAAACTCTGTCTATTAGAGTGGGTTTTAATTATCAAGGACTGCTCAAATTCAATTAAATTAGCAACTCAGGGTCACAATTAAAAACTTGATGTATATAATTTTAGATATTTTAAATTTCAATAGCCTAACTTTTCTTCAATATCATTCTTATGTACAGAACACAATCACACCATTTTAACAATGTCTAAAAAATATCCATGGAAGGTAGATATTCTTATATTTTTTCTATTTAGGTCCTGATCTTAGAGTACATTAACATGTTAAATGCTGCAGCTCTATATTGCATCATGTGCTGGAGGCGGCGATTTTCTAAGCTCTGTCCCTTCAGTAGTGTTGGAGCTATTGAGGTGGAAAGTTGTGTGTGATTCACGCTTGGTGAGTACTCTCTATTGACATATTTAAAACCCATGCTCCACCAGTGATCACTATACCTTATAATAATATAATGTTATTTGCATTGCGGAGTGCTCACCCGTGGGCACAATCTCTCTATACCACCCATGGTCATTCCACCACTTAACTGTAAAAACTAATAATTCACTGAAGGTGAAGTGTCCACCCATGGGCATTTTATTTATCTTCAAAAATGGCTTTTTTTCTGTAGAATAAATATAAATTTACACACACACACACATATATATATATATATATATATAGTCATCCCTCAGTATCCGCGGGGGATTTGTTCCAGGACCCCCCATGGATACCAAAATCTGCGGATTCTCAAGTCCCTTATATAAAATGGTGTAGTATTTGCATATAACCTACACACATCCTCCCGTATACTTTAAATCATCTCTAGATTACTTATAATACCTAATACAATGTAAATGCTATGTAAATAGTTGTTATACTGTATTGTTTAGGGAATAATGACAAGAAAAAAAAGTCTGTACATGTTCAGTACATATGCAACCATCGTAGGCCTAACTACATAGTACACGTCAGCAACAACGTAACATTTTCTTTCTTTCAACACTTACAGATTGCTTTTGTTTAATGACCTGAAAGAGAAATACATAGAATAAAACACAGAATATTTAAAATACAAGTACATATAGAAAATATAATTATAAATACACAACACAAGTAGCGAACGAACGAGATGCGAGGCAAACAATGCTCAAACAACGAGTGCTGGAGAGAGACTGAGGATCTGTGAAATGGCAGGAGGCTACAGCAGGGTATGCCTACACATCACTTCATTCGCGTGGATTCAGCGTAGTGCTCGGCGCGCGGCAAATTCAAGTTTTGCATTTTGGAACTTTCTGGAATTTTTTTTTTCAAATATTTTCGATCCGCAGTTGGTTGAATCTGCAGATACGGAGCGGAGGGCCGACTGTATCATAGTTATTCATTTTTATTTTCCTTTTTGTTGCAGGCATGGATGAAGCCACATTCTATGGATGAAATAGCAGCAATGAAGATCTACATGAAACTTCACCTGAAGACACTCTTACTGAACCTGAATCATCAGATAGAAAATTTGTCTATGATAGTAAAAGTTCCAGTACTTCCAGTGGAGAGGAAACAGTAACTGAAATTCAAAACACTGAAAGACAAACAGCTTCAGATAAAAGCAATGTTTCATCTTCGAGATCCAATTGGGATGAAGTTAAGATTCGTGAAAGAGAACATTTATTTTCAAGATCAGAAAAACTTTGCATTTATTTACCAGGAGACAGGACATTTCAACCTCATGAAATGTATCAATTATTCATGACTAATGATATAGTTGATATGATTGTTCTTGAGACAAATAAATATGCTGAACAGATTATTTGTGAAACAACTTTAACTCGTGGTTCTCGACTGAAGTCTTGGTACCCAACAGACCGGAATGAAATAAAGAAATTCATTGGAATAGTGTGGAAATTTGAATTAAACCTCTATTGGTCAAAGAAAGATATTTATGACTATCCTTTTGTTTACAAAAGCATGACAAGGGATAGATTTCAGCTTCTGCTAAATTTTATGCATTTTGCAGACAATACTTCTACCACAAGCACAACAAATCAGCTATACAAATTGCAGCCACTTTGAGATAATCTTGTGAGCAACTTCAAATCTGTGCACAGTACAACCCAGGTGAATCACTAGTCGTAGATGAATCTTTAATCCCATATCGAGGTCGTTTAGGTATCAGACAATACATTCCAGGAAAGGTCCATAAATACGGTGTCAAACTGTACAAGTTATGCACTCCAGAAGCCTATATGTGGAATTTTCAAGTATATACTGGACGCTCTTCAAATGTGGAATCTTTTAGTCATGCAGAATCCATAGTTATTCAACTGGCTGAAGTGTTGCTTGGTTGTGGGAGGACAATTTATGCAGATAATTTTTATTCTGCAGTTCCACTGGCTGAATATTTGCTTCAAAAGAAAACCTACTACTGTGGTACGCTCCAAAAATCAAGAAAATATGTACCTAAAGAAGTAACAAAGAAAGGAGAATGTGTAGCTAAAGAAAATAAAAATGGTGTAAAGGTCTGTAACTGGATGGACAAGAGGAATGTTTTATCACTCAACTAGTCCAGAATATTCAAATAATGTTGTACCAACTGGGAAAAAGAACAGAGGAGTTGGTGAAAATGTCCTCAAGCCACAGTGTTTTTTGGCATACAATAATACTAAAAAGGGCGTAGATATGTCTGACCAAATGTCCTCATACCACATGGCCCTCCATAAAACCCGGAAGTGGTACAGGAAGGTCGTTTTTGAATTGTTGACAGGAGTGGCAGTTGTAAATGCTTGGGTTTTGTACAACAAATACATAACAAAGAATCTCTTTTACATTTCAAGGAAAGTCTGGTGTGTTATTTTGTTTGTGACTCATCATCGGAACAAACAACTCAATCAAACACCAGGAGGTCAACTGAAACAAAAGTGAGGTCAGCCCACAAGTTAGAGGAAGCACCAGGGCCAAAACGAGCCAGTCAGAAAAGGTGTCGTTCATGTTATGAGATTATTGCAGCTAATGAAGGAGCAAACCAAGCTCAGCAGAAAGCTAGAAAAATTTCAACATTTTGTGACACATGTGAAGGAAAGCCTTTCATGTGTATTAGTTGCTTCAATATTAAACATGAAAGACGATAACCTTTCAAAATGATGTTTACCAAAAGGAAAGTTTTGATTATATTTGGGTTATTAAAACATTTGCAAACTGTTTTATAAACTTAAATGAATATCATTGAGAAACAGTATTTTGATTATATTATACCTTTATTTTTGTATCTTATGTGCATTTTAGTAAAGTTACATCTGTGTCCACTGGTGAGTCATGCCGCACTTAACGTGTTAAATTAATAATTTCATTTTAAGAAAATTCTGATATCCCTTACCTTTTATTTATCTAATAGGCACAAAACTATGATGAAGGAGCTTGCTGAAGCATTCAACTCTACAACTTCCTACTAAAGGAGGTTGCAGATTCTTACTCTATCCCCATACATGATCTCAAAAACTCAAGAGTTCTTTGGGACTAATAGATATCTTGTTGATAAAGCCAGGAGCATGAAGCAACAGTATGGAATATTGCCAAATGTTCCTAAATACAGTAAAGAGAAAAAGATAAGTGATGAAACTATTTCTAATGTGACAGCTTTTTATGAGGACCCAGAATTTAGTCAGGTGTATCCAGGAAAAAAGAACTGTGTTAGTGTCAGAGACAAAGATGGAAACAAAATTTACAAACAAAAGCATCTCTTACTCAGTAATTTGAAAGAACTGTATCTTAGGTATAAAGAAACTGACTCAAGTATAAGTTTTTCAACATTTGCAGCTCTTAGACCCAAATGGTGTGTTATTGCTGGAGGTATGGATACACACTCAGTTTGTATTTGTACCTATCACCAGAACCCCAAATTAATGATTTCAGCAATTGGTGACATGTATTTATGATGGTAGAAAATATCTAGGAATCATTTTAGATTATTCAGAAGAATTCCAAGATTATAAAATCAAGTTTCTAACTCCTCCTATTTCCAACAAAAACAATATATACTATTTCCCAACTAATAAAGATGATGTTTATTGGGTAGAAGCCAAAAACATCCTTCATGAAATGTCAACTCCTAATATTCAATCTGGCACCAGAGTTCAGATCTACAGAAGCTAAGGCTAACAAAGACCCTAAGATCCACTCTAAGTCTAGCCCGAGAGAAAGGAAAGAGTAGGGGGTTAAGAGAAGAGGAGAGAATAAGGGGTTAAGTAAGGAGCAACACCTATCATTCGTGGGTTAACATTCATTCAGAAAAAGAGGAAAAGTGTCTCACCATCATCATCCGCCGGCCACTGCCGACAAGTCAGAAAAATAGTCAGAGAGAATAGGAGAGGGGTGAAAGATGAAAAGAAGTAAAATAAGAACGCTTACAAACCATGCAAACACAGTCTTAACTCACTGTCATACCATGCAAACTACAAACATGCAAGAAAAGAGTTAGAGACATGCAAAGTAAGGAGAGGTTAAAAAAAAAAAAAAAAAAAGTGGGTTAGTTTACGCTATGAGCTACATCTACATTCGTGTTAGTCAAATTTTTTTTTTTTTTTTTTTTTAATAATTTTATTGCTGGCATCACACGCTGGCATGTCACAAGCTGGCATTCATCGTCAACAGACTCATCCTCGAGCACCACCACCAGAGCTTCTGTTGCTAACTTTGTTGTTTTTTAAATTAAACAACATTAATACCTTTAAAATGTCTGTCAAGACGGTTCTTAAACATATTAACGCTGGTAGAATGAACGACTGACGCGGGAAGATTATTCCATTTATCAATTACTTTAAACGTAAAGAAGTTTTTAGCGATATTAGTAATGAAACGTCTGCCACGCAACTTGAATCCGTTATTGCGAGTATTACTAATATCGAAAGTGAACAATTTGTCAAAATTTACGTTATCGATGTTATTAACGATTTTGAAAACTTCAATAAGCTCCCCCCTTAATCTCCTAGTTTCGAGTGAATACAGGTCTAACACTTTAATCCTATCTTCATAAGGCTTGTTGCGCAATGACGGAATAAGTTTCGTGGCACGACGCTGAACCCTTTCTAACCTATCAATATCCTCACGCAAGTACGGGCACCAAAACTGAACGGCATATTCTAAATGAGGCCTGACTAGGGACTTGTAAAGGGGCAATATAATATCCTTCGATTTAAATTTGAAATTACGCGCTATGAAGCCTAACATCCTATTCGCTTTTGCGCAAGACTCCAGGCACTGGTTCCTAACCTTTAAATCCTTAGATACGCGTACGCCTAAATCTACTTCCTCGTCAACGCTCGCTAACTCCCTATCATCCATCATGTACGCGTAATTATTGTTGCGAGAACCTATATGCAAAACTTTACATTTGTCTACGTTAAATTGCATCTGCCACTTATCTGTCCACTCCATAATCCTATTTACATCGTCTTGAATCCTATTTCTATCGTCCTCGTTAACAACCTTACCACCTATTTTAGTATCATCCGTGAATTTTGAAACGTTACTAGTCAATCCTACATCTATGTCGTTAATGTAAATTACGAATAGCAATGGGCCTAACACTGAACCCTGTGGGACACTGCTACCTACATCTAACCACCCCGATTCACTACCATTAACTACGACCCTCTGTCTCCTAGCACGAAGCCATTCTTCTAACCAGTTAGCTACCTGACCGCGTATACCGTGCGCTTTAACCTTCGCAATTAGTCTCATATGCGGAACTGTATCGAACGCCTTTTTAAAATCTAAATAAATAACGTCAGCTGCTCTATGCCTATCGTATTCGCGCACTATTTCGTTATAAAATTCTAACAAATTAGTTAAACAAGACCTATGGCGTCGAAACCCATGCTGACTACTATTAATCAAATCTCTACTTTCTAAGTGATTGATGATACGATCCCTAACTACGGATTCCAAAAGTTTACCTACAATTGACGTTAAGCTAATGGGCCTATAATTACTAGCTACTGCGCGGTCACCTTTTTAAAAATAGGCGTGACGTTAGCTAATTTAAAGTCTTCAGGAATAATCCCCGTTTCGAGTGACTGATTAAAAATCTTCGTTAAGGGGCCTACGATAACTTCTTTCAAATATTTCAAGTGTCTGGGATAAAACGCGTCAGGGCCTGGAGCCTTGCTAACTTTTAGCCTATCGATATAATGCGCAATCTCAGCCTCGTAAACAGTTATATCATCCAAAATAGTCTCGCTACTAAATGGAACGATATCATTCACGTCGGGAACATTATTTACATCTTCTACGGTAAAAACTGTCGCAAAAAAGTTATTGAAAATACCCGCCATCGCCTGAGCATCAGAAGCCAAAGCGCCATTAACATCCACTAGAGGGCCTATGTTATTTTTTACCTGCTTACGATTATTAACGTAATCAAAAAACTTTTTTGGATTATGTTTACTATCCACAGCTATAAGTATCTCTAAATTACGCTTGGCATTCCTAACTGATCTTTTAACCTGATGTCTAAGCTCGATATATCTATTAAAGTTAGCTACCTCTCCATTGCGCTTACTAAGTCTATACGCTCTATTACGCTCGTTTATAAACTCTCCTATTTCCTTACTCCACCACTTCGGCCTACCGCGATTTCTAGCACGCTTGAGCCTACGAGGAATAAACTCCCTTTCAATGTTCCTAAAACTATCTTTAAACGCCACCCAACGCAAATTTGTGTCATTGCCCATAAATAAGTTATCCCAGTCCACTTCTCTCATCCTATCAGCAAAACTAGCAAAATTAGCCCTACGAAAATCAGGGACTTCTATTACGTTACTATCCTGAGTGTTTTCTATCAATAACTTAAACCTAAGAATTTGATGATCGCTACATCCTAAACTCTCGCCTACTTCTAAACCTTCGACTATATTCTCGCCATTCATCATAACCAAATCTAAGATATTATCACCACGCGTTGGTTCGGTAACTATCTTTGAAATACATGATACTGAGAATTAGGCTAGGTACCAAAAATGTTTCAGATTGAATGTATTGTATAGTAATTATTTTTATTTGAGTAATGTCTTAATTTGTTCAATAAAACATAACTATGCTAGCTTTGCTTTGGCCTTTGCCTTTGCTTTGCCTTTGAAGATCGACAGAGACAGTTATCATCATTATTGAGTTTTAGGAAAACACTAATAAGTTTATCTTATAGCTATACTTAATCCACTTATAAGTCAAGGAAAACATCTTATAAGAGCTTGATAAGTAAAACAGGCATAATGGTATAAGTTCAAAGTCCAGCAAATAGAATGCATTTTTAACCTCCACCACCATCTAATGAAGAGGTAAAAATACACAATGTCATTGACTAAGTCATATAGAAGAATAATTGAGGTACAAAATGACAAAAAAAAAATCTTGAATATTTGTATCATAGGGGTGGGGCCCCCCAAAAATATTCAAACTGATACAACTTTTTAACTATTTGATTAAATGCATTTTATTACTTAGAGTCAATTATTCTTTAGGATTTGAGTTTTCAAATGGTTTTTAAATATTTTTCCTAGCTCAATTAGGGACCAAGTTATAGACTTTTAAAAATTAAGGGGCCAGCCTCCACCACCAAAATTGGGGGACCCACAACTTTTGAAGTTACTCTGATTGCTTTGAAACTCGAAATTTTGTGTTTTTCAGTATAAACAACCCTGTATAGTAATTTTAAGCAAAATCTAAGTGGGTGTGGTTTCAGCAATGCCTGATTTGTTCTGGAATGACCCTAATAAAGAAATTGAAAATATACAATACATCTGGAATTGCATAAGTACATTCCACAAACAGCACATGAGCCTTTGAACTTGAGTAACATAAGATCAATTTGGTATCAGCTATTTAGATACAACTGATCATAAATTTGCAGTTTGAAGTGGTTTTTAATTTATGATTAACATATTCGGTTAATATTCATCTTTTAACCCACTCACGCATGATTAAAACAGTACAATATATTGAAGGGTTGGTACCAAAAAAACCAGCAAAAAACCCACATCAATTTACTTCTCAAACTTATTTTTAACTTGGCATTTTTTATATGGTTATGCAGTCTTATATATTAACAACTATAAACTATAATTAATGTGATAAGGCTAATATAAACTAAAATTTCCAGAAACTATTTATTTGACATGTTTCATTATGAACCTTATATCTAATACTGTATCTAATTTATCTATCTTCTAATTGGCTACCTATATCTAAACATAAATCATGTTTCTCTTCAGCTTTATAATTTAAATAATTTAAGTGGTACCTAATATTGATTATTGATCATGATCAGTATGTTCAGCATCTTTTGACCTTAGGTGGCAGTAGATTCAAACCAACATTTCTGCCTTTGCTTTCCCTAACCTATTTCGCATTTTACTCCATAGGGTAATTCCAGGACAAATAGACAAATGAAAGTGCCAAATGTACACTCCACCATCTCCAAAATTTATGAAACTTGGTGTGAGGGTTGGTTTTGGTCCAAATTACAAAAATCTGAATTTTTTTGAAAATTGGTCAAGTTGGTCAAATTTTATGGCTTGACCAAATTTTGGTCAAATGAAAAAACCAACAACTTTCAAACGTAAATATCTCAGCTGCTAATTGTGGTAGCGTAATAAGTCTTAAATGATAAAATATCTAAAATTAACTGTAGTTTCTAAATATGTATCATTTTTTTAGGGTAACAAAAATAAAATTATGATTTTTTGGAAAAAATGTCAATTTTTTTTTTTTTTTTGCGATTTGGCAGCGAAGATATCATTTTTTGAACAAAAAGACCAAGAATAAAAAATGTTTATTTGATGTATGTACACCATAATAAGTAATAAAAAGTCAGCTTATAGTTTATTATAAGGCTCAAAACTGAGTTTGAAATTAAGTAATAAATTTTTTTTCAGACAATGAAGATTTATTAGAGACTTGTTGGTCCAAAAAAAGACAATTTTCAAATCATAAAAAATACATGTAGATAAACCAAAGGAGAAAAAATCTTTTAAAATATATGTACAATGTACATACATAACCTCTCTTATATTTAGGGACAGAATATATTGACAATAATAAATAATGTTTAATTTATAAAGCGCTTATCAGAGTATAAAATACTCTTCCTAATACTACACGTACACAAGTCTTTGAGAATGAATTAAGAGACAGTATTCTCATCCAGTGAATCCAAATTTTAGACACTAATAATATAATAATAAGAAAAAAGAATTTGAAAAGATTTTTATAACTATTAAGTAGATACACAAATCTTAGATAAAAATTTTAGAAATATTATACAGACAATCTTAAATAGTATACATTCGATAGAATTTATTTTATCTTCTTTGAAAAGTTATTTAATTCTTGAAGTGGAAAAATGTATTGTATTCTTGTTCCTCCTCATAAACTTGCTTCAATACTCCCAAATATATTTTCTGTTGGAACGTGACAATCATAATTTTTAACTTGGCATTTTTTATATGGTTGTGCAGTCTTATATATTAACAACTATAAACTATAATTAATGTGATAAGGCTAATATAAACTAAAATTTCCAGAAACTATTTATTTGACATGTTTCATTATGAACCTTATATCTAATACTGTATCTAATTTATCTATCTTCTAATTGGCTACCTATATCTAAACATAAATCATGTTTCTCTTCAGCTTTATAATTTAAATAATTTAAGTGGTACCTAATTTTGATTATTGATCATGATCAGTATGTTCAGCATCTTTTGACCTTAGGTGGAAGTAGATTCAAACCAACATTTCTGCCTTTGCTTTCCCTAACCTATTTCGCATTTTACTCCATAGGGTAATTCCAGGACAAAGAGACAAATGAAAGTGCCAAATGTACACTCCACCATCTCCAAAATTCATGAAACTTGGTGTGAGGGTTGGTTTTGGTCCAAATTACAAAAATCTGAATTTTTTTGAAAATTGGTCAAGTTGGTCAAATTTTATGGCTTGACCAAATTTTGGTCAAATGAAAAAACCAACAATTTTCAAATGTAAATATCTCAGCTGCTAATTGTGGTAGCGTAATAAGTCTTAAATAAACGAATGGGTGCACTGTACATTGCAAGTTCTCCCAATGAAACCCCTGGGCACAATCTTGTATAATGAATGAGAAGTTTTCCGCGAAATCACCCACCAAAACACCTTCATTTTCGGGCAGAGTTTCTTTTAGATTTTTGAAGTAACTTGACTGACATTTATTCGTGAAGTGGTGTCTTGTCAGTTGTGCAATTTTTTTGGTGAGCAATTCCACGTATTCCTCTGGAGTTTCGGTGATATCTTTTAACATACAGTGATCGACGGACACCCATTGTTTATATTTTATCTCTTCCATCGCCATGAAGTCCAAACTTTCCAAATAATTTTTTATTCCGACCTCTCACAGGCATCTTTTGCATCGGTGCATCATACAATCTTCATTGTCCATGCCGCAGATGGATATTTAAAGACATTAATTTTTTGTAGTCTAAATCTTTAATGCCTAACACTGATATTTGTAGTTTTGGATTTTGGTGATGCGTACATACGCAGACACTGTGAGTTCCGCTTTGTCCCGCAAGCACGCACCATGACGGTCGAAGATGAGCAAAGGTACTAAAGCCTATTTTGGGATTTTCATCATTTTTTGCATATTCAGCATATAACTCCTTCAAGTTACATAATACCAGTCTTTTTTATTTTTTTATTTTTTCACCCTCTTCATTTATTGCAAACTTATAATCTTTGATTCCCGGGCACATCCTACTATATTCATCATTTTCATAAAACTCCCGAATGATTTTTTTCATTTCAGCTGTGACAACCTTCCCTTTCGTCATGTTTGGAATGTTAGGAAGAATCCCAAACTGTTTTTGAAGATTACGGCTCTTACGCACCATATACTTTGTTGCTCCAAAGAAGTCAGCAGTTTTTTCAATGGGATAGGGATACAATGATAGTATTTGTAACCTAAGATTGTGATCGTTACTTGCTTGAAATTTCTCCTTTAATTCTTCCATAACCTTTTGATACCTGAAATAAAGTGTATTTGACATTAAGTTTAATTAGTATATTTTTAATTAAACTTTTCATAAAATATATGTATATGTATTATATTGTCCGATTATAAAAATGTAAACAGATAAAACTTAATTTAGTATATACTTCAATGACTGTATTAAATTTAATTTAAAATGTCAAATTTCAATAACTATGTCCAAAAAGTAGTCTTGCCTCTCTAAATCATCTTCCAAACTACTTTTTTTGGATGGACCAGCTTCAGAATAGTCAATAGGAGCCCCATAAGCAGCTTCAAAACTTTGTTTAACCTTTTCCATTGTCGATCTGAATTTCGTAGAAGCCTTTATCTGTTTTTGTCCCGGCTTCAATCCAGCTGTAAAACAAATTCATAAATTTAGGTTGCGTGAAATAATCAAATATCAAATATTTTGTATATATGTATTCAAGTGCTGATGCTAATATTTAAAAACAGAAAACTACGAATTTGGCATTATGAAACAAATGTCCTGAATGGAGTCTCTATTGTTTTATTACCTGTTTTAATAGGGCTTTCAACAAATAAAGGTAAAATATTGTCACTGAGCAAATCTTTATTGAATTGCCTGTCTTGAACGACAAATTCTTCCAATGGTGGTGGATTCGTGGAATCACTACTGCTTCACTCCATACATTCGTTAAGTATGTCTGGCTCAGGTATTGGTGCAGGTTCCAGCTCTCTGGATGAACGTTGAACATGTTCTAATACAATTGGCTTCTTTTTAATTGTGACATAGCAATTGCTGCATAGTAATTGATTTTCTTCCAAAATTCCATAGCTTGCAGCTGCCATGGCAGAGTTTACTTTTTTGATGTTACAGAAAATTCTTCTTGAGTGTTTTTTCATAGGATCGCAACAAAATTTTGTGTTTTGAGGCATTTTAAGGGTTAGGTAAATTTACATATACTAGAAAATTAGGTATATACTGAAAATCTGGAAAGAAAGCAAAAAATTGTTAAAATTTGGAGGATTTTTTTTTTTTTTTGTCATTTTTTTTTTCATAATTATTGTCGATAAGCTGACTTTTTATTACTTATTATGGTGTACATACATCAAATAAACATTTTTTATTCCTGGTCTTTTTTTCGAAAAATGATATCTTCGCTGCAAAAAAAAAAAAAAAAAAAAAAAAAAAAACTTTTTCCAAAAAATCATAATTTTATTTTTGTTACCCTAAAAAAATGATACATACCATAAAATTCAGTGTACAAGTCGACGTGGTGTATAAGTCGACCCAAGATTTTGGTTAAGAAATTCGTGTTTCAAGATATATCCTTTGTATAAGTTGATCCTCCACTAACCAACCAACCAACCAACCAAGTTTACAAGTTTAGTTTACCGCTGCTGCTGCATCAGTTTACCACCACCGCCTTACCGCATTAGTTTACCCATAATTTTACCGCTATGGAGCCTCCGTCAAAGCGAATGAAGTATGATGCTGGCGTTAAACTGAAAGTAATTGCTTATGCATGTGAGACAAATAACAGTGCTGCAGCAAGAAAATTTGGAATTAATGAAAAGTTAGTGCGAGACTGGAAAAAGAATCAATGTGTTTTAAGTGAAATGCCAGTCTAAATGTGCATTATGAGGCAAAGCTTGTCAATGGCCTGCATTAGAGGATTACTTAGCAGATTGGATAAATGAAAATCGTGAAATTGGGTTAGCTGTAACACGACCTAGCATACGTATGCAGGCACTTAAGTGGGCCGGATCACACCCAGATGAAAGTGAAGACTTTAGGGCAACAGTGAGTTGGTGTGATCGTTTTATGAATAGGAAGAATTTAGTATTACAGCAGAAAACTAAGATTGCACAAAAATTACCTAGTGACCTAGAGAATAAAATTGTAAATTTCCACAGATTTATTATTGGACTGAGAAAACAGCAAAATTTCCAGCTAAGTCAGATTGGTAACATGGATGAGACTCCATGCTTTTTTGATATGCTATCAAATAGAACAGTACACTCTAAAGGTTCCAAGACAGTTTTAATAAAAAGTACAGGACATGAGAAAACAAAATTTACTGTGGTATTAAGTTGCCTTGCTGATGGCACAAAGTTGAAACCAATGGTGATTTTTAAAAGAAAGACAATGCCACCATTGAAGTTTCCAGCAGGCATGTTTGTTCACGTTCATGAAAAAGGATGGATGGATGAAAATGGAATTCATTTATGGATTGAAAATGTATGGAATCAGCACCCAGGCGGATTGCGTGAAAAATCAATGTTAGTATGGGATCCATTTCAAAGCCATTTAACAGATAGTGTTAAAAAACATTTACAGAGCAATAAAACTGAATCTGTTGTTATTCCTGGAGGTCTAACATCTGTGCTTCAACCTCTTGATGTATGCATCAATAAGCCATTTAAGGACAAAACGCATATGCAATGGAATAACTGGATGGCTGAGGGCGAAAAGTCTTTCACAAAAGGTGGTAATATGCGTGTCCCATCGCTAGATGCTTTATGCAGATTTGTGATAAATTCTTGGGAAGCCATTGGAATTGAAATTGTTCAAAAATCATTCAAAAAATGTGGGATTAGTAATCAAATGGATGGGATGGAAGATGATTTGTTGTGGAGAGATAGTGATAACGAAGAAGATGCAGTAAACAATTTAAGCGATTCCAATTCAGATTCAGATACATATGGCGACCTTGATCCTAAATCCTAACTAAATTTTTAAAGTTTTTTATTGTCTTTTAACCTTTTAACTGTGTTTTTATTAAAGTGTAATTCAATATCTGTATTTGAGCTCATCCTTGATCATGTGCACCAGTTTACCTCTCTTGGATTAAGGTTCTGATTTCATACTTGTTGTATAAGTCGACCCTAAAATTTAAAGATATTTTTTAAGGCTTTAAACATCGACTTATACACAGAATTTTACGGTATTTAGAAACCAGGGTTGTGGAGTCGGAGTCGTGGAGTCGGAGTCGTGGAGTCACACATTTCAGGGCGGAGTCGGAGTCGGAGTCGAATTTTTACAATGTGTGGAGTCGGAGTCAAATTTTTACAATGTGTGGAGTCGGAGTCGGAGTCGGAGTCGGAGTCGGAAAATTTTGGACCGACTCCACAACCCTGGTTATAGCCACTAGGTTAAGAAGGGTTATTCAATTTTAAGTAGGACTACTACTGGTTAGACCTTAATTATGTTTAAGAGAATCTTTTTCATTTATATATATATATATATATATATATATATATATAATATATTATTGGAAAAAATAAAAATCCCTTAATATGATAATATCTACAAGTCAATATCCTTCTTAATATTTGAATGTTCCCTTATCCTAGAAAGTAACCTGACGATTCATGTGGTGGTGATGAAATGTCTTATTATTATGATAATTATAGAGTGAAACACTAGAGGAGTCGGAGTCGTATATTTAAAATGTGAGGAGTCGGAGTCAGATTTTTAGATTTTTTACAATGTGTGGAGTCGGAGTCGGAGTCGGAGTCGGAGTCGAATTTTTACAATGTGTGGAGTCAGAGTCGGAAAATTTTGGACCGACTCCACAACCCTGTTAGAAACTACAGTTAATTTTACATATTTTATCATTTAAGACTTACTACACTACCACAATTAGGAGCTGAGATATTTATGTTTGAAAATTATTGGTTTTTTCATTTGACCAAAATTTGGTCAAGCCATAAAATTTGACCAACTTGACCAATTTGACGAATTTTCAAAAAAATTCAGAAATTTGTAATTTAGACCTAAACCAACCCTCACACCAAGTTTCATGAATTTTGAAGAGGTTACCGTGTACTTCATTTGTCTATTTCTCGTAGAATTACCCCATACCAAGCCAAATATTGAAAAAAATCTTTCCAATGACCTGGAACTGGCCGGACAATGATGAATAGATCTCATAAATTTAGCAAAACCTAATGGTGACCTGGTCTCTTTTTTTTCTTTCATTTCAACAATTTTCCACCAATTACTAGCTGATGTAGAGCTCACTATACTATCTTTGAATAAATAAGGAGGAAAAATTAGTGCATCTTTTAAGTGGAATGCATAATATCCTGCCACATATTCTGAATTTATTTCAATCAGCCATTCTTCAGCCTCTTCCTCTTGAACTCTATTCAGTTTTTGTCCTGAAAAATAATAGAACTGTGTGGAAACAAAAATAAAGCTAATAATATAGATTAGGCTATATAATTTATATTATGGTATCTAATTTATGCTAATTGTTATCTAATATGGCAATGCCAGATGATTTGATTCAGATTAGAGAAAACTCTTCTGCCCATACAGTTGAGTTACCGTACCTAGGTTTTATATATTGATAGTAGTTAAGCATTTAGGTCCTATTTACCTTCATACTTTGGGTGAGTTATATCTGCCAAAAGATGACATGGCTCCATAGCTTTTTTAAATCTCTTAATAATATCTTCTTTGTATGGAGCTAATTTTTCATCTTGGATTAAATTGAGCCAAATTTCAACAGCATCAGATAATGTTGTATTATCAGCCTGCAACTGTAACAAAAAAAATAAAAACTATAAAGTTATATTTTTTTTAAAAGTTCAAGAAGAACCGATTCGCCTCTATTTAAAAGGGCATATCTCGGCGGAAAAACAAAGAAAAAGTGAGAGGAGAGACAGAGGAAAAAGAAAGGGTGGAGGGGACAGTCGAAGTGGAAAAAGACCAAGGATGACAAGAACTGCAGGGTTGAGCCCCATCATCCTTGGGTGCTAGGGCCAGGAGGGCGCACGTGAAACCTCCAGGAACAAGCATGTACAAATGAGCATAAAGAGCACAAGCTTAGAACCCCCTTGCGAGGTATAAAGTTATATATGGCTGAATGAAAACATCCATAAACATTTAGAATTATGCATTGTTAGAATTTATTTTTTGGTGTTACAAGTTATAACACATAAAATGAAGTGTATTTTAATTATTTATTAGTAGTGCTTTAGTACAGGATTCTATAAATAAAATATGCACTATAAGTCTATAAAATATTTGAAATTAATACAGTGGAACCTCAATATACAAACGCATCTCTATTCGAACAAATCGGTATACGAACCATTCCCTCATATCCGAACTGAAAGAAGCTGGTGAGTTTCTCTCCAGCCAGCATTCGGTGCGCATCGCCACCAGAAGGGGAGTTACCTGATGTTTTTATGGAAGGTGACTCCCCTTCCAAACAATAATCTCCCTCCTCCACCCCACCTTCCTCTCCAGCTTCCACTTAGGCCATCATCACTCCTCAGCAAAGGTAAAGTTCAGGTTAAATTTTCATTTATTTGTATAATATTGCATTATTTATTGTTGTTACAGGTTTCATGTATGATTTTATGCATGTAAGTCTTATTTTACAGGTTTAATTAACCAATATTTTGACTTAAAAATGTTTCGTAAGGGGTAACTTTTGGGGGTCTGGAACGGATTAATCCAATTTACATTATTTCTTATGGGAAAAACTGATTCAATATACGAACAATTCGATATCAGAACAACCCTCAGGAATGGATTAAGTTCATATATTGAGGTTCCACTGTATTGGTATTTAAAGTTAAGTAATTTTAACTGCATAATATAAACACACCTTATCTAGAGCATTTCCAACAAGTAAGAGTTGTGACTGTAAATTGAGTGCCTCTCTCTGTATAGATAAGTTAGCTATCAATTTTCTGATGTTGTGATCAATGCCTTGAATATGCTCTCCTCTTATTTCTATATATAGAGAGTAATTTCACAAATAGGTTTTTATGCATTCTAACTGAGAATTCCATCTGGTTTCATTTGGTAGTTGCGGCATCATACCTCCTTTCTCTATTAACCAACCCTAAAATATAAATTTTTATTACAAATATTGCTGGATTTGACAGCAGAAATAAATAGCCTACGCAACTTATTAATGAGTCGTGAATTAGGATTCACACTGGTGACAGTGCTAATGCATAAAAGTAAAGCTGACAGTAGCTAATTTATTGAATTTGTTTTTAGCTTACATGAGGTTGGTGATGGTTTTGGAAATATTTGTTAATTTCTACAACATGCTTGAGAACTGATTTTGGGGAGACATCTTTTTCTACCAAGTTTAGATGGTATGCTGAAGCCGTAAGTAATAAGACTGTAGTTGTCCTCCTTAAGAATTTCTCTCATTCTTATTTTGTTTTCGTTATTAGTGCATACAGTAAATACCTGAAAATAAAATGTCATAACTCATAAGGAACTGAGCATTTGAGTATACCAAGGCGGAGAATTACATTCAGTTTATAACTAAAATAAAATGTACCAGTACCTACAAAATAGTTATACTTACATCAATGCCATATATTTCTTTAGTTTTTGTTATTGCTTCTCTAGCTAACTGTGCACAGTTACAGTGTTCAGAAGAGCAGTGTCCATAGGGTTGCCAGGCATCCTGTATTTTATGGGACAGTCCCACATTTGATCCAAAAATCCCGCATTCAAAATGTCCCGTAAAAAATATTTTTTAAGCAAATTTTTTAGGGATGAATTGATTTAGAATTTCAATATTATGTATAATAATTTAAATTTATTCAAGATCTTTAATTGTTAAATATTATTGTCATAAAATTTTTCTAATTTTGTTTGTTGTAACCATTGAAGAAATCGTTTCAATTAAAAAAAATTTAGTCTTAAAAAAAACCTCGGGAAAAAATTTTGTTCTGCATGGGCATTTGAAAAACCTGGCAACCCTAAGTGTCCATTATAAAAGCAATAGTAAAGAGAGAACGAGTCAACATTGCAGGGAAGAGAGAGTGATTGAAGACAGTAAGAGGTGGGAATTGATGAGACAAAAAGCTTTTGATTCCATCAGGTCAAGTAGAGTTGTGGAGGTTCAGCCACCCCACACGAGAATCGTACAACATACAGGGGCGTACAAGACCCCTGTACAGAGACAGCAACTGAAATGAGTTGGTTTGAAGAAACAACAGAGCCGTTATGGCACACCTAACCTCTCAGAAGCTATTTTAGAAAGAGTACTTATATGCAGGGTGACCAGATTCTTCAGATGGGAAAATGTTAAACTTATGATAAACACACAGTTTACACATGAATGACTTAAACACATAAAGTGATAAATATTGAATGTGCAGCTAAACCTTTTACCAGGGATGGGGAGTCAGCCAAAAACAACTGACTCCCGACTCCTGAGGCGCTATTTTTAAAAACCGACTCCCGACTCTTTCCTTATCATGCTGATCTACAACCTTATAAATATTGGGATGTTTGTTTCGTAGATGGCGTTTCAAGTTTGAGGCTCTAGTTGGAGCATTAGCATGTTTCCCAGTGTAAGCACTAATTTTTGCATTACACTCTTTACCATCCTTTTCTACTTGACAAATAAAAATACTTTCATCCTCATTTAGCTTAAAATATTGAAAGACTGCTGATTTTCTACTAGGCCCATGACTCATTACTAATAGGGGCTAATTAAATTAATAATTAATATATTGCTAATTTTTATATGGTAACTAGTATCCTAAAATAGAAATATGAAATTCATTTGCTAAGATTTACCAGAACAATAAATCAAATGTGGAAATGTGAATCTAGAATTAGTTCAGGAAGATATTTATTTAGGGCATAGTAGTATTCTGGTAAATTGTTGGCATATAGAAATTGAATCAAAGAGTCGGGAGTCGGTCGTTTTTACCGACTCCGACTCCCGACTCCCCTCCTCTGCCTTTTACCCAGCATGGTAGTTGCGTGTGCGCACCAAAAAGGCCAGATGTGTGCCAAAATTTGAGCACCTACGCCAAAACCAGGGATATATTACATATGCACTGAGTGGTCTTTGCTAAGTTTACATAGCCATGTGTGCCATTTTGGTAAATTGTGCACAAAATGCACACCAATTGATAGAAGTACCCCAACAAGATCTTGTCAAAATCTGCCATACTTTGCAGGCTAACTTTTTATAGTCATTTTAAAACTTGAATTAGCAATATGCTAGAAAAATGCCAACTTTCCTACGATAATGCTAAAAAAGTGGTAAACTTTTTGAAATGCCAGATTTAATGCTAAATCTGATCAGATTGAGTATTTGTGATCTTTCCAACGAGAAAAAGAAACACCAAGAATTTTAAGAAAAGAGGAAGGATTGAGTTGTGTTTTATTGAAGGTAAGGGGATAATTGTGTGGGAGATTGTGATGAGTAGACAGATGAAGGAACTGTTTTTTTGAGGCATTGAAAACCAAAAGGTTTTGTCTACCACAATCGGAGATGACAGAAAGAGCAGAGGTTTAGTGTACCATAGCCATCCTACGCGAAGTATGGAGTGACTGTTGAGGGGGACGCTTTGTGAAGTGGGTGAAGAAGCGAACATTGGAATGATCAGCATAGGAGGGGATAGAACAGGAAGTGCAACTTTAAGAGAGCATTTGATAAATAAAAGGAAAAGAGTGGGTGACAGAAGAGAACCCTGAGAAACACCACTGTTAATAGGTTTACAAGAAGGAGAGTGGCAATCTACAACCACAGCTATAGATTGGCCAAAAATGAAATCACAGATGAAGGCACAGACAGAAGGATAGAAACGAAGGAGGGCAGTTTTGAAATTAAAGATTTGTGCCAGACTCTATCAACAGCTTTTGATATGTCTAGCGCAATAGCAAAGGTTTCACCGAAATCCCAAAAGGAAGATGACCAAGTCAGAGATATGCAAGAAGATTGCCAGTTGAGCGTCCCTTGTGGAATCCATACTGGCGATCTGAAAGAAGATTGTGATAGACTCAAAAACTTTAGAAAGGCAAGAAATCAAAGCAATTGGATGATAGTTTGAGGGTTGCGAGCAGTTACCCTTCTTTGGGACAAGCTGAATGAAAGCGAACTTCCAGCAAGAAGGAAAAGTACCAGATGAGAGACAAAGATGAAAGAGTTTGCCTAACCTAAGCAGGGTGTCAGCACAGAAGCACAGTTCTTGAGAACAACAGGAGGAACACCATCAGGACCATATGTCTTCTTAGAGTTGAGCCCAGATAGGGCAGAGAAAACATCTTTGGAAAAGATTCTAATTTCAGACATAATGAAGTCAGAGGGAGGAGATGGAGGAACAGTATCCAAATCGTCCAGGGTTGAGTTGGAGGCGAAAGTTTGAGCGAAGAATTTAGCTTTGTCAATAGAAGAGATGGACCCGAGCCATTGGAATGGAAAAGAGGAGGGAAAGAAGAGGAAAGTTTCCACATTTTTGTCGGATGAAGGAATTTTTGGAAAATTGAAGACTAGATTTTGCATGATTCTGGGCAGAAATATAAGCTGAGTCTGAATGAGTATCAGGAGTTAGATGGTGACGGTACTTTCTGAAAGTCCCCTCTCTGTTGCAGATAGCATTAGAACTTGTAAGTAAAGTTAAACCAATGGTTTTTCTTTGTATTAACAGGAATAACATATGAAATGTTCACCTAGATGCCCAACAGAATCACCTCCATGATGCACTCAGCACACTCGGAGGGCTCCGGCTGCAGAAGCAGCAATCTTTCCACTGAAAATCATAGTAGTACTGTCTAAGGGCCTCCCAATCAGCAGCGCCAAAGTGCCAAAGGTGCCTCCTCTTGAGAGGATCCAAGGGCCGAATGGGAATGATAGGATAGGGAACAGATCAGGCCCAAAACAACTGGGGGAGAAGTGAGGCTTCGCCACCCCTGGAGCCCAAACTGCCAGCCAAGTTTGACTAGAGGGGTCATAAGTGATTGGAAAGCAGAACTTGCTATTCTTGCCTTTGAAACTAAACGCACAAACAGCATCAGTATTAATTTATTTATGCGCAGATTTGCTAAAAAAAAACAGAGGAATTTGCAATTGTTTTAATTGCAATTGTTTAAAAGTAATTTTACATAAAGTCATGAACTAATGTACATTTTCTAAAGACAGAACAATAATGTTAATTGTGATGCTACCGATAGTCCAGATATAAGAGTTAGTGTATTTGAGACTAAACAGGCCATAAAATGTTTAGATTGTAACAAATCATGTGGTATTGATGGCATTTCTGTTGAGCATCTGTAATTTAGTAGTGACAGATTAGTGCCTCTATTAGCTTTGTGCTTTATAGGTTTACTCATCCATGGTGTTTTGCCAGATACAATGTTATCAGTTGTTTTGGTGCCAGTACTAAAAGATAAAAAGGGTAAAATCAACAGTAAAGATAACTATAGGCCAATAGCCTTGGCCAGTATTATGTCTAAGGTGTTTGAATGTATACTCATTAATAGACTTGAATGTTACCTGTTTACTAGTGATAACCAATTTGGCTTCAAAAAGAAACACAGTACTGATGTGTGTGTGTGTGTGTGTATGCCTTGAAGGAAATGATCTGAAAATACCAAACTCTAGATGCTAATGTATTTCTGTGTTTCCTGGATGTGTCTAAGGTAATTGATTATGTTAATCATGACAAATTATTCATGAAACTTATAAATCGTAATGTATCTGGTTACTTGGTCCATATATTAATATTCTGGTATAATCACCAGACAATGATTGTAAGATGGGGTGGGTTAATTCAGAGCAATTCTCCGTGACCAATGGTGTCAGGTAGGGAGGGATATTATCCCCAACTTATTCAATGTTTATATGGACAATCTATCTGTTGTGCTGAACACCTGTAAAATAGGCTGCTATATTGGTACAATGATTGTTAATCATCTGATGTAGATGTATGCAGATGATCTAGTTCTTATTTCTCCATCTGTAATAGGGCTCAGCACACTTTTGAAGGTGTGTGAAAGGTATGGGAAGGATAACAATGTAAAATATAATCCTGCCAAAAGTCATGTTATGATTATGAGGACCAAGGCCTACAAATATATAAAATTTCCTGAATTTCAATTGAATGGTATGGTGCTGTCATAAGTAACCCAGACTAGGTATCTTGGCCACATACTAACTGATAGAATATCATAGTCATCTGAAAGACTAAGGCAATGTAGACAATTATATGCTCAGGGTAGTTAGAAAATTTCATATGTGTACTGTAATAGCTTGGGGTTAGTGACCCTGCTAAGTTACTAGGTTTCTAAACAACAAACAAAGGCACTTACCAGTGCATTGAATTAGATATTCTTTAGGGCCTACCATAGATTTCCTGCATCCCACAAAGCAGTCTACCTAAACTCTCTAACTTTACTAATTTAGAAGCTATAGACATTACCCCTAACTATTATTATTTACTGACAACTTTCTACCCCATTCATCACCTTAGAAACATCACCAAATTAAACTTGCACCAAGTTCTAGGGTGGCCAGACAGTACATAAGAACATAAGAAATATTTATAGTGGCCACAGTAGGGGCCACTTTGGCCCATTGAGGTGGCTCCACTATGTAAAAACTACCTGTACATTGGCAACAACCAATTTTAACAAAACTAATTAATTATCAATTTAAAACTAAAGATAGAATCTCTGGATCCAGAGGATCAAAGTCATAATAGGCTACTATTCACAAATATGTTACACTCTATATCTATTTATAACTGACATGCAAATATATCAGATCCAAAGAATCCAGTCAATTTCATTACGGTACCCATCAATACCAGTACCTTGCCAACCAAAAATAAGTCACAGTCCATATCAATTGCAGACCATCACAATTTACAACCATATACATTACAATATATATACTTAGGAGGAAAAGTGTAGGTGTGGCTGTAAAGACTGTACAGTAATGTAGAAATGTGTGTGCACCCATTTTGGGTCTCCCATTTAAGGGTGTTTGTGGGGCAAGTAAAGATCATGAGTTTTATACCTCACAGTACTATGGGGGGCACTGCTCGGCAGAGGAATCTCTTTAAATGGGGTGTGTAAGGACAGAGAGTATCCCCTAACCCAAGATGCTGCCTCCCTATATCCCACAACACTTGTGTTGAGCTGTGGGATCTATCACCTAAATGCACATAATATATATGAAATAAACTAGTACCATTCATGCAATAAAAATAGGCTTAAACACTATCACCAGATGTCCCTTGCAGACATCAAACCATCCAGCCTTCTTTTGAAAGAATCAAGTGTATCTGAAGTCACCCCTTCTTCTGTCAGACTGTTCCAAAACTTAATTACTCTGTTTGTAAAACTGTTTTCTTAAATTTGTTCTACATCTTGGCTTAAATAATTTCATACTATGACCTCTAGTCTGGTTATTGTGATCTTTAATGAAAAGAAGAGAGACTCAAAATCCATCCGCCTTTTGAGCACTCTGTCCTCCATCCGGAGCCACCTCTAGCCAGACGTTAATTTGTCCTCCTTTTTGGGGTCTGGCTAAAAAGAATTATATAAATTACCTCAGGTACACTTAAAATAGCGGGTACTGAAAGCCATAATAACCGTTAACATTTTTATTATAGGGTCATTCCACGTCAAGTGGACCAATTTTGGAAAAGTGCCCCACCTCACCATGTCAGATTTTGTTCTAACTTTGCTCACAGATTCCTTTAACCCTTAAAGGAAGTTCTGCAAAGTGTTAGTTCCATATCTCTTATGGTTCTGTCACTAGGGCGCCAAGAGCATGGGCTACTTTGTCCATCACATTGAGCGCCAAATTATTTGTGCCATTTTTAGCTAGTCAGCATTCCACAGTAACAAATCCTTCTGCTCTGAAAATTTGTTCCTAGGGTCAAAATTTACTGTAGATTTCAAAGCTCATTACTAGAGCTCTAGGAAGTATAGATTTTCCATAAAATATCCCCAAAGTAGGCTTCATATTACATTTTGATTCCTGGGAAGCCACTTTTAGAAAATTATATAGCTCTGGATCTACTTGACTCTGTGAGCTTTTGTTAGAAGCCAAGAAAGTACTGTTCATATGCTACAAAATGTTTCAATCCAGATCTTCCTACCTGTTCTAGTTGTTGAGATATAAGGGATCAAAAATGGCTGAAATTAATTTATGTGACAAAAATGTCCCATCTTTAACCCCTTGGCCCCTATGCTGTATATTGTATAGTTTCCCTATATCAGAGGTTAGCCGAACCACCTTTGATTTGCATATAGTAAGGTTATACAGGCCTATGGTATGTATACCATGTATTGTAGGTATATATATATATATATATATATATATATATATATATATATATATGTGTGTGTGTGTGTGTGTGTGTATATATATAAGCTGACTCTACTCACATTATTCTGAAGATGAGCTTTATCGTTTATGCAACATAAAAGATGTTCAATTGCATCAGAGCTCATAAAAAATTTGAAATAATCATCAATGTTTTTCTTATCAAAATTTACTTTGGGATTCACACCATGAAATGTTTGATGTAATGGAGGAAGATCAGTAGGCCTAACACCTTCAAAAATATTTACAATACACTTCCAGCCCTTCTCTAATTCAACTGTATCTTCATCATAATCACTATCTTCACTTATTTCACCGACCGATTCATCACTAACACTTTCACTGCCTTCAGGCTCATAATCAACATCACTATCACTATAATTACTAAGCCTATCAGTGTCACTATCACTGTGAGCTGAAGCCATTTCACAAATTTATACAAGATATATAAAACAAAGAAACAAATCCTCATTCATAAAGTGATAAATCACAACTAAATAAGAGTTTATGACGACAGGTTCAATGAACCAGTGAAACAAAAGATTTGCTTAATAAGCCCCACCCACTATCTTCTCATTGGTCAATTTTTTTCTCATTATTATCTTCTAAACAATGTACAAGGAACTCGGCATTCTCCGGAAATATGAAAGCCTCAGCCCTCAGTCAAGCCATTTGATAAATGGGATACTATGGTATCCCATCGGAGCGTGCGATGATGCAGCCATGGGATACGCATGTATCCCAACCAGAGTGAATGGATTGAAGCTCAAAATGATCATGTGCAACAGCTTGCACCATACTCTAACAAAAACCAATGAAAAGAGCATGTCCTGAAATACTAGGGCCTAGTTTTTTATTTTGGTGTCTTGCTTTTTTGTAGGTCTAGTAGAGCTTTGAAATTTTGTTCCATGTGATGTTCCTAGCATTATAATTATTATTTCATTGGCACAATGTTTTATTTTTCTTTTGTTCTTATTACCGATTATATAGTGCAGGACTAAGTGCTATGTGCTAGGCTATGCATAATATTTTTATTTATGTTCAACAACATGTAATACATGACTATTATTGTTTTCAGATCAAAACTAAAAATGGCCAAATCATCAGATACTCAGTGTTCATGTGGGAGAACCCATGGAAACTGAAAGAAAACTGGAAGCTTGTACTATTGGAAATAAAAAGGGAACAGAGTGTCACCTGAAAACATATTCCAGAAAATATGGTTTGAAACTGTTCACAGAGCTGACAGTTCAGGAAAGACAACTACTTTTTCTTCAAACAGGAATAGAAGAAGTCCAATTTAAGGAAGATGCATGCATATGCTTGCACCATAAACAGCTTCTTTTGACCAGATATGAGTCTGCAGAAGCACTGTTGCAACCCATTTGAATATCATAAATCAACATTACTGAAAAAATCACTTCGGGCAATTGATATTGCAACAGCTCAACTGTTGAAGGAAGAGACTGGCAAAGACATCAAGCCTGGACAGAAACTTTGTCCTGATTGCAGGAAACAGAGGGCTGAAATACAAAGAATCAGTTCAACATAATCAAGTGAATCATTTGACCCACCAGAAGTACAAAAGCAGAAACTAGACACCAGCTGTTCAGCACTTGACATTTCCCCTGTAAAGCCACAAAAAGTGAGCGAGAGAGATTTACCAGGATATGTCAAAAGAAAGACAAGACAATCACAAGAAGCTATTGGTCAGAAAATGGCAGCTCTTACAGGGATTGATGTGGGTGAAACAGAAGCTAGCACAAGTCAGCAGAGGTGCAGAAATTGTGAAGATTATGAAATACTGTTGGAAGAATTGAAAAGCCAAATGGAATTATCAAAGAAAGGAAACTGCAGATTCTAACTCTGGAGCCTAACAGCTGGTCTATACAACAAACAGCAGAAGAATTTGGAGTTTCTCTTTGAATGGTTAAAACAGCCAGGAAGTTGAAAGCAGAGTCAGATATTCTTGCGATACCAGGAAAAAAGAAAGGAAAAACACTGCCTGAAGAAGTAGTAGTAAAAGTTCAAAAGTTTTATGAAGATGATGAATTCAGCCGGATGTGCCCAGGGAAGAAACATTGGGTGTCTGTCAGGATTGATGGAAAAAAGCTTCAAAAACAAAAAAGACTGCTGCTCAGCAATTTGAAAAAAATGTACAATGCTTACAAAGATCGAAATGGCCCTGAAATTAGCTTCTTGACCAAAGTGGTGTGTGACAGTTGGTGTAGCAGGGGTACACAGTGTTTGTGTATGTACAATTCACCAAAATATGAAACTGATGTTGGCTGGAGCTGATATTCATGAGGATTACAAAATGCTGATGCAAAAATGTGTTAGCAATTTGGAGTCAAAAGACTGTATGCTACAACGGTGTGAACTGTGCCCTGGAGCACCAGCACTAGAAGATCACCTTTCAGCTATTTTTACAGAACAAGCAGAAATGGATCCACAAGAAATGATTGAATATAAACAATGGGTTCAAACTGACAGGGACACCTTGATTATGAAACAGTTGTCAGTAGAGGATTTTATCACAGAACTGACTTAAAAAATTATCTTCCTTTGTGGTCATCATTACATTTCAAATAGCCAAAGTGCTCACCTGAAGTCCCTAAAGGAGGAAATAAAACCTGAAGAAGCAATAATTTTAATGGATTTTGCAGAGAACTATTCTTTTGTGGTACAAGATGCAGCGCAAGGTTTTCACTGGGACAACAGTCAAGCAACACTGCATCCTTTTGTAATGTATCACAAAGTTTCAGATGAAATTAGAAGTGAATGTTTTTGTGTCATCAGTGACTGTCTGAAGCATGATACTGTTGCAGTACGTCTTTCTGAAGAAGTTGATTGGGTTTCTGAAAGAAAATTTTGAAGTAATCAAGCACATTCATTACTTCAGTGATGGTGCTGCAGGCCAGTACAAAAACTACAAAAATTTCATGAACCTTTGTTGGCACAGCAAAGATTTTGGTGGGATAACAGCAGAATGGAACTTTTTTGCTACCAGCCATGGAAAATCAGCATGTGATGGTGTAGGGGGTACTGTGAAAAGATTGGCAGCTCGTGCCAGCTTGCAAAGACCAGTAACTGGTCAGATTCTCACACCTACCAATCTCTCTGAATTTTGCCAAAAAGATGTGCACAGAATTACATTCTTTTTTGTTTCAACTGATGAAATAGAAGCAGAGAGAGAAGCACAGGAAATAAGATTTAATCATGGGCATACAGTAGCTGGAACTCAAGAAAATCATCATTTTGTTCCAGTAAATGATAAACAGATTCAAGTTAGCAGAGTTTCAAGATCTACATGTTATTTTGTGGCCAATGTTGGAATATACAGTGACATTGATCAATGACAGTTGAAACTGCAACCAGGCCCAATATGTGGCATGCATTTATGATGATTTATGAAGTCTGTGAGGAAGAAAAAGATGCATTAATTACATTTATGCACCCTCATGGGCTAGCACGACAGTTTCAGTGACCATCTAGAAAAGACACTTGTTGGATTCCAGATCAGCATATCTTGACAACTATTCCTGCTCCAACACCGAGTGCCATGGGAAGAGGGTACACGGTACATGCTGCCAGGGAATACCTATAGGAAATTTGTTTGAAAGCTTTGAAAAGGAGTTGCACAGTTCTGGATCCAGTTAGAAAGTCAAGGAAAGATGAGTTGGTGGGTGGGTGGGACCTGTTGCTGGACCTGCACGGCCATCAGGCATGGCCCCTTGGCGATGTGATTGCCAATTTCTCAAAAAACTGAAACAGACTCCTTTGTATTAATAAATTATCTTTATCTTTAATAGTTATCAATTTGAGAAATTGGCAGTGGCTTAGCCACCATGGACCAACGCAGGAGTGCAAATAAATTAACAAATATAATGCTAGAAACATCACACGGAACAAAATTTCAAAGCTCTACTAGACCTACAAAAAAGCAAGATACCAAAATAAAAAACTAGGCCCTACTATTTCAGGACATGCTCTTTTCATTGGTTTTTGTTAGAGTATGGTGCGAGCTGTCCCACATGATCATTTTGAGCTTTAAAGATGGGACATTTTTGTCACATAAATTAATTTCAGCCATTTTTTGTCTTATATCTCAACAACTAGAACAGGTAAGAAGATCCAGATTGAAACATTTCGTAGCATATGGGCAGTACTTTCTTGGCTTCTAGCAAAAGCTCACAGAGTCAAGTAGATCCAGAGCTATAATTTTCTAAAAGTGGCTTCCCAGGAATCAAAATGTAATATGAAGCCTACTTTGGGGATATTTTATGGAAGATCTATACTTCCTAGAGCTCTAGTAGTGTGAGTTTTGAAATCTACAGTAAATTTTGACCCTAGGAGCAAATTTTCAGAGCAGAAGGATTTGTTACTATGGAATGCCGACTAGCTAAAAATGGCACAAATAATTTGGTGCTCAATGTGATGGACAAAGTAGCCCATGCTCTTGGAGCCCTAGTGACAGAACCAGGGCTGTGGAGTTGGCACATAAAAAACCGACTCCGACTCCTCAATTTTTTGTCTATCCGACTCTGACTCCGAAGGTATATTAATTCTAAATCTGCTATGATGATAATTACACAAGAGGCATTTCATCACCACCACGTGAAGCATCATCATCTGTGGTCATTGTTACGGTAACTTTGTCTGTAGTAAAGAATCTTGTAAGTGGTGCTTGTCGTTCAGTAGATTTCTGATCTTTTGTTAACTTTGAAGTAGTTGGAAGGTTTTTATTACTATCTTTCTCAATGACAACTTCTAAAATTTTGGGATGGAAACACTGCAAATGTCTTTTCAAATTTGATGCTCTGGTTGGTGCATTTTTATCAGAGCCAGTAAAACCACTGATTTTTGCTTCACATAATTTTTCATCATCATCATCTTCTATCATACACTGACACACGAAATGTTTCCCATCTGTGGTTATTGTAAAATATTAAAAAACTGCAGGCTTTGTTGGAAGTGTCTTTACCATTGTGAAAGGGGTTTTAGACTTGAAAGTTAAAAACTTATGAAATTTAGAAAGAACAAAATTAAATAAGCATTAAAAATAAAAAATATTATCTGAAAAGAAAAAATGAATTAATGGCATTAGTGTCTGAAATGGAAAACATTGTGTTTATTATTTAAGTGGTTTAACCACCATAGCTGCCAGTGATATCACACAAAAACATATTTTATTAAAATTTATATTGAGGTCGGAGTCAGTACATTTTTACCGACTCCGACTCCAGCACCACCAAAATTGTTTCCGACTCCGACTCCACAGCCCTGGACAGAACCACAAGAGATATGGAACTAAAACAATGGAGAACTTGTTTTAAGGCTTAAAGGAATCTGTGAGCAAAGTTAAAACAAAATCTGACATGGTGAGGTGGGGACCACAGGTCCACTTGACGTGGAATGACCCTATATGTAGTTGGCAACACTCCTTTTTTGGAAATTTGGAAATGGCCACCCTAGCACCAACAATTTAGTCAGATATGAATAACCATGCTCTAGTCCAGCCAAAACCAAAATGAACAGCCTGCATTGCTCTGTTTATCCCTTTGTGTTGCCATTCAGCTTTCTTTTAGTGATTTTTCCCTTAGTGACTTTAGACTATATACATATATATATACACACGTCACCTCATGTACATTGGATGTTAAGTTGAGTTTGCTCCAAACTTTTGGTCATTATGCAGAAAATGACACGGCCTGAAGTTGAAATCAAAAATACATTTTTCTAGTGTATTTTGATGTGCTCTGTTCAAATATAACCTTCATTTCTTGGGCAAATGAACAGAAATGTGTGGTTGGGCCATGCAATGACAACTGTATTTCTGTTCATTTGCACAAGTAATGAAGGTCATATTCGAACAAAGCACACTAAAATACACTTGAAAAATGGGTTAATATTTGGCTGGACACAGGGGCTAATGAGAAATGAGAGGTTCTCTCTCTTTATGATGGTACTAATCATTTTTTATAGAAATGCAAGATTATAGAAAAAATTACAAGTTACATTTTTATAGTGAATATTTCCTATTTTGGCTATAATGTACTTTTTTTCATAAAATATTTTTCCTGATTGGCTATTTTTTCGCTATGCTGCGACTTAATCAGTTTGTTGTTGTTGTTTAGCCGATCAGCCCACCCTGATCGAGCAAGCCGGCGGCACGCAGGTAACCGATCGCCCTCTCCGGAGTGGACCAGAGGTTCAGCGCACTCGTGATGTTGTGTTGTGTTCGTTGTTGTGCTAGAGCGGTACAGTCCGTCATAATGTGTTCAATTGTTTGTGGTGTGTCTTGGCACAGGTGGCAGGTGTCGTCTATGGAGTTGTCTAGTCTGTGTTTATATGTCCATAAGTTGGGGTGATGTCCACATCGGAATCGTGCTAAGTTAACTCGATCCGATCTGCTCAGGCTGATCTCTGACCTGTTAATGGGCGGCGGCTTCGCACCTAGGACCGCATTCGGACCGAGTCGTGTCAGTGCTTTGTGGGTTAGGTGTGTGTGTATGTGTTTTCTGTACTGTGTGATGTCTGTGGGGCGTGGTATGGAATGGAGTATTTGGTTATAATGTCTCTCTGGTGTTACCTTAATGGTGCGAGGTGTTGGTGCATGATTGTACATGTAGTGGCAAGGGTGTTGTGGGTTAGTTGTCACTGCTGCCATGAATTGTGTTCCCCTCATGTCTAAATGTTGCCTAACTTTTAGTATTTTTGTTTCTGTGTGCAGGTGTTCTATTGGTGTTGTTTGAGTGCATCCTGTAATGATACGAAGTGCGTTGTTTTGTATTGTTTGTAAGGTGTTTATGTGTGTGTTTGAGATAATGGGTGCCCAGCATGGGCTAGCATAGTCCATAACTGAGCGAATATATTGTTTGTAGATGAGTGATGTTGTTTCCTGCTGGTGTCCAAAGTTTGTGCCTGTTAGTACCCTAAGCGTTAAGTCTTGACGTACATTTGTTTTTAATGTCCTGAATGTGGTTTGCAAAAGATAATGATGTGTTGTATGTGACACCTAGTATTTTGGTTCTGTGAGTGTGTGGAATGTTGATGTTGTTTAGTGTAAGTTGTGGAATTACCTGGTGTTCTTTTGTGTTGCTTGTAAGCAAGGTGATGGTTGATTTTGTGGGCGCTACTTTGAGTCTATTGTGTGTGAGCCAGTCTTGTATACTGTTTATGTATGTTTGTAGGTTATTTGTAGCGGTGTCGATGTTGTTGTGGGTGGATGTTAGAGTGATATCATCTGCATATGATGATAAGGTAAGCTTGTTATCTATGGGTGTTGGAATGTCATGCATGTATAAGTTGAAGAGTGTTGGTGAGAGAACAGAGCCTTGAGGGACCCCGTTCGGAAAAAGCTTGTTTTGGATGACTTGCCATTAAATGTGACATGTGAGTATCTTCCTGAGAGATAGTAGTCTAAGCATCATCATCCTGTTTGCATATACGTTTTGTGTTTCGTATTTATCAATTATTACGAAAGAATTCTTTTATAACTTGAAGAGCCTAATCATTTTCATTAATCAGTAAAGTAACATAAATATCATCAACTGTTGCTGCAAAATAGAAGTCAACATCTTCCTTCCTTGACTAATCAATTTTAAAATTAGAAAGAGCCGTGTCCTCCAGCGCAGGACACATCAACGCGAAGAGGCGACGTCAAACCAAAACATCAACGTGCTGGTGGCCAAACTTCCTCAAATCTCTGTGCAGCGGGCTGTCTATGGTTGGCCTGACTGGCAGTCGACGGCCTGTTGCATGGCACGGTCAGAGTGCCAATCGGCTCCCGGGGCCGGACCTAATCAGTTGGTTGGTTTCTGTTCTGTCTATTTTTTTTTTTCTAATTGGATTCAGTTTGGTCGTGTTTCTGATAGAATTATGACATGCTGTTCATGTGGTTTCTGACTTTGAGAACTTCATTCATCATGTGTCCTAGATGAAGAGAAAGCATTGGATGTTTTTATCAATTACGGCGTTATTCTCTCATCCTTAACTTGCCCAAAATGTGACAGTGTGTGCCTAATGCGAAAAGATCAGAAAATATTTAGGTGAAATAACCAATATTAACCTGTTAGGTCAACTGAATGCTCAGTTAGGCCAACTGAATGCCCGGTTAGGTCAACTGAATGCTCGGTTAGGTCAACTGAATGCTCGGTTAGGTCAACTGAATGCTCGGTTAGGTCAACTGAATGCTCGGTTAGGTCAACTGAATGCTCGGTTAGGTCAACTGTACACCCTTGATGATTGGTTAGGTTAAGTAATGATATTTTTGTTAGTTTAAACAAAAATGACATGGCCTGAAGTTGAAATAAAAAAAACATGTTCTAGTGTATTTTGGTGTGCTCTATTGAAATATAACCTTCATTTCCTGTGCAAATATGACGAAATATGACTCCAAAATAATGTACGTAAACAAATTCTTAAGAACAAGAAATTTTGGTTGATATTCGTTTTTTGACCCAGTCACACCCAGCTATAACAGCAATATATATTGAATAACCAATCAAAGCTGAATAAGAAAATATATATATTATCTTGTGCAAATTTGTATAAAATGTACTTTTTTAAAAAATATATTTTCTACTTTCTAATATGTATGTATATAAATTTTGGTTGGTTTGTTTATTTGGGCTACCTTTTTTAGAGATTTTTCTTGGCTTTTTTTGGCTACTTGGCTTTTTTAGCTACTTTTTTCTGTTTCTGGTTAGTGTGGTAATTTTCGTTCTACTGGTATGACGTGTCAATCTTGTGAACTTGATTTCGAAGACCTAATCCGCCTTGTTGGCCTCGATGAAGATAAAAGTTTAGATTTTTTTCCAATCATGGCATAATTCCAACATCCGTGATTTGCCCTAAATGTAATACTGCCTGTATTTTAAGACAAGACTCGAAGGTGTTTAGGTTCCATACAAAAAATGGAAGGATGTGAAATTGTGGGTTTTACGTGCTGGGAATAGACATCCTCATTACCGGAAATATTTCGCACGATACTTGTTCCTGGCAGAACATCCTGACGATTCTACAGTTCTGCATCACTTCCTTACTGCAATTGCAGAACTATATCCTCCAAAATAAGGTGACTGGTTAGGCTGTTAGGTTAAGTTAGGTTAGGTTAGGTTAGGTTAGGTTAAGTTGTGTTTAGCATGAATGCAAACTTTTCTGGTCGATTTTGAGGTGTTTTGCATGAATCTGCCATCCGTTTCCTGTGCAAATGTGTAGTTTTCGAGATGACGATATCTCGATAACTACGCATTTGCACAGGAAACAGATGGCAGATTCGTGCAGAGCACCTCCAAATTGACCAGAAACGTTTGCTCTCATTATAAAAAGAGACTGGGTCAAAAAACGAATAATTACCAAAATTTTTATAGTGGGCACACTAGGGGCCACTTCGGCCCATCAAGGTGGCTCCACTATGTAAAAACTGCCTGTACATTGGCAATAACCAATTTTTACAAAACTAATTAAGTATCAATTTAAAACTAATTAATTATCAATTTAAAACTAAAGATAGAATCTCTGGATCCAGAGGATCAAAGTCATAATAGACTACTATCCACAAATATGTTACACACTATATCTATTTATAACTGACATGCAAATACATCAGATCCAAAGAATCCAGTCAATTTCATTATGGTACCCATCAATACCAGTACCGTGCCAACCAAAAATAAGTCACGGTCCATATCAATTGTGGGAAATTATTTATATTAAGGTCTCCACCAAGTTGACAATACTGGCTGTTATCAAACGTTTCAGCATAACTTTAGGAGTCTAATGGTATATGTTATTATTTGCGCAATTGCATATTTATGTTATAGGCTTTTAAAGAAATTATTTTCTTAACTCCATTTTGGTCATAATTTTTTTAATGACATCATCATAAGTGTATCTATTTGGGTGGAAAAATCACATTTGGCTACAAAAAATGAGGTATGCGGCTAGTGTTTTCCGTTTTCTTCATTAGTTGGTTTTCCAATATGGTGTGTGAAGGATGTGAAATGTATTTCGAAGATGTAATTATAGATATTAACAATATTGATAATTCTGCTGTAGAGATTTTTGTCAAACATGGTGTGTTACAGTCGTCTTTTAAATGTAGTGTGTGGATCTGAGAGTTCCACTGTTCCTACAATGAATCCTTTGATATTAGGGTTAGGTAAGCTAGGTTAGGTAAGCTAGGTAAGCTAGCAATTTGGACACTGGAATGCATTTTTCTAGTAGTATTTGATGTGCAATGTTAAAATCTGGCCTTCATTTTATGGGGAAATGAACCAAAATATGTTAAAAATTTGAAGTCTCATAACTTTTGATTGGTTCATTTCCGCATAAAATGAAGGCCAGATTCGAACAAAGCACATCATACACTACTAGGAAAATGTATTTTGGCATCAAAATTGGGTGGAAACCCTAATGTAAATATTTACCCAATTGTGGACCAAGTCACAATTTACATCCATATACATTACAATATATATACTTAGGAGGAAAAGTGTAGGTGTGGCTGTCAAGACTGTACAGTAATGTAGAAATGGGTAAATATGGATATTACGGCCTCCACCCAATTTTGATGCCAAAATACATTTTCCTAGTAGTGTATGATGTGCTTTGTTCAAATCTGGCCTTCATTTTGTGTGGAAATGAACCAATCAAAAGTTATGAGACTTCAAAGTTTTAACATATTTTGGTTCATTTCCCCATAAAATGAAGGCCAGATTTTAACATTGCACATCAAATACTACTAGAAAAATGCATTCCAATGTCCAAATTGCTATAGAACCTACCCAACCCAACCCAACCTAACCAACCCAACCTAACCAACCCAACCTAACCAACCCAACCCAACCTAACCTAACCCAACCTAACCTAACCAACCCAACCTAACCTAACCAACCCAACCTAACCTAACCTAACCAACCCAACCTAACCTAACCAACCCAACCTAACCTAACCAACCCAACCTAACCTAACCAACCCAACCTAACCTAACCAACCCAACCTAACCAACCAAACCAACCCAACCTAACCAACCCAACCCAACCCAACCTAACCAACCCAACCCAACCTAACCAACCCAACCCAACCTAACCAACCCAACCCAACCCAACCTAACCAACCCAACCCAACCCAACCTAACCAACCCAACCTAACCTAACCTAACTAACCTAACCTAACCAACCTAACCTAACCTAACCTAACCAACCTAACCTAACCTAACCTAACCTAACTAACCTAACCAACCTAACCTAACCTAACCTAACCTAACCTAACCAACCCAACCTAACCTAACAATTTGGACATTGGAATGCATTTTTCTAGTAGTATTTGATGTGCAATGTTAAAATCTGGCCTTCATTTTATGGGGAAATGAACCAAAATATGTTAAAACTTTGAAGTCTCATAACTTTCAATTGGTTCATTTCCACATAAAATGAAGGCCAGATTTGAACAAAGCACATCATACACTACTAGGAAAATGTATTTTGGCATCAAAATTGGGTGGAGGCTGTAATATCCATATTTACCGTAGAAATGTGTGTGCACCCATTTTGGGTCTCCCATTTAAAGGTGTTTGTGGGGCAAGTGAAGATCATGAGTTTTTCAATACCTCACAGTACTATTGGGGGGCACCGCTCGGCAGAGGAATCTCTTTAAATAGGGTGTGTAAGGAGAGAGAGTATCCCCTAACCCAAGATGCTGCCTCCCTATATCCCACAACACCTGTGTTGAGCTGTGGGATCTATCACCCAAATGCACATAATATATATGAAATAAACTAGTACCATTCATGCAATAAAAATGGGCTTAAACACCATCACCAGATGTCCCTTGCAGACATCAAACTATCCAACCTTCTTTTGAAAGAATCAAGTGTATCTGAAGTCACCACTTTACATTCTTTACATTTGCACAGGTTGGTTAGGTTAGGTTGGTTAGGTTAGGTTGATTAGGTTAGGTTGATTAGGTTAGGTTGATTAGGTTAGGTTGATTAGGTTAGGTTGATTAGGTTAGGTTAGCTAGTTTAGAAAAATGTAATTTTGCTAAAAAATGTAGCCCCTGTGTCCAGCCAAATATTTACCGAAAAATGTATTTTTTACTACATTTTATACAATAAAGCATAACCTAACATGTTCATAACCTAACATGTTCATAACCTAACATGTTCATAACCTAACATGTTCATAACCTAACATGTTCTCCTAAACGACCATTACCACAGAAAACGTGCAAAACACCTCAAAATTAACCAGAAAAGTTTGCTCTAGTCATTTTCGTTTAAACTAACGAAAATATCACGACTTAACCTAACCAATCATCAAGGGCGTACAGTTGACCTAACCGGGCATTCAATTAATCATTTAATTAATCTAGGGCACATGACGAATCAAGTTCTCCAAGTCGAAACCATACGAACGGCACGTCATAATTCTATCACAAACGCCACCAAACTGAATCCAATTAGAAAAAAAAAATAGCCAGAACAGAAACCAACAAACTAAGTTGCGGAGTAAATGACGTCATACCACCCCCGACTACAAATACACTAAATATAATACTGTATATATAATTATTATTATTATTATTATTATTATTATTATTTTCTACAATAGTTTGCACAAGAAATGAAGGTTATATTTCAACAGAGCACACCAAAATACACTAGGAAAATGTATTTTTTATTTCAACTTCAGACCATGTCATTTTCTGCATAATGACCAAACTTTTTGTACTCCAATGTATACAGCTCATTTGTTGTGGAACCACAGGATGTATAATTTCAGAAAATTATATGTTGCAGATAATATTTTTGGGAGTTTATGAAGAACTCCAAGATTTATAAATGGTGTTCCTTCTAGTGTCAGTATGTTGTTTGTTGTCAATTATATGTTGCAGATAATATTTTTGGGAGTTTATGAAGAACTCCAAGATTTATAAATGGTGTTCCTTCTAGTGTCAGTATGTTGTTTGTTGTCAATAAGGTGCCTAACTGTGCCAGCGTCATTCGCAATTTTGTATTTAGATTTATTACTAAGTTTGGTGAGTCAATCACTAAGATAATAGAAGCCATGGTTAGTGGACTGGACTCCGATATATTTTATAAATCTCAAATCTGGAAGCAATGGCGTAGGCAATTGTACGTTCATTACACTGGTATGCATATGAAATTTTTTTGTCTGCTGTGAGGGTTTTTTCAACTCATATTATATAATTCGACCATGCTGAATTCGAAAATGACATTGGTTTTCCTCAATCAGGTCAGGTTTTTTCTCTATTGGCCATTTATTATAAGTCCAATTTTATCCCCAAATTTATTGATTTTTTTTAGCTTAAACACTGTAGATACGAGTAATATTATAAGAACACTCGTGAAAAATGAAAACATTGTGTGAATAAATACTTTTATTCATACAATGAATATGGAAAAAAGTTTATTGAGGAAGGAATGAAGTTTTTTTTGCTTTCCGTCTGTATTTTTCTTCGAGCACGTCTCGCTTCAAACACCAGCAATAGTCCGCCAGCATATTGATATCCCAGTTTCCCTGGTACCTCTCTTCCATTATTTTGATATCTTGGTGAAATCGTTCACCCTGTTCCTCACTATAATCCCCGCAATTTTCAGGAAAATAGTCCAAGTGAGACCACAAAAAGTGCATTTTTATGGACATGCGCGACCCATGAGCTTTGAAAGCTTCCATCAAGTTTTCGACAACGGACTCGTATTCTGGACTTCTACACTTGCCAAGAAAATCAGTGACAACTGAGTTGAATACCTGCCAGGCATTCTTCTCAGTTGGAGTCATTGCGTTTTCGAACTGAGTATCCTTGATCAAAGTTCGAATTTGAGGACTATCAAAAACCCCAGCATTTAGTTTAGCATCAGATATATGAGGAAATTTACTCTCGAGATATCGGAATGCTGAACCCTCCTTATTCATTGATTTGATGAAATTTTTCATCAAGCCCAGCTTAATATGAAGTGGTGGGAGCAAAATTTTTGTTGGTGGTACAAGGGGCACTGAAACGACATTATGCGACCCAGGTTCAAAATTCTCTCTGGATGCCCATTCACGCTGTGCATAGTGCTTCTCATCCGCTCGGCTATCCCATTTGCAGAGCAGAGGAAACATGGGTATTTCGTGTATCCGCCTTGCATTCCCAATACAAATGCCACAATCTGAAAAAAAATGAAAATATTTAAAGAATTTAGAGAATTTGTTCTATCAGATACAAAAATCTATGCATTGGACTGTATCACTTCTGTGGGGAAGTTGAGTGTTCTTATATGCTCTCAAATAACCTTTGGAAAAACAACATAGTCAATAGCAATAGTTTACTTATGATATTAGTATTACCTTCAAATCTCCACAGATCCTCCAGTTATGTTGGTCGTATACGAGAGCATCCAGTAAAATTTGCATGTTATCGTAGCTCTCAGTAAGTTGTACGGAATGTGCTACAGAGACTGATGCAACCCTATTCCCAATGTTGAGAAGTACTGCTTTCAAACTTCGTTTAGACGAGTCTATAAATAGCCTCCATTCTGATGCGTTATATGGCAGGCCCAAGGATTCGATTAGCCCCTCAACATTGCAGCAGTACACTAAGGAAGAGGTATTTTCGTGCACTGCAAAAAACTTGCGGAATTCTTCCTCTCGTTTCCTATACCAGGAGAATGTTGTTCCCGGAGCCAGCAAGTTGTCCTCTCGAAGTCGTGAGCCCAAGATCTCGGCAGCTAATTTGGAAAGTCCTAAATCCCTGGTAAGATCATTAAGTTTGGCCTGGTTGAGAGGCCTCGGCTCATTTGAAGCGGTATTTTGAGGTATATACGACTGGGACTGGTCATTGGCATTGGTCATTGATTCATCATCAGAATCATCGAAGTCCAGGGTTTGAGGTGGGTCGGGTATTGGAATTCCAGGACCATGGGGTACAGGTCTCATAGCAGAAGGAATGTCAGGGTATACAACAATGTGTTTATTCTTCTTGTTAACTCCTGAAAATAGAAACACAGAAACATGGATATAAAACTTGTATATGAAATAGAAGAAGCATTCAGACAGTGGCGGCTCGTGAGGGAAGGCTGCGGTCTGTAAGATATGAAATAGGTCGATGGAGTCTGTATATTTTCTTTCTTTTTCATTCATATTGTCCCTTCGGGGACAATATGAATGAAAAGAAAGAAAATATACAATCATTGTATATGTAAATGTAACTTGTATAACAATATGTATGTGTAAATGTATTTTCTATAACAATATGTACAGTATATGTAAATGTATGATTACCATTATGGTGAATATTATGCTATATATAGTGAATATTACATTATGGTGAATATTATGTCAAGTTTCATACGAGGATTTCAAAATATTTAAGAAAAATAAATTTATAAGCCCACCTTGGAGGTTTGTCATGCAGAAATAGCAATCTGTCACGTGATCCTTTCCTTCTCTCCAAATCATGGGAATTCCAAAAGGCAAAGATTTCGCTCTGCCTTTGCTCCATCTTCTCAAATTTTCAATGCACGTCTTGCAGCACATATGAGGGGCGAAATTTTTGTCCTGGTCCCCTAGCTTAATTCCAAAGTATGCTCTATACATTGTCTTCACAAATTTAGTGATTTGGGACTGGTTATTTGGCATGGTAACCGTCCCACATATGTAGCAGAATCTATTGGGATCATTTTTACACGCTCTATTCATTATGAAATATTTTATCTATATGCCTGAAAAGTAAAAAAAGATATTATACAAGTGAAACAAGTGATGATAGATGTTACTGTTCCAATTCCGCTTTGACAAAATCACGAAAAATTCTATTTTACTTATGAGGCCATAGCCGGATAACCTGAGCTGATTGAGAAAAACGGATTGCAGATTCGAAATCAGCAGGAACAACTCTATAAGAATCACTTACAAAACCCTTGACAGCAAAATTGATGCATACCAGTGAATTATGCACAGTGATTCACTGCCCTACTTAGTCACTGCACCAAACAACTATCTCTTAATCTTTAATGGGCCTCTTGTATAATGTTTGTACCTGTTGAGTCTGAAATAGTGTTTGTTTGTTTATCCATATTAGCTGTATTAATATTTTTCCCATTAAATTCTTTTCTATTCGATATGTGTATACAATTTGCTCTAGGTCATTCAGGCTAGAGAAGTTGTAAGCTAGTTCACCAGGGGTGTTAGTAAAATGAGAGGAAGACCAAAGGTGATAATGAACATTAAAATCTTCTAAAATTGAGAATTCAACAAAAGGAGAGGGGGATAGAATGTATTGAACTTTAGAAGTGAGGTAGTGAAAGAATTCTGGATAGTAACTAGAATTAGGAGAAAGGTAGCCAGTGCAGATGTATTTGGTTTGAGATTAGCATGTAAGCCATAGCCAGATGGCGTAGATTTCGAGGATTCAAGTTCGGGAATACGAGAGCAAGTTAGGTCATTGCATACATATACGCAACATCCACCTTTCGAGTGATATTGACTATAGAGAAAGTAAGCGGGTACAGAAAAGGGGTTACTGTCAGTCGTCCCAGAAACCTGAGTTTCAGTGAGGAAGAGAAGGTGAAGATTAGAGGAGGAGAGGTAGTGTTCAATAGATTGAAAATTTGAGGAGAGACCACGAATGTTGCAGAAGTTTATGAAAAGTGAATCAGGCAGAGACCCAGAACATCTCCAATGGGCAGTAGCAGATCCAGCCCGGCTGCCCAGGTCTGCGTATTTCAGAAAGTAAAATATAACTAAGCTCCCCTAAAATAAGTGCAAAAATGCCTAAATATAGTGAAGAAGACGAAATGCTTATAAAGAATCTAAGAATTGGCCAAGCCTGCAGTGGTTCCCAAACCGTGCGCCGCGGCGCACTGGTGTGCCGCGAGATGTAATTAGGTGCGCCGCGAAAGAGCAAGATTATATTTCAAAATGTGAAAAATACAAACTGAAATTCGTAATAAAGTATATGTATAAATACCTCTTTTGAATAAATTTTCGAATTTATGTACAAAGTGCGCCAAAATATGTTTACTTGTTCTAAAGTGCGCCGTGAGTAAAAAAAGTTTGGGAACCACTGGGCCAAGGTCTGGGCGCCAGGAGAATGATACAAATGTTCCCAAATAAACCGTGGACCGAATTAGGTGTTCAGTATATTATTAGAAAGGTTGATGAAACTGGAGATGTTAAGAGACGTGATGGGAGTGGTCGTCCCAAAAGTGCAAGGACTCGGGCAAATATTGACTTAGTGGGAGGTTATATCTTAAGTCAGGAAGGTAAACCAGGAACGCACATTTCACCGAGGGAAATCGAAAAAGAAACAGGTATAAGTCGTAGTAGTGTTAGAAATATTGTGAAATACGATTTGGGTTTAACCCTTTAAGGACTGAAGGTACAAATTGCTAACTTTTCAAATACAAGCATTCATAACTTTACCCTACAAAAAATTCAGGGCTTAAAGGGTTAAAAGCTTATAAACGTATATCAGGGCAATAACCGATGCCGATAAGGTTAGGCGGATGACATGTGCACAAAGCCTGATAAACAGATTCCAGGGTAACTCGGTTAGAAGATTGTGGTTCTCTGATGAGAAATTATTTCACATTGTACTACCGATTAACCAACAAAACGACCGGGTATACGCAAATGTTGCAAGAAAACGTGATGTTGCACCCGAGCGGTTAAAAAAGGAAACATCTAACTTTTCGCCCAGCATTATGGTAGGAGCTTGCGTCTCAAAATTAGGCAAAACAAGAATTGTTGTGATTCAGCGACAAACCAAAATCAATGCAGAATATTAATGTACACAAGTCCTTCCACAGTATTCGGATATTCGTCAGATTAGTGGAAATAATTTCACTTTCCAACAAGATGAAACACCTGCACACAGGGCGAAGCGTACAATCGCGTATCTGAAACGAGAAACACCCATTTTCATTGAGCCGAACATGTGACCTCCCAATAGTCCAGATTTTACGCCGCTCGATTATGGCATTTGGGAAGCTTTAAAATCAAAAGTTTATACACCAGGTGAAAATATTCGCAATGTTGATGAGTTACGCCTTAAAGTGTTGGATGGCTGGAATTAGGTGCCTCAGCGATATATTGACAGATGCATCGATGAGTGGATCCCGCGTTTAAACTTTAACCAAATGTATTCAACAAGAAGGTCACATAAAACAATTTTTTTAACTATATATATATATACCTTACCTTACAAAGGTTCCGGGTGATGATTTCTCATTTCGCGAAGGTCAAGCTTGTCGCCCCTCCTCTCGAGTTGGCCTGGTGAAGTAGTGAGTTGGATTCTTGCGCTATATATATATATATATGTTACACACAGACCGTGCCTGGAACACGAAACTCTCCTGGGAAAATTAAATCCACTATAGTCCAAATAAGTTATGGTAAATGACAAACACTATAGTTTTTCTTTTTTATGATGTTAGCCCAACTCGCAAAGAGGCCCCAAAAAATATAGCTTCCCTCACCAGCTATCTGCAAAGCAGATAGAATCCAGCTTTGGGATAGGATATACGGTAAATCCTGTCCCTCATCAGATAGTTGGTGAGGGAAGTTATATTTTTGGGGCCTCTTTGCGAGTGACCCATTGCCCACGTCGGGCTAACATCATGAAAAAGAAAAAAACTATAGTGTTTGTCATTTACCATTACTTATTCGGACTATAGTGGATTTAATTTTCCCAGAAGATGTCCTTGTTTCACGCACGGTCTCTCTCATATATATATAACAGGTCTGTCAAAAAAAACTAAGCCAATTTGAAATCTCTATAAAATGCACAATTTGAAAGAGATTTCAAATATTTTTTTACACTAAATAAATAAAAGGCTCATAAATAATCTGTGATAATTTTATAACTTTATTTTAAATATTTTAGGAGTTATGCGGTTATTTCTACAGATTGCGAAAATTTCGGTTTTTCTCATTATGTAATATCTTCTTTTTTCTCTTTTTCAGAATTTGTTTAGATTTAAAATTTTTCGTGAATACCTCTAAATATGCCATTCTCACATGAAGATAAAATAATTATAAAGCATTATAGAGTTGAAAAAGGTTATAGTGCAAGGAAATTACTTTCTGAATTCGATTATAAAGGATGGACTAGATCAGGTTTAGATTACTTATTGAGAACTATCGATGAAACAGGAAGCATTGAAATGAAGGTTGGTAGTGGGCGACCAAAATCAGTTAGAGTAGATGAAAATATTCAGAAAGTGGAGGAACGTATCCTTAGTCAAGAGGATCGACCTGGTAGCCACATGACACCTGCTCAAATATCAAAAGAACTAGAAATATCAGAATCAAGCGTAAGAAGGATTATTAAATCTGATCTGCAATTTAAACCATTTAAAAGAGTGCATGGACAAAGATTGTCAGAAGTAAACTGTCAGAAAAGAGTTGAGAAATCCAAACGTATTTTACATATAATAACTGAAGATAAACTTTCCAAGACATTTTTTACAGGTGAAAAACGTTTTACGGTAGAGCCACCAAGAAACTCACAGAATGACCGGGTTTATTCTGATGTTGCGAAGAAAAATGAAATCCAAGATGAAAGACTGCACGCAACAAGGAGTCACTTTTCTTCTAGCGTCATGGTTTCTGTTGGAGTGTCCAAGTTGGGAAAAACTTCAATATTTTTTATTGAGCCAGGAGTGAAAATTAATGCTCAATATTATTCAAATACCCTGCTTGAGAAAATGCTTCCAGAAATGAGAAACTTGGCTAGTCAAGGTTACTTTATTTTTCAACAAGATGGTGCAACATCACATACTGCCAAAACAACCATCGAATATTTGAAAAAGAATGTGCCTGAATTTCTGGAACCGAATAATTGGCCACCTAACAGCCCTGACCTAAACCCTGTAGACTACGGAATATGGGAAAACTTGGCAGAGAGAGTGTATAGGAACAGAATAAGGGACGTCAATCATTTGCGTGAGTTGATTATCGCAAAATGGGCAGAGCTCCCCCAAGAGCAAATAAATCGAGCAATAGACGAATTCAGACCAAGATTAAAAAAAGTGATAGAAATGCAAGGGAATCATATTGAACAGTTCTTTTAATTTTATTAAACTAAAAATTATCTACAGTATATCGTAAAAACAATTTTTTTCATGTTAAGTAGGAGAATCTCACTTTTTAGTTAATTATTAATAAAATTAACAATTCTGAAGATATCGTCATACAAATTAAAAGGATAATAGGTGATTACCTATAGCTTATTGTGTAAAAAATTCAACTTAATTAGTTAAATGGTTTTGTTTTAATAAAGGTTTGAATTTGGCTTAGTTTTTTTTGACAGACCCGTTATATCCCCCGAATCAGTATTTGCGACTTGGTACATGTATATAGTGAATTTTCACTACACTGATATCACATCCATCACATTCCATCTTACAACACAGACTGAAGATTTATAACTTAGCCAACCTTTATAATGTAGTTAATGACGTCACGCGTCAAACAATTAAACCTAGTTACTTTTTATTTGCTATTGATACTTTTGGATTACTACATTTTTAGACTCAGAAAAATGTGAGCTTTCAAATGGTATATGTTTTATGAGTGTATGTTTAATATTGAAAAATTGAGCACTCCTAGAGATTACCCCCCTTTTGGTCAATCTTGGCGCCCCTTCCAAATGCTATATTTTTTATAATAAATTCTTTAATTTCTAAAAAGCAGAAAAGTACATACTTTTTTAAATTATAAAAATATCAACACCACCTTTGTAAATACCTGGCAACTTACCTTTTTAGAAATTGTGTATAAAAATAATATTTCCCTTCGTATACTCAATTAAATTATGCTTTCCAGCTTTACATATTCATTTTATTAATGGTTGTAAGCATTCGTGGAGCAAGTGTAGTTTACGTCCCCTTGTGGTGCCTAGTGTAGTTTACGTTCCCCTACATTATCCTAGTGTGGTTTACGTTCCCCTACATTATCCTAGTGTAGTTTACATTCCCCTACATTATCCTAGTGTAGTTTACGTTCCCCTACATTATCCTCGTGTAGGTTGCGTTCCCCAACTTTGTCCGCGTATACCTAATCAAATAAAACGTTAAAACTAACGAAAATATTACGACTTAACCTAACCAATCGTCAATTTATTTATTTTTATATATATATATATATATATATATATATATATATATATATATATATATATATATATATATATATTGACGATTGGTTAGTTTAAGTCGTAATATTTTCGTTAGGTTTAACGTTTTATTTGATGTATTCATTTAAAAAATGTCTCCTAACTTTGACCTAGTGTAGTTTGTGTTCCATTTTGCGTCAGGGGAACGTACACTACACTTGCTCCACATTTGTAGACACAAAGTTAATGTGCTCGTAAACCCTTTGCGTAGTACTCACATTCACGATCTTCCTCTCTCTAAATGACTGATTCAGGTAATACTTTGAACAGATGGATTAGATAACGTCAATGAAATTAGTTCCAATATTTACTACCAGAAACCTGGTCTTTAACTACATTTTAGTAAACGCTAAAAATTTGCCTGTGATGTTTAAAGGGTTAAGATATGTATTTTGGATCAAGTAAAGATAAGCACCTCCAACCTTTTTTAGTTAGCTTTATAAGGCTAACTAACGAAAATATCACGACTTAACCTAACCAATCGTTAGGTCAACTGTACGTCCTTGACGATTGGTTAGGTTAGGTGGTGATATTTTCGTTAGTTAGCCTTATAAAGCTAACTAAAAAAGGTTGGGGGTGCTTATCTTTACTTGATCCTGTATTTTTAATTCCAGTGTATGTAATTATATTTGTATATAATTAGACATTATGTTGGCGCAATTTTCACATATGTAAAGGTTCCCCCCTCCCAATTTCGAAAATCTTAGATCCGCTACTGGTCATGGAAATGACTCATGAATGATTCAATTAATGAGGGCTCCACGTTCGACCACTGAGACTCAAATTCTTAAACTTGGTTCTTTTATCTATATGCGAACACATAAATGGTAACATGGTTGGATCAGTGAGTTCAGTTTTGGCAGTGGTTCATAGAAATTGAAATGATAATTAAATCTTTGTCATATTTTACTAATTTTTAATGTATGTACGTAAAAGAAAAACAAAAAAATATTTAATTCTTGAGTTGATGGTTCATGATCATATTAAAATGATCAAAGGGTTTAAATAGATGTTGGTTACTTAAGAATTGGTTTCCCGCACGTAAGCCTGAAATGATTCATGAACTGTGATTTACTTTCTGGTATATCTTTACATCTTACTAAAAATTCAACTTTCAACAGTTTCTCATTCATTTTTTATCGAACTCTTTAATTAACGCAAGAGTTAATCGGTATTTTCAATCTTTCATCTACTTAACTGGTCACTCTGGAACAATCTTCCTCAATCCATCGTTCCCCCTGTCTATGACCTCCCATCTTTCAAACGCAGAGTGTCTAGGCATCTCGAAAACCCCGGACCTTCATTTTGGCTCTCTTCTTCTTGTATGGAGGAGGGAGGCGGGTGGACGCTTTTGCGGACATTTGTTCTTGGCCCCTCCTTCCTGTATAAAAATAAAATAAAATAATAATTTTAAAATATTTATAATTTTGAATAATTTTTAAATTATAGGAATTGTAAAGAATTTGAAATTTTTATTTTTAATTTCAATACAGTTAAAATGTGTAATATTTCTACACGAATTTGCTTTGGATTTGGCACCCATTTAACCAACATGTTTGGATTTGGCACCTATTTGACCAACATGTTTGGATTTGGCACCTACAGCCTACTTGACCACCATGTTTGGGTTTGGTACCTATTTGACCAACATGTTTGGATTTGGCACCTACTTGACCAACACTGAAAATAACTACTTTAAATTAAGTTAAATATTACTTCACCCTCTTTGAAATGCCTTTAATATCGTCATTGCTATTTTGCCTGTATTGGTCTTGTATTATTATGATTATTATTATTAATTATTATTAATTAATGACACCATCATATTTATTTTAAAAACTTTGATATGCCTATTGTGATTTTCCATGAATGGATAGTACGTGAAGTGGAGAGCGCAAGAAACCAACTCTTTACTTCACCAGGGCAACTCAAGAGGAGGGGCAACAAGCCTGATCTCCATGAAATGAGGAATCATCGTACGGAACATTTGAAAGGTTGATATATATATATAGTAATCCCTGGCTTTACGGAAGGGTTAAGTTCCACAAAAATGCTTCCGTAAAGCGGATTTCCGTATATCGAATCCTATTTTCCCATAGACTCCCATTATATATTTGGAGATACGTTTCTAGCGAACAAAATCTTTGCGATGTAACACATACGCATAATAACGTAACAAACTTTACTAAAATACTCTGTACATTATTAATGTATATTATATTTGTATGGTACTTAATAATAAAGTGAGAAAAAAGTACGAATAAGGGTGTCTGACTATCAATGGAGACGCGTGAGACGGCGGGAGGGTGGAAGGGAGGACGGGAGGGAAGGTTGTGGTGAACACGAGACGCTAGTACGAGCCACTACCTGTGTAAAATTAGAATAAATTAGGAATTTAGTGACTGAGTTAGTGATTTTTAGACTCAAACTTCCGTTATAACGAATCTTGCTTCCGTTATAATGAATTTTATTCCTTATTTATCTTTTGATACCTTTTATGATTTCGAACGACGGTTCAAAATCGACTTGCGGTTGATCCCTTTGCCTCATTCAGAGCTCATATTAATATACTGTATATAGGGAGCCAAAATTACGTCAGTTTTGATGGAATTAGTGTTTCACTAGTGTTAGTGCATGAGTTCTTGAACATCCCTTTTCCCGGAAGATGGATTGGGCGCGACGGGCCAGTGCCATGGCCTCCGCGATTCCCCGATATCACTCCCCTGGACTTCTTCCTGTGGGGATATGTAAAAAACTATGCGTACCATACTCCTGTTTCTGACATTGACACTCTTCGTGCAAGGATTTGCGATGCCATCAACAGTGTCACGAGAAATATGCTAGCGAATGTATGGCGTGAACTCGAATTTCTCTTGGATGTGGTGCGTGTAACTAACGGCGCACGTGTCGAGATTTAATGAGAAAGATAACGAACCTCGTGTGTTATGCAACAACTTGCAAAACAAAGCATTACTCTGTCTTCTTTGGGTTTCATGTAATTAGGTAATTAAAGTTTATAAACAGGAAAGGACTTTGTGTACACCTTGCAGTATCTCACCTTTCTTACAGCAAGGAGCATAATGGGAAAAGAACACTGTACATTAGGGTGGGGTGAAAATTTTTTCAACTATTGCTTCACTGGTAATATGGTGGATTGAAGGGTGATAAAAAAGAATATGAGAATTAAAAAATTTTCAATTATTTTTCAGGTTTTTATTGGATTTGGAATTGGTAATTTCTGATAATTAGTAACAAATATGGCTTCTGCTTCAAACATTAGAGCTACAAGGAGTCAATCAAAACCACATTTTATATTTGGAACTGCAAGAGCTTCCTCTTACAACATTGCCAACAAATAAACAGGTGGGTCAATACCATGTTCTTTTAAAAGAAGCCACTTCAGTGACTTCACATAACTCTGATATTTTCAACAAAATTACTGAAGATATAATCTGTATTTGGAGAAAAGCTTCAATTCCTGCAATCGCTGACAAATCAGTTTATATCAAATTAAAGCGGTTCATCAGCAAAGCAAACGATCTTAGTAGATCAAAGTAGTGTCAAAATGAGAAAAAAATTTAATGATACCTTGGAAGAATTATTCGATATCAGTGCTTGTAAATGCCCTTTTATCTCCCATCAAAACGTTGGCTGTCCTGAGAGCTGCGAAGATGTTCACATAAGATGCACCTGTCAAAGAGAACTGAAGGTACCAAAAAAAGAGCTTCTGTTTTTACAGGATCAGCGATCGACGCGTACAATGAAAATAGGGGGCGTTGATAAAGTCATGACAAAAAGAATTAAAAAAATGCAGCCCAGGAAATTGCGGACAGAAGAAGGAATGGTTGAAAGAAGAAGAGAAATGAAGGACTTTCATATTTTAACCGAAATAGAGTGTTTTTCAGATGTAGAGGGTACTTCCACACAATATGAATTAGACCCACATCAGAGTGAATCAGACTATGAGTCACTTGCCATACAAGGTCAAATGAGACTTTCATTGCCTACTGTAGCGATGGAAGCCGATAGATTTGGAATTTCAGATCGAGCAGCAGCTACTTTGGCTTCAGCTGCTTTAGTTGATTATGGAGCAATCACTAAAGAAGATAGTACGCTTTTGATTGACAAGAACAAAATCCGACGGGAAAGAGAAAATGAGAAAAAGTTTGGTGATTGAGAGTAAAGCTAATCCTGCTCTCATATCTGCTATATTTTTTGACGGAAGAAAGGACAAGACTTTGGTGAAGGTGAAGAAAGGAAACAAATGGTACGGAGACTCCATTAGAGAGGAACATTATGTTTTGGTATCTGATCCAGGAAATGAATATTTAACCCATGTAGTTCCTTCTTCTGGTAAAGCTCAAGATATAGCTGATAGTTTGTTCTTCTTCTTTCAAGAGTCAGCTATTAATGAGAGCATTCGTCTCATAGGATGTGACAGTACAAATACCAACACAGGTGCCAAGGGTGGGATCATCCACCTCATAGAAGAAAAACTAAAGAAACCGTTACAATGGAGCATTTGTATGCTGCATACAAATGAACTTCCCCTTCGACACTTATTTGAACATTTTTATGATAAAACAAAAGGTTCAACATGTTTCACTGGAAAAATCGGAGTAGCACTGAAAAAATGTGAAAAAATGCCTGCAGTCAATTTCAAACCAATTAGAGAAGGCATTGATTTAACACACATATCAGAAGTTATCGATGATCTTAGCCCAGATCAACAGTATTTGTACAAAATTAGTGTGGCTATAAGAAGTAGGAATGTCCCAGAAGATTTGGAAAATACAAAACTCGGACCACTGAACCATTCTCGATGGCTGACATTAGCAAATCGTGTCTGCCGCCTATACATTGCAGAGAAAACTCCTTCATTGGCTCTTTATTCAATAATTTTCTTCATTGTTACAAATTATGGACCAAGTTGGTCCGATATCAAGAGTAGACTATATATATATATATATATATATATATATATATATATATATATATATATATATATGGACCACTAGGGCATATCATACTCTAGGTTCAGGGTTGAAATTTTGGAAAAACAAAGTGGCTAATATGTATTCCTATGTAAAATTAATTCTAAGATGGGTTTATTATTTGCAACTTTTCCGAAAAATCTCATTTTCATGGTCAAAATCGCGATTTTCTGATTTGAAGGCTGCCTAACGCAGCCTCAGGGCACCCAAACCAAAGCGCGCAGCTGTTCTGCATATGATATAGTCTAAAAGCTGCTTTTCTGACCTCATCCTTGCTTTCTTGCGTGTTTCAACACCTCTGGGTGCTGAAAAAATGTTTAGATTTCACGTAAAACTTAAGAATTTTAAGTTTTTCTTCAAAGAATAGGCGCGGCTCACCAGCTCTACTCTGATCGAGTAGCGGGAGACTTGCCACCTCCACGTGTAGGTTTACACGCCTGTTCTTCCTGGATCCCTGAAAAGCGTGGCCTCATAAGATCTTATATTATGATCTTATGAAGTTATGAGGACTTTCAGCTCTTACGAGCATTAACGATGGCTTCAGCCTCTTCATCAGCCACTCGAACCTGAAAAGCTCTTAAGTATGTCCCGCTTCGATCTGAACACTGGGAGCATTTCTCGATGGTCTATCCTGGCTCTCACCCACCCACCTCTCTTCTCGTGACCGTACACAGCTTGGGAAGCAGTTGAGACTTCATGTACAGCTCTCTCGCAGGATTGAGTATGAACAGAGAAAGCGTCCACTTTGAGTGGAGTTTTCCCGAAATTCTCGAGCTCAGTCAAGGTCATCTTGCAGGTGAAAATAGGCTCGTAAATACTCTCTGATTCCCAGTTGATGAGATCCTCAGGTGAAGTGGCTTGCAAATTGACTTTGGGATTTTTATGGGGCCTCACTGTCGTATCACCAAAGTCTCTTCCTTCTCTGATCTTCTCTATCTGGCTCACAGCAAAAGCTCTCTGATGCTCATCCTCACTGCAAAGGAATGAAGCCAGGATGTTCTCAGGATGTGCGTGGTAAGCTCCTCTTATCACTGCAGCAGAGATGATGTTCCTGACCTCGGATCTGGTTCCTCAGCAGCCTCAGGCTTGACAAAACGTGTGCAGGACCAAATTTGAGGTGGTGCTTCACTTTGATGTAGTACATTTTGAAGTAGAAGTTAAGGCAGAACTTCACGAGGACCTCGAGCCTCCTCAACACCTCCCCCTTCAGTCCGTGCTCCCTCATCCACAACAGCAAGATGGCCTGTGCAGTAGTGAGCCACCTGGATTGGTTCAGAGGTCCGCACTTGAGACCAGCCAACTGTGGACTGAGACTTCCAGACTTGATGGCTTTGATCAGAAGATAGCAGTTGTGCTGGTCTGTGGAGAGAGATTTGACTATCTCTACTGGCAGCTCTATGATATCTTCAGTTCCTTCCACTGGTTTGAAGTTGAAATTGACCACAAGTTCATTCACTTTCTCAAGAAGTTTTCCAATAGGCCCACTGAAGCCTGACCGGGGAGTTACAGGGCCGTCCAGCTTGATGATTAAGTGCCTCAAGGGGAGCTCGTTCACATAGAGCTGACAGATCATCCAGTGGCACTTGCGACCCAGCATCTTCTCCAATAGGGCTATGGCGCCTCCAGACCACCCCGTGTTGGTGTTGGTAAAGTCTCCCAATCATTACAAGGCTCTCGTAAGCTCCGTGATCCAGAAGCCACTCATGCAGGCCCTGAGTGATCTTATGAGCAGGCTTTTCTCCTTCCTCAGGTTCCTCGGCAGTGAAATGGAAGAGGTACTTTCCTTGAGACTCCCACGTGATAGTGTAATGCTCCTCGATCATTTTGCCAGGATGAAATCTCCCTGTCACTTCGTCATATTTCAACACCTGTGTGTTCCTATCCTGCTTGCCATCAAAGAATATCCCAAAGATCTTCTCCTCCTCTGACCTCTGCGTGAGAGCTTCAATTGATGAGGCCATTACTTCCTCCTTGGCCCTCCAGACTTTCATGCCATCTATGGCCAAGCAAGCCTTGTATTTGGAAAGATGACCGGTCTTACCGAAAAAAATGGCGTCCACTCACTTCTACTTCACAATTATAACTGGTGTAATTGCTCAGAGCCATCTATTGAGAGAATGTTAAACTTTTTTCTTATGTATGTATGTATTAAACCTGTATAAGAGTTAAGCAAAGTTAATGTGTCTAAATGGCAACAAATTACGACAAAGGGTTAAAAATATGAGGTTGTGTTCAATTGAATATTTGGTATTTCAACATAGAACAGAAAACCGCAATTTTGAACATGATAACGCGATTTTCGGGAAAAGTTGCAGAAAAGAAACCCCTCTTAGAATTAAATTTTACATAAAAATACATATTAGCCAGTGAAATTCGGACTCGGAAAAGTATGATATGCCCTAAATTGAACCACATCACATATTTGGAGCAATTAAAAGATTTCATCTTCCTCCAAATGATGTTCAGAATGCAGTGAAGCCTTACATTGCTAGAAACGCATATTTTGCTCATTGCGAAAAAGTTATCATAGCAATGCTATCAGATACATCAGAACAAAAACGAAACAGAGCAGTTGATTTCATCATGAACATTAGAACAAAGACGAATGTGTCCAAAATCAGAGAATTTAAGGTTCCTGAGATAGATTTCAATGCAAACGCATGGGATATTATTATTTAGTGGTCAAAAGAAATGCTGACTGAACCTCCCCTCACTATGGCGCTCACAAATATTGAACTCGATGCACTTAGGGTTAAAAAACTGTGCCTACCCAATTATCCACTTCATTCACAAAGTGTCGAGAGGGCAATAAAACTTGTCACCAATGCGGCCTCATCTGTATATTCCCAAGAATCCCGTGATGGATTTATAAGAGCAAGAATTAGGTCTCATTCATTGCTGCCATGTATGGAAACCAAGAAAGAAATTACTTCACTTTTTGACAATTAGCTTTTAATTGGAGACTGAAATAATACACCAAAATTTCATAAAAGCAAACACTTCACGATTTTTGAAAAGGGATCTTTTTGGAAGTGTATTGATTATATGTCTCTGCAATTGTGGTAATAAAATGTTAATAATTTCTCTCGTTGATTAGTGTTGTTGTAGATTATAGTTTGAATATTCAAAATTATATGAGGTTATTAACTATTATCAAAGTAATATAAAGGGTGATCCAGAGAAATGGGACCCAAAAGAAACCCCTGTAACTCTTAAAGTATAAGTCCTTTTATAAAATCATACACATCATTCGAAAGAGGATAGTTACAAGTTTGTGCAGGATTGTATAGGTTTTGACAATACAAGACAAGATAAGATACAAAACAAAATAAAAGTGTTAGTTAAAACTAACCCTTCAAGATGACTGCATGGACTGTGGAACAGCTGCGTTTCATAACTGAGCAATATTATGAGCATGGAAGAAGTGTAGTTTCAGCTCAAAGATCTTTCAAGACAAATTTTCAGATGTCAAAATCACCTTCTAAGAGCTGAAACTACACTTCTTCCATGCTCATAATATTGCTCAGTTATGAAACGCAGCTGTTCCACAGTCCATGCAGTCATCTTGAAGGGTTAGTTTTAACTAACACTTTTATTTTGTTTTGTATCTTATCTTGTCTTGTATTGTCAAAACCTATACAATCCTGCACAAACTTGTAACTATCCTCTTTCGAATGATGTGTATGATTTTATAAAAGAACTTATACTTTAAGAGTTACAGGGGTTTCTTTTGGGTCCCATTTCTCTGGATCACCCTATACTTCGGTCATCAAAGAATTTTTCATTTATTTAGAAAAAAGTGATTTATTTGCGAGATCATTTACCGAGGTAAATTTTGCTAAAATAATTTATAAAAGGGCACTTTTTTTTTATTTTGAATCATTTTTATTCTATAGTGTCTTTTAATTGGATGCATATTTTTCAAGTTATAAGCATTTATATGTTTGACTAGCGGCCATTTTGTTTTTCTAAAAAATGCGCTAGTAGGGCAAAATTCATTTTTCTTTTATATCACTTCATGTCATCTATAGAACCCAATACAGCAAATTATAGGTGAATTAAATAAATATCCCACGAAGAATTACGTTTCACACCACCCTACTGTACATTGCGTGAAAGCTCTCGTTGTCGTTGATTCAAATTCACTAAGCGGAAAAAAAAAATTATGCATTTGTTTATTTTAAAATAATGTGCAGAATAAAGTACATGATAGTTAAGTTGTACTACAATTTCTTTATTTTAGTCTAAAAATTAAATTTCGCAGAATTCAGTAAGGTTTCATGTGGTTATGCTGGAACTGGACTAAATCGAAAATAAACTTAATTTATGCTTTATACTTTTTTAGTGAATTCATTTGCTGCGTTCTACTTTCTATGTACAGTATTTCCTATGAAAAGCGTACTCGAAAAGGATATTCTTAATGTCAGATGTATTCTCGGGCATTTAATGTACATTTGGAGCTCGAGTACTTTTCCGTGTACGTTTCAAATACCTCATAATTCGAAAGTACGTTTAACGTCAGATATAGGCTCCGATTTTGAAGTAGATGTAACTTACATTTTTGACAGTGTACCCTCCTGAAAAGGACCTGAAGAAGAAGGGTAGCTGTTATCGTTTTGAAAGATTCGTCCATTTTAAAATGTCATTTATTTTTTTGGAAAGTTTTGCTCTTTATGCATTATACATCTCCGCCCCCTCCCACATATATATACCGCGTTAACCTCGTTGATGTTCCGTGTATTGATCTCTCTTCATACGAAGGTCATATAACCATGGTTTTACTTCCGCCCGAATTGTTCATTCTGACGAAGGTCAAGCTTGTCATTCCACCATGGTGGAGGTTAACGTAGAATTCAAACAACGCTCCACCAGCAGTCCAGCATCTTAACCACACCGCTATCCGGGGTACCCATTCATCTATCAAACAATTTTTTTTTATTGTGTGGAAAGATGAACAGCTGGGTTTAGCTGCGCTCCGCCTGCCGTCACCGGTTCTCGATCCCGGGGCCGATGGATTCGTAGTTAACGATGCTAACCACTACATCACCGAGGCGCATATGTAAATATAGCAAGACGTGTTGTCATACTATTTTTATACAACCAGTATAAACTGTTGAAAATGAAGAGATTGTAGACACCAATCGACCAGGTAAGTACTCCGTAGGGGACATTAGGCAGGAGACAGGGAGTGCTGGAACTCCCATTCCTCCTGTCACTGTCCTTCTTAGTTGATCTTTTTTCCGTGTCTCATCTACACACTCAAACGCACACTTCTCTCACTATTCATCACTACACATACATGCATCTTACATACTACACAGTCTTTTCAAATTTAAAAAAAATGGCATCAATCTCAAGAGCCTCGAAGTCGCCTGGGGAGGGAACCATAAATGTCCCCACTTCTGGCTTCGCCGCTACCAATACTGGGAACGCAGACCCGGGCAGCAGGGCTGGATTTGCTACTGCCCATTAGAGATGTTCTGGGCCTCTGCCTAATTCACTTTTCGTAAACTTCTGCAACATTCGTGGCCTTTTCTCAAATTTTCAATCTGTTGAACACCACCTCTCCTCCTCTAAACCTTGCCTTCTCTTCCTCACTGAAACTCGGGTGTCTGGGACGACTGATAGCAACCCCTTTTCCCAAAGCTGGGCACAAACCGTTAATCCGTTAATCGTTAATTAACGAAGTTAACTTTTTCGTTAACGATTTAACTTTTAAGTTAACTTTGAAAATCATTATCGGACTAATTAACTTCCGTTACATTTAACTTCCGTTAACTCAAGTCCGTTAACCCAAAAAATTCATAAATAAACGTTTAAAAGTTTCTATTATTTTCAGTGCTGAGCAGGTGCGCAATTAATCCGCCACTGTTAATAGTGATGAACGAATTTCCATTTCCGCAGTGCAAAATCAGGCGATATATTTGTTTCCGTCGCCACAATTTGTGTCTTACCAAATATGGTAGTTATTTATGGCATTGGTTTGAGCAAAACATGGTCGACTGTAAAATCAGGCGGAAAGATTTGCCATTTGAGTTGAATGTTTCAACTTCTTTCAAGAAATATCACGAGCATTTTAAGGCACTTTCAATAATATATATGTAACAATTACAACAAATAACTACATTCGTTTCATTTGCAGTCTGTCTCTTGCGCAACATGTTTGTGCTAGTGAATATTTAAAAATAATCGTTGTCAAGTAAGTCATGTATATTTATAATATGTCTGTGAGTACCTTATTAGTAGTCTCCTTGATACATTTAAAGAACCATAAAACTGATCAGGTAAGATTTCAATTCTCATGTCACTTTGATGACATAAATTAAGTCAATTGATGTCTTACAATGGGAGCGTTTTACCTTAACCCTTTATGTCCTGGCGGTACTTCTAGGTACCACATCTTTAAAATCTCCATAATTATTTTTCTACCCGGTTGATCCTGCCGGTACTTTCAAGTCCCAATGTGAATTAGTTTCTTTATGAGATAATAGATGGCGTTGAGAAGTAAATGTGAGCGTGTGGCGCCAGAGGCTGTTTACTCTTTAGTATCTCTGCCATCCCCTCCAGTGCTGCAGTGGAGCGTTTGTTCTCTATGGGCAAGGACATCCTGAGGGCCAAGAGATCATCCCTGTCTGATGAAAACTTTGATATGCTAATTTTCATGAAGGGCAACATGCATCTCATGGACAAAATGGAGAACGAGAAGAAGAGGGAAAATTAAATTATATATATATATTGTTTTTCATTTTTTTTATAATAAAAGTTAACGTTAACGGTTTATCGGTAACTTCCGTTACATGTTTAACGAATTAACGGTTAACGAAGTTAACTTTTGGTTAACGGATTAGCGGTTAACGAAGTTAACTTTTTGGTTAACGGTGCCCACCACTGCCTTTTCCGTACCCTCCTACTTTCTCTATAGTCAATTTCACTCCAAAGGTGGATGTTGCGTATATGTACGCAATAACTTCACTTGCTCTCATATTCCCGAACTTGAATCCTCCGAATTCTACATCCTCTGGCTGCGGCTTACATACTAATCTCTGCGCTGTCTCACTTTCTCCTAATTCTACTGACTATCCCAAACTCTGACTACCTCGCTTCCAAAGTGGAATACATTAAATTTCACTCTCCTTTGCTGAAATCTCCATTTTAGGAGATTTCAATGTTCGCCACGACCTTTGTCTTTCCTCCCATTTTACTGACATCCCTGTGAACTAGCTTACAATTTCTCTCTCCTAAATGACCTAGAGCCAGAGCCGGCTCTTCCATTAGGGGGTCATTAAAAAACCACGTGGTCCTTTTAGGGTGGTTTTCAAACCCGTCCCCCTCTTGTGGTCATTTGTGGCCAATGACTTAAACCCCCCTCCAAAACTACGTGGTCTTCTGATGTCACCCCTACCCCCTCTTAATCTTATGTAAATTAAAATGCAAATTAAAATAAAGCAAATTAAAATAATCAAATTAAAAGTATGACGAATTTGTGTTTCATGAACGTTAAAGATTCGAATCTTCTAGAATTTTCCGAGATAAAAGTACAGCGAATTTGTGTTTATAAAAATTCGAGTCTTCTGGAATTTTCTGGAGTTTACGGAAAACATTATATACAGGGTGGGCCGAAAGTCTGGATCCATAGGAAAATATTTATTTTAATACATAAATTACAACAAATGGTAAATACTTAAAATGAATATCAACTTTAACTCGTAAATGCGTATCCGTGATACTGTACAGTGGTTCGTACTCCAGTATAAACAACAAATTATAACAAATGCTCAAATTGGCGGCCTCTGACATCGAGACACTTAGGGATGGAATTTATGATTTTTAATAATTCTTCGAATTGACGTTCTCGAGATGCGTGTTTCATTTGATAATCTTCTTGTTGACTTTACTGGACTATTCGTTAAAGTTTCACATACCATTGCAGAGGTATTTTCATCAGTTGCAGTTTTTGGACGACCAGAACGCCGTCGATCATGTACACTTCCTGTTTCTTTGAAACGTTTAAACAACTTGCCAACAGTCGCATGTGTTACTGGATGCTTATCATGATGATTTCTATTGAATTCGGTAGCAACTTCTCTGTGTGTAGCGCCCTGTCTTGCGTACATGAGCACAAGTTCTACCCGGTCTTCTGTTGTTAGATTCGAAGCCATTTCTGGGCTGAAATAAAAAAAGTATTTGAGTATTTATACTGGAGTACGAACTACTGTACAGTATCACGGATACGCATTTACGAGTTAAAGTTGATATTCATTTTAAGTATTTACCATTTGTTGTAATTTATGTATTAAAATAAATATTTTCCTATGGATCCAGACTTTCGGCCCACCCTATATATATATACATATATATATATATATATATATATATATATTATATATATATATAATAAGTGATGTTTAATTACAATATATGTTCGATAATGTTCGAATAATAAAATTAATAGCTTTTTGATTAATTGTACTGGGCTCCAATAAATCTTAGCCCCCTCGCCCATGGCCTAAACCATTAGAGGTACAGTAAAACTAAACATACCTTACAAAAGAGAATTTAATCTTGCATGCATTTAATGAGAAACAATTAAAACTTGGTGTTCCTGCCATTGGCTTCCAAGACAGCCTGAATTCGCTTTGGGTAGCTTGCCAAAAGTGACGTGAGTAGATCTTGATCGTTACGCAAATTTGCTAAAACAGTTTCAATGTGTTGCGTCATTGTATCCTTCGAAAATAGATTTGCTGCAGGTTCTTGAAACGAGAGACATTCAACCTTGTCCTTTATAACTGATCCAATGTGTTCACAGACGTTCAGGTCAGGAGAATTTCCTGGCCATTCTTCATTTCCAAAGAAATCGATCTCATGGTTCCGCAACAACTGTTCAGTGGCTAATGCCTTAAAGCAGGGGGCCTTATCGTGCAGAAGTGTGACCTGATCGACATCCATAACATTGTTTGAGTTTCTTAGAAAAGGAATAACATGCTGTGATAGAATAATATCACGAAAATATTGTCCATCCTAACTCTGACCATTTGGCTTCAGCACCCACATGAGCTTCTTTGCAGTGAACAAAACAAACACACCAACACAGTCTGGACTTTTTAATAATTCGCGATAATGTTCATTGTCATCGATTTCATCTGGTGTTGTGGCCCACACACGATCATTTTGGTAGTTAGGCCGACGTGTTACGTAAACAAAAAATTCATCGGAGACAGCTAAATGCATGAAATCATCCACATCCCAATCTTCAAGATAATGGGCAAACCACATTCTGTCATCGATGTTAAGTTGAGTTTTTCCTGGCTTTGGAAGTTCATGCCAAGGCTTTAAACTTTGCCTATGACGGTACAGCCGAATGATCTCACCACTAACGATCTTTCCTCTCAACACTTCGATCTCTCTAGAAAGTTTAGCACAGCTGTTTTTCCGCTTACGCGTACCGCTTTCAATGATGTCCTTTGTTTCCTGAGAGAGTGGCAAATTTGGGCGCCCAGATTTGGTTGTATCCATTTCACATTCATCCAAAGTTTTATTCCAATTTCTTTTGACGAAGTCCTCACTTCTTCGCAACTTTTTGGCAACCTATGAACGTGTTATAAAGGTGGCTCCAGCATCACGAGCTCCCCGAAATGTTATTGCTCGTATGCGATCTATCACACGTTGCCTCTCTGAATCACCAATTAATTGAGAAGCCATTATATTATCACTTTATCAGCTAGAGTAATTTTAATACCTGCAATAAATAAAGAATTTTATATTTTTATAATCACTAAAAACTATTTCGATATAAGTAAACATGTAAGCTGCAAATGGGGGGGGCTAAGGTTTTTTGGAACCCCCTTACATACTATCTTAAAATAATTAAATTGAATGAAGCTACATTAGCCAATGGTGCGCGACTTCTGAGACTTCTTGTATATATATACAATATATATCATTCAGAGTATGCTTAGTTCCATCACTAAGCAGTGAAAATGGAGGAACAAAATTAAAATCTGCATTTTCTTTTTAGGCAAAGAGGCGCTGTATGTACTTCGTCTAGTGAGGAACTTCTTGTGTGCTTTGATTGAGAGTTCTTCAATCAATGGAAACCAAGTGTTTCGAGAGGGAAGTTCTTCTCTCTTCAAAATAAAAGATGCAAACCTCATTTTATGTTATTTTGGTGGCAGCGCTTTGATTCCAATATTTAGTTCATTATTATAATTATTTTAATATATATATATATATATATATATATATATATGTGTGTGTGTGTGTAAAGAACGACGCTTGTGTAGAAGAACGTTCCGCACAAGATGAGGAGGAAGAACGAACAAATGAAAAATGATGTTACCACCCGGGAATCGAACCCGGGATCTTCCGATTGCCGGTCAGATATGCTATCCACTACTCCAGGGGTCCTCAACCTTTATGTGCCGAAGAGCACATTCAAGACCACCGGTAGTGCGGCGGGCACCATTTACTTTTTCAAGGCAAATTTATAATTGGACTTAATAATGAACATAATACACAAAAAAAAACATTTAATTCCTATGTAAAATAATGAACATAAGAATTAAATGGTTTTTTTTGTGTATTATGTAAAATAATGAACATAATACACAAAAAAAAACAAGGATGGGCTAACTAAGAATCTTAGAAAAATGATCAAAACGATAACTTAATTTATTTATAAAGAAATAATTATTTTCAAATAAATGAGCATCTGTTTCTGTAATTAACTACTAAAATTTAATAAAATGTGAAGTATGTTACATATTTTAAATATTTAGTAACTAAATATTTAAAAAATGTAACATACTTAACATTTTATTAAAAATTTAAATAAAAACATAAATCGTAGTCAGTCAGTGGCGGGCACACGCAAAAGGGTCGGCGGGCACCATGGTGCTCCCGGGCACAGGGTTGGGGACCCCTGCACTACTCCATGGGCCTCGATTAATTAAATATCGTAATTCTCCTACATACGAGCAGAAACCAATGCCCTGAGGGGGCACCTTCGCATGCCGTACCTATATATACATTTATATATACCTATATATACGGTTCTAGGGCAATTGCGTCCCTGGACAATTGCGTCCCGGACAATTGCGCACTTCCCCAACTACTATATGAAGTTTATTTATTAGAGAAGTGAATAGAAAGTTAGTATCGGAATTTCAAATATACTTTTCATTTTAACCTATTAAACTTGTTATATGTTCATAAGTTCTGTTCGAAACTGTTCTCTAAAACTTTATCCATCATCAGCAACATCATTGTCAAATTTTATGGGTTACGTCCACTTAAGATAAAGTTAGTTTCGTTAGTTTTAATGAAAATATCACAACTTAACCTAACCAATCGTCAAGGGCATACAGTTGACCTAACTGGGCATTCAATTAATCTAACCGGGCATTATATCCCATACAAAATTACAATAACAAACATACTCGTCCCTCGTCATTGGCGTCCCTGGACAATTGCGTAGGTGAAGTCACAATGAACTTTCTATTCACTTCTCTAATAAATAAACTTCATATAATAGTTGGGAAAGTGCGCAATTGTCCGGGACGCAATTGTCCGGGACGAAATAAAACCGGACGCAATTGTACAGGGACGCCAATGACCGGGACGCATTTGTTCTGTCACCTATATATATATATATAATATATATATATATATATATATATATATATAACTGCAATGACCGCGCAGTATATTAACGTATAGAAACGACGTAAGTATAGAGGAGTGTTCTGCACACGAGGAAGAGAAATAACAAACAAATGAAAAATAAGGCACCCGCCCGGCAATCGGAAGATCCTGGGTTCGATTCCCGGGCGGGTGCCTTATTTTTCATTTGTTTGTTATTTCTCTTCCTCGTGTGCAGAACACTCCTCTATACTTACGTCGTTTCTATATATATATATATATATATATATATATAATAATTTATTTTTGCAGATATCTAACACGCTTCCTAGAGACATATCCAAGTGCTATTTGTGCTCAGAAAGTTTCTATGAACCAAACCACATTTTATGCCTCGTGAGATGCGACACTATTCTGAGATGTTCTTTGGGTTGTTTTAACGGTAATGGTTTACAGTTTCTTATGTTAGTGATGCATTCGCATTACCATACGTAACAATGTTACGTATGGTAATGCGAATGCATCAGTAAAATATTCGAAATTTTCGAAAGCTCCATAGCAAAGAAGTTAAAATAAACATGACCCAAAGGATGTTTTTGAGAGATCTTCTTACAGTGTGGAATGGTAGAGGCTTATATGAGGGGAGAGAGAGAGAGAGAGAGAGAGAGAGACCGGCTAATGGAAGGTGAATAACATAAACATACAATATATGAAAGTGTATAAATGTATTAATGAGAGATGTCTGTATACTAAGACTGTAGCATATGCGCAATGTGATGGTAGATGTAAAAAAGAGAAGGATGATTTCTGGAATATACTAAATGATATGGTAAGAAGCATACAAAATGCCTATAATGACTGTAATGGATGATATGAATAGGAAGGAAGATTATATTATTATGAGACTATCGTTTGGAATGACAATTTACTATCAAAAGTTATAATAGTTGAGGCAAATAATGTGAGAATTATGATTAAAGTAAAACGGAGAGATCGCGTGTGAAATGAAGATGTTTGGGTGAGGTGCAGAGTGAAAAAGTCAATGGGTACGAAAACAGAAGGGTATATTACACTGGCAAATTCATGTTAAGGAACAATAACACAAACTCTTTAAAAAAGTGTTTCATAGCGAGTCTACAATCTACATGTAGGTATGAGTAGATGAATATAGCTTGAAAGATGGGATGACATAATTATTAAGTATGTGAGTGAACATGTTCACATACATGTGGTACAAAAGTTGTTGAGAAACAGAGAGGAATGGAATCAGCTCGTGACAGTGCCGGATTGAGAGTTGTGGGAGCCCTGGAGCACAGTGACTTGTTGGAGGGGGGCCCTTGTCATTAAAACTTCATTTTTAAATTACATTACATTATATAGCATGATGATGTTAACCAGCTTTGCATTTCTTTTTCCTACAGATGATCTAAACATATTTGAAAAGTAAAAAAATGTTTCTGACTCTCTTCACAAACTGTAATGTAACGTGAGGAGTAAGGACGGTATATTTTATACAAAACACAGATACACTTAATTTTTCAAATATCAGAGTATTTAAGTTCAAAAACTCTATTTAGTTTACATTTTGTATTCAGTATACATTAGTAACACAGTCAATATAACGGATCAAGTAAAGATAAGCACCCCCAACCTTTTTTAGTTAGCTTTATAAGGCTAACTAACGAAAATATCACTACCTAACCTAATCAATCGTCAATGGCGTACAGTTGACCTAACGATTGGTTAGGTTAAGTCGTGATATTTTCGTTAGTTAGCCTTATAAAGCTAACTAAAAAAGGTTGGGGGTGCTTATCTTTACTTGATCCAATATAACTAAGCTAAAATAAATTGAGCTTATACAAATTCTACATACTACAGTATTTAAGAAAAATCATACTTACTTTACGTTATTTAATCAGTATACGCGAGTAACACAGTCCATATACGATAACTAAACTATTACAGACATGGGCGCCCGCAGGATTTTTTCCAAGGGGGGGCAAAATTTAAAGTATTAATAGGTAGGAACCGGAGCAAGCAAAAAACTTTTGACCCCTTAGGAACCAGCAGGTTAATTCTAAGCAAGTTTAGTGCACAAGTTTCTGTAATGGAAAATGCAAATATATATTGTATATACATACAATGCACATGATAACAATCATTTATTTTATTTATAACAGAAACATGATAGAATGAAGAAAAAAGCACACTGAAGTAAATGTTGTAGCTAATTTGAAAACGGTGTTTCGAGCATCACCTACACTGCTCATTTGAATAGGAATTGTAGTCGTCTGCGGTCACTACCAAAATTATGAACAACCTTTTCCATAAAATCAGTTTTGTTGGAGTTGATTTTCTCCCGGTGAACAAATAAAAAGGTAGCAACCTTTTATCATGCACACAAATAAACTTTTTCACCCTTTAGGAGGCAGTTGGATACTTTTCAGCAAGTTTAGGATATAAATATTTTCTTAGAAAATATTTAATATATTTTCTTGGCATTTCCAGGGGGGGGGGCAAGCACCCCCCTTCCCCTACCTGCGGGCGCCCATGATTACAGAGTAGCCTTACGTACTTTTTGACTAGCAAATACTTCAATTATATCTTTGAAATCCAGTTCACGCAGTATGTCTCGTTCAATACTCATTATTGTAAGCCATGAGAGACGACTTTGATTCATTTGTCGTTCTTAATCGGTTTTTTATTATCTTTAGCTCGAAAAAGGAACGTTCGCCATTACAGTTGGACACCATCAACACCAAATATATTCTCAGCAAATTTCAACATTATGAAATGTTGTTGTTGAATCTTTCTCAACAATGATTTTATAATAGAACAGTTCCAAATAATGCTAAATAAAGGCGAAAATATAAAACTATAAAATAAATATAGCTATAAATAAATATAGCGGTATAGCCGCTACATACATACATACATACATACATACATACATACATACATATACTAGCTTTAAATATTTAAAATACAGTATCTATCTCTACGCCTCCATCCCCCAAAATAAAAGAAATTAACATTTGTTTACAATAAGTTTTACAGCCTACGCATCTAATAGGGCTGCGCACGAAAACGTAGACAAAGCGACAAAGCCTACATACTACATAGCCTAAGAACCACAAATATTATTAAAAAATGCATGAAAGTTCTTATACAACTTACACTGACCTTCAGCAAAAGGTTTGATGGCAAATTAACTAAACAAACTAAAATAAATTAACATTCAAATTAACGCAACCACTACAAACGAAAACACAATCCAAAATGTTTGTTTGTTTTTTTCTGTTTAAGGTGCTTTCAACCCTGCTGGATTATTGACACCATAATCCAAAATGACTACACCCAGCCATGCGCATCAACGTCATTACATAGTATACAACAAAATTACGTCATCACAGTATCTAGCTTTTTCTGATTATAGCTTGTTTCAAGTTGTTTGGTCAGGTCAAACTCAACCGAACTTCGTGGGGTTTTTATATAATAGTATGTAACAACAAATAAACCTTTATTTATGGGACCCCTTTTGTGTGGGGGGGGGGCCAGGCTAGCGCCCAAGTTGCCCCCCTTTTAATCTGCCACTGGTTCGTGAGGAGTGTGAATGGAGACGTTGGTTTCAAGTTATGAACCTCCAGTTGTAGGTACATGTTTTTGTTTTCTAATCTATATTCGTCATACAGAAACAAAGAACAAATACTTTGAATAGTTAAGTAGCTATCATGGATGTAAAAGGAAGGGTTAACCGGGAGGATTTTGTGTTTATAGATTTACGTACATTTAAACTTTATCTTTTAATGTGAAGAAATAGCAATTTAAATATCACCCACCTCGAATCCTGAGCGAAATCTATCTTACTCTTTTCGTCTCATGTTAATAAGTTATGAAACTATGGTTTGAAACTCAGATATCAAAATAATGAAGTTATTATGTAGATATTTTAATATACTAAAATTTTAATGAAAAAGAAAATAGTTCTTTCGCAAATTAATATAATTGAAACTTCATTATTTAAAGCAAAATAATCACCTGAAAAGAAAATTGACTTAAATGAAATTTTTTGATGGGAAACTAATTTCCAGTGGCATAAAGAAATGTTCAATAATAAATCCATAATTTTCATTAGTTTTCTTTGAAATCCACTCATCCTATAGGAAATTTACTTAGTTGTGGGGTGTGAAAAAAATATTGAAATCTGACCCTAACTTTGGATTTTACAGCCAAATTTCGAGGTCTCTCTTTTTTTTTTTTTTTGCCCACCCGATATATATATATATATATATATATATATATATATATATATATACACGAGTATACTAAAGTAGCTAGTGGTTTCAGACGCTGGGCTGCGAATCTGAAGATCACGGGTTCGACTCCCAGTTCGGATCTCATGATTTCAACGAGTAACGTAATAGTAATTTTCGGATCAAATGTAGAATTCGGACCCCAGCCTTCTTTAGTTAGCTTTATAAGGCTAACTAACGAAAATATCACGACCTAACCTAACCAATTGTCAAGGGCGTACAGTTAACCTAACGATTGGTTAGGTTAGGTCGTGATATTTTCGTTAGTTAGCCTTATAAAGCTAACTAAAGAAGGCTGGGGTCCGAATTAACATTTGATCCTAATTTTCTTCTGGGTTCTCCATGGGGACTGGATTCCACGTTAAGCCTTTGGCCCAATATCGGGTACCAAGCTTGACCTTGTCTGAATGTATTATTCGGGCGAAACTTAGCTGGGTATGGAATTACAGGAAATATGAATATACACTACCTGTAATTGATATGAATATATTTATATTGTGTTGGAGAAGAAACACAAACTTATGGTGCATCTCGCTCCTGAAGAATCATGCACCTGGATTGATCATAACTTAAGAAAGTAGCGTAAAAAATAGATACGGTTTTAGACATTCTTTGAACTATGATAACACAGAACACTGTTACTTTTGTTGTTTGTTGGCCTGGAAAGTTGTCGTCCTACTTCTCAACGGCATATTCACATAAGAATACTGCAATTAAACTACAAAAATTAGGCGTTAATTCCAACATTGTGTAAACCGTGTAATGTAATATGTTCTCTCTCAATAAAGATTAATTATTATTTAGTGGTGATGAGTTACGTACGGAAGCCTCGTTTGTACGTTCATCATCTATTTACTTACCACTGATGTTGCGAGCTGCTCGTACCCTGAATTGGCGTATGAAGTGGCGTTTTATATAAAATTTGAAATATTTCATACCCCTTCATCTTAAATTGTAGATAAAGTTGTCTCACACACACACACACACACACACACACACACACACACACACACACACACACACACACACACACATTACAAAGGTCACTTGAATTAATAATTGTTAAAAAAAACTTGCAGGAAAATAAAAGACAGTCGTCCGAGTAATTTCGCGTATATTTCAACACGTACGAAAGGAGCAAAACATAAAGACTTTATCTTAAGCTTTTGGGTGTAAACGTAGCCATTTACATATATAATAATAATAATAATAATAACTTCTCATTCTGATTATATTTCTGGCCGAAATTGTATAAAATCTGTTCTTCGACTCGCCAAAAATTTCTTCATCAGAGGGAAATGTGAACACCTACAGTATCTAATTTTAATTCTTCCCGCTCTTTCTGGCATCTAGTTAAGAACCTTTCCAACAACTTTACTCCTTTCTCACCTCTTTTCCATTCCGACGGCTCAGTTACCGTCCCTTCTCCTGATAAAGCTGAATTTTTCGCTCAAACTTTTGCCTCCAACTCAATCCAGGACGATTCCGGTGCTGTTCCTCCATCTCCTCATACCTCTGACTTAATTATGCCTGAAATTTGAATCTTTTCCAAAGATGGTTTTACTGCTCTATCTGGGTTTAACTCTAGGAAGGCGTATGGTCCTGATGGTGTCCCTCATTGTTTTCAAGAACTGTGCTTCTGTGCTGACACCTTGCCGAGGCAAACTCTCTCGTCTTTGTCTCTCATCTGGTACTTTTCCTTCCTGCTGGAAATTCGCTTTCATTCAGCTTGTCCCAAGGAAGGTAACCGCTCTCAACCCTCCAAACTATCGTCCAATTGCTTTGATTTCTTGCCTTTCCAAAGTTTTTGAATCTATCCTTAATAGGAAGATTCTTAAACACTTTTCTTCTCACAATCTTCTTTCAGATCGTCAGTGTGGGCTCCGCAAGAGATGCTTTACTGGTGATTTTCTTGCGTAAATGCATAACTCTTTGACTCTTGGTCATCCTCCTTTCGGAATTTCGGTGAAACCTTTGCTGTTGCGTTGGACACATCAAAAGCTTTTGATAGAGTCTGGAACAAATCTTTAATTTCCAAACTACCCTCCTTCGGTTTCTATCCTTCTATCTGTGCCTTCATCTCTAAGTTCTTTTGTGGCTGATCTATAGCTGCGCTTGTAATCTACAAGAACGAGAAGAAGAACAGTGGCAATCTGCCACTGTTCTTCTCCTAAAACTATTAATAGTAGTGTTCTTCATGGTTCTGTCCTGTCATTCACTCTTTTCTTTTTATTTAGCAATGATATTTTAAGTTACACTTCATGCCCTATCCACTCCTATGCTGATCATTCCACTCTTCACTTCCCCATCCGCTTCACGAAGCGTCCCTCTCAGCAGTCACTGCATGCTTCGCGTAGGACAGCTACGGCACACCTGACCTCTAACTTTCTACTATGTGTGACCGGGGCAGACAAAACCTCGTGGTTTTCAATGCCTCAGAAACCCAGTTCCTTCATCTGTTGTCGCAATTTTCCACACAACTATTCCATTATCTTCCACAATATACAACTCAATCCTTTCTCTTCTCTTAACATTCTTGGCGTTTCCTTTAATAATGATCTTTCCTGCAAAGATCACATATGTTCTCTTTCTTAAACAGCTTCTAAGAGGTTAGGTGTACTCTATCGGCTCCGCAACTTCTTTACTCCCATCCAGTTGCTCTCTCTGTGTAGGGGTCTTGTCCACCCCTGCATGGAGTACGCTTTTCATGTGTTGGGTGACTCAACCCACACAGCTCTACTTGACCTGGTGGAATCAAACGCTTTTCGTTTCATCAGTTCCACGCCATTTACTTAGTGCCTTCAATTCCTCTCTCTTCACCGCACTGTTTGCTCCACTCTCCCTTTACTATCGCAATTATAACGGACACTGCTCTTTTGAAATCTCTAACTGTATGTCTCCTCCTTTAAGGAGAGTTTGCAGTACGAGATTTTTTACATATTCTCAACCTTTTTCTAACCCTCTAACGCGAGTGTTAATCGGTATTCTCAGTTTTTCATCTACTCAACTGATCAACTCTGGAACAACCTTCCTCAAGTCATCTTTCCCACTGTTTATGACCTCCAGATTAAAAGATTGGACCCTTTTTCTCGTTCTGTAGGAAAGGGAGCGTTTTGGTAAGCGTTCGCCCTTGGTTTCTCCTTCCCGGAATAAAGATAAAAGAAAAACTCCCATAAATTGTATTTCCAAGTTTGTAGTTGTAATGGTTTTCATAGGTGCCCTTAGTACTGGTGTAGCCATATCACTATGTTTATCTTCATCTTATTCTGATAGCAGGCCCGTAGCCACGGGGGTGTATTAATTAAATTACTTTTAAAAGATAATAATTTAAGCTATGATACTCATTGTGATGTTTGTAACTGTTTTATTTGTTTTCACCAGTTTTTCTCAACCCAATTAATAAGACCATGGACGCTCGGCTCAAAATATTAACACTTTGATTAACGGATTCCTAGGACCTGGGACCACCTCGAATTTGAAGGATGAGCAGTGGTAATAAAGGAGACGGTAAGAGAAACAATGCTACAGTTATAATTACTGCGCTTTACAGTTAGCATTAACACATTAACAACACACTGTTACGGTCAACATTAACAATGACTCTAGCACAACAACGAACACAACACAACATCACTAGTGGGCTGAACCTCTGGTCCACTCCGGGGGGGCGATCGGTTACCTGCGTGCAGCCGGCTTGCTCGATCAGGGTGGCTGATCGGCTAAACAACAACAACAACAACAACAAACATTAACAATGAAAAATATGTAGTTGTATAATGAAAGTGAAAAACGACTCAAACTAACTTATGGGGAGATAGTAGGTTAGAAAGGGGGTTGGGTCATCAGCCTCATATATGCTTGATGTCAGGAGCGGATCCAGAGCACAATTTTTTGGGGGGGTAGGCGTGGTCACCTTCCAGAACCTGAGATTATAATACATTGGCAGGCAACTGGCGTGACAGAATTGCCAACGATTATCACATATTCGTTCTGCCTATAAACAATGTAGGAAGATATTTGTTTTTGGTCAAAAAAGTCAATAGTCAATTCCTTAAGATGACAGTAAGCTCCAGTGAGGCATAAAATTAGCGCAAAAACATTTACATTACTATTTTATTAAGTACATCATTAGGGGCAATTAAAGAAAAATATCTATTAAATAGCTCACTTTTGAACATTAATGTGCCCCTATATGCACTCTTTTGCCCATTATACCAGCATACCCCAGTGTATGCATCCTCACTTGGCCGTTTACAAATACCTCCGAAACAATTGCACATTCCTTGAAAAGTAACCACGAAATAGGTACACCAACAACTTTATTAAAGTACCAAACGTAACATCAAAATTCTGATGCGCTTGTTTTTCACGCCTAAGCCTTGGCCAGTTTTTTCCCAGCTGACAACAGTGTGGTGGCGAGCGCTATCAACAAACTGAGTCCACCATTCTATGTGAAGTCGTAAAAGATTCCGTGTGAAAGTTGAAATAAAAGTCCCCAAATTAGTTCACCCTATAAGAGTATAGAAAACGGACCTAACGCGTAACTCACTCTTAAAGCGAATGTGCTGGCTAAAGAAACTGACACGCAAAATAGTCTTCCCTTAAAAATTTTACGGAAGAAAACGGAGACACTCCATATATTTTGTTCGTGTCGGTAAACGCTCGAAATAAGTGTGTCCTAGATTCACCGTTAAAAAACGGTCGGAGTTCCGTGCATTCGGTAGAAATGTAAAATACACAGGATTGTAATGTATATACAAATTCTCAAGAGAATAATTACCACTGTCAAAAGGAAGTAGGTAAACAACGTAACTAAGGTATGCATTAAGCATTATGATTGAAATGGTCAAATAACCAGATAGGATTCAATTAATCCTAGGAAATTGTATGATGTACAAAGTACGGTCAAAAGGCCGGGTAGAGAACCAACTGTTACTCTAAAGATAATTCAATCAAAATTGTAGTAGTATGTATGCGTTTATTCATTTTAATGATCTTGCGTATTACAATACGACTGTATTCAGTTAAATAACTACCAATTGTAAATTAAACTTGTCTAACAGTCAAATTTAAAATACTTGTGCATTTTACTTAATTGTCTTATCATTAAGTGTTATTCTTCAACAAATTTTCATTACTGTCAAAGTTTCATTTTGCATTGTAATTTGTTTAGAAGTTTTATGATGAATAAATTATTTTTGTAAAGAGTTTTTAATTATTCCCCTATACTACACGAATTGACAGATAAATAAGAATATATAACAAGTGATATATATAACATTGGGTTAAATTTATATTATGTGGTTTAAAGGAAAACAGACTAAAATAAAGGTATAATCACACCTTAAAAATAAAGTATAAAACCACGTCATATTTTTTTTTTTAAGTTCAGGAAGAACCGATTCGCCTCTATTTAAAAGGGCATATCTCAGTAGAAAAACAAAGAAAAAGTGAGAGGAAAGACAGAGGAAAAAGAAAGGGTGGAGGGGACAGTCAAAGTGGAAAAAAAACAAGGATGACAAGGACTGCAGGGTCGAGCCCCATCATCCTTGGGTGCTAGGGCGCACGTGAAACCTCCAGGAACAAGCACGTACAAACGAGCACAAAGAGCACTCAAGGGCACGAGCTTAGAACTCCCTTGCGGGACCACGTCATATAACAAATATATATATATATATATATATATACATATATATATATATATATATATGAGGGAGAGAGAGAGAAAAGTAGAAGTTCCTCGTGACCATTCTTTGTGAGTTACCAAAAACCTTAAAACTTTACTATTAATTTAAGATTTAAATTTCTAACTTTTCTTATTATTTTATCACTCAGTTTTGAAGGACGTCAATAGAATGTTTGAAGTAATTTGGCTATAAAGTAAACGGTTTTGAAAGAGTGATGGATACATTAGTTTTTCGAAAATGAGTGAAAAGAAACTTCCTTCAACGAGTAGACCTTCCACTTGGATGAGGACGACCGACAGCTTTATTTAAGAATAGATTTGCATGTCTTCGAAGAGCAAGTAGCCTTCTTGTTTCATTTTTATAGAGATAAACTTTCCAAAGATCGGACTGGATGGGACGAAGTTCACGATTTCTCCAGATTCGGCCATACCCTCGTAGTAACCGAAAAAGTCGTTGGCAGAGAAGTCTCCATCATTGGTTCCTGACACATTTCCAACCCTTACTTCGATCTTCTCAAATTTAGTGATAGTTGTATCTCTATCTCTGGGTATAACTGTGACTTTAGTAATTCTGTAGACAGCATCCAACTCCGCTTCAAGCCAAGGGCCTGGATGTTTCACACTCGCGTACAAATGTCCTGTCCGTGAACACTGAAATCCATCAATTCCTTTCTCCATGACCTTCGAAATGTCATTTCCTGGTGTTCCTAGGATGTTGATTACTTTGCCTGTGATGTCATTTGATTGATCCCAAGAAGAGAAGCACTCGAAGCCGACCAATTCTGTAGAAGGAATCGATGGATGTTTCGCCGCATCCCAGTGACGTGTCACCCGCGCAGTGTAGAGTTCACATTTCACGCCTTTAGAAATATAAATTGCATTATCAGAATAAAAGAATTATAAAGTTGTAATTTCATAAGATTAATGTCTATTACTGGAAAATAATTATTTGATAAACGCCATTCCATAACCTATACTTTAATCATAATTAAATTGCTGAATTATATAATGTAACTTTTAGGTGCATTTTTGCAATATTCCATAATTAATGGTATTGTTTATATAAAAAATAATTGCTGATGAGTAATTTATCCATTTTAGTCCCTGCTAATCCTGCGTAAACTTGCATATGATATAATCCTTTGTACATCACCACACCCTTTGCAGTATTTTGTTGGCTGTGAGCAATCTATTTCATGACGCTTCTGACGCTAATTTTATACATGCTGTTAATTCATGAAACTTTATTTAAAATAAATAGTTTCCCATCAATAAATTTCATTTAAGTACATTTAATTAAGTCAATTTTGGGATCACCTGAAGATCAGGGCCCCCCAGCCTTCTTTAGTTAGCCTTATAAGGCTAACTAACGAAAATATCACGACCTAACCTAACCAATCGTTAGGTCAACTGTACGCCCTTGACGATTGGTTGGGTTAGGTCGTGATATTTTCGTTAGTTAGCCTTATAAAGCTAACTAAAGAAGGCTGTGGGGGGCCCTGATCTTCAGGTGATCCCAATTTTCTTCTCAGGTGATGATTGTGCTGTAAATAAATGCACAATTTTCGACTGTATTAATCTGTGGAAGAACTATTTCTTCCTCTGTTTTGATATATAGAAATATCTCTATAATAGTTTCATTACTATGATATTTGAGTTTAATTCAAATTATAGTTTCGTAACTTATTAACTTTTGAGAAATATTGAAAGGAGCAAGGAAGATTTTGTTCAGCAGATTTCTGTTTCTAAACACTACAGAGAAAACGGGACTTATTTAAGTTAATCAATAAATACTGATGGATAATTGTAGGGCATCATTATTTGAGAACAATTGATTGCTACTTGTTCATATTAAGAGATAAAGTTCATATGTACACAGGGCCGTAGCTAATGGTAATCTCCAGGGGAGGCTAATGGTAATCTCCAGGGGAGGCTACTGGTAATATAGGGGAGGCTACATAGTACCGATAATATAGGGAATTCTTTGTAAAAATAAAACACATGTTAAGTTAAAATTTTATATACACACATTTATTGGACCAGGTCAATTAGAAAATCACAAAACTTAATTATAATTCTAAAACTACTTGGTAATTTATTTTAGTTAAGCTATATTTAGGGCTTAGGGGAGACTCAGCCTCCCCTGGCGGCCCCAAGCTACGGGCCTGAATGTATGTGAATCGATAAACACAAAATTCTTCCAGTTAACCCTTCCTTTTACATCCATGATAGCTACTTAACTATTCAAAGTATTTTTCTACTACTTTACACCCAGAATTTCTTTGTTTCCATACAAGAAATACAGGGTGTACATAAAGTCAGGATCTATTTTTGTGAAATAATTATTTTTTTCTATTTTTCTTTTCAGAAGCCCTTAGAATGAATACAGAAGAGCGTGTGGCAATAGTAATTTGGCGAATCGAGGGAAAGAAATACAATGACATCAGAGAGAAGTTTAGAAGGAGATTTCATAAGCCGGGGCCAATAGACAAGACAATACGAAAATTGGTGAACAAATTTAAACGAACGGGATCTGTAAATGATGAAGCAAGATCAGGACGACCGTGTATGTCAGATCTTACCGTGAATGCAGTACGCGGAATTATCACTGAGGAGCCACGTATGTCCGTTCGTGCTGCATCACACAGACTCGGCCTCCCGACGTCATCTGTGCACAAAATTCTGACAGTTAATTTGCAGAAGAAAAGCTATCATTTGCAGGTTTTACATGATTTACATGAGGAAGATTTCCCTCGACGAAGTGCTGTGTGTGCTGATCTCGTAGAACAAATCTGGAGTGATAATTTAATGGACAACATTCTCTTTAGTGATGAAGCCACTTTCCATACGTGTGGAAAAGTAAATCGCCATAACTGTCGAATTTGGGCAGATGAAAGACTGAATGATTTCGTCCAAAATTGGGAGAGAGACTCACCTAAAGTTAATGTCTGGATGGGTTTAACAAAATCTAAGGTTTATGGTCCTTTTTTCTTTGCTGAAGCTACAGTTACGGGGCTTATTTATCTGGACATGTTGCAGCAATTCCTTGAACCTCAGCTGATTGGGGATAGGATTGTTAGTACCGTCGTCTATCAACATGATGGTGCTCCTTGTCACTATGCCAAAATTGTTCAGGATTATCTAAATGGGCGTTTTCCAAATCGCTGGATCGGACGCGGAAGCAACCAAAGACCTTGGCCAGCGAGATCACCAGATTTAACCCCTTTAGATTTCTTTGCACGGGGCTTTATCAAATCGCACGTCTATCAGACGAAGATTACGAGTCTTGAAAACTTACGTACACGTATACGAGCTGCTGCAGATAACATAACCCCGCAAATGCTCCAGAATGTGTTTAGAAATGCTGCGGAACGATTTGAGCTGTGCAGGGATACTGATGGGCGTCACGTCGAATCCTACTCTTAATTATTTAATAAATGTTACCACTTTATCATTTTATGATTGAATTCCATATAATTTCCAAGTGCTTCACAAAAATAGATCCTGACTTTATGTACACCCTGTATAGATTAGAAAATAAAAACATGTACCTCCATCTAGAGGTACGAAACGTGAGACCAAAGTCTCCAATCTCCATTCACACTCCTCACGAGCTGAGTCTGTTTCTCTCCGTTCTCGACAACTTTTGTACCACATTTATGTGAACATGTTCACTCAATACTTAATAATTATGTCATCCCACCTTTCACACGATGTTCATCTACTCATACCTACATGTAGACTCACTATTAAACACCTTTTAAAGAGTTTTAGTGTTATTGTCCCCTACATGAAGTTACGAGTATAAGATGCACTTCTGTTTTCGTACCCATTGACTTTTTTACGCTGCATCTCAACTGAACATTGTCATTTCTCACACGATCTACCCATTTTACATTAATTATACTTCTTAAATTGTTTACCTCAACTTTTATAACTTTTGTTAGTAAATTGTCATTCCGAACAAGCGTCTCATAATAATATAACTTTGCTGCATCTACACTCAAACATTTCCTTCGTACTTGGGTTTTGACCCATGATTTGTTTGCACTTTACTTTCAATTTCCAATACTTGGACCTTTTATCAGTCAAACACCCAATCTTTTAAGTCTTTTCACAGGCTCTAAATTTCTTCCATTCACCACATCATATACTGACTCTCCTTCTTTCAAGTACAGGAACATTGCTTTGATTTATATTCATTTTGAATTATCCTTTTTTACAGGAGTCACCAAAACTTGTCATAGTTGTCCTTATCTCATTCTCTGATTCACCTAGAAACACACATCATTAGCATACGACAGATGTGACAGCTGCTACTTATTCTTCTCCTCTACCATTTATTCATTTCCTCTACCATTTTTGCTTTCATCTCACTGGTTACCACGTTTATTTATGCATTAAGTAACCATATCAACAGCTCATAGCTACCTCTTATTACAACATTAACACTGAACTTGTCACTCTACTTACCCTTCAATCATACACAGCTATTACTACCCATGTAAAAGTTCTTACTGCGTGTATCAACTTACAACCGACACCATACATTCTAAGTCAAAGCTAGTCATTTTTTAATACGTTTTCTCCAAGTCTATAAATGCTGTATACTCCTTTTGCTTTATATATCGCGTTTCTCAATCAACTATCTCGCTGCAAACACTGAATCAACACATCCTCTTCCTTCTCTAAAGATGCTTTATTCATCTCCAACTGAATAATGTGTAATTTTTTATGCTGTCCATGAACATTTTCCTTATACTTTTCAACTATACTAAATCATTTTATTTTTTACGTTCACTTCTTTCACATTCGTTTTTATACAATAATACAAGAGGAGGTTTTTTCCAACCACCTGGAACACACACGCACATACTTTCCACGCTTTTTTAACATATGAGGGGTCGCGCGTCTTAAGGTACCTAAGCGGCACCACAGGCGAAAACGTGTTTTTGATGGATATCACTATTTTCACCCCTCCTCTATCACGTGGTTTGGGTTATAATGACGTTACGACACTAGAAGTATGGTTGAAAACCTTATGAAGCGAACTACTTTTTTCACCTCTATCGCCAGCCAAAAGTTCACCCAAAGTTCGCCACAATAAGAAAATAAAAAAATAAAAAAAAATATATAAAATATAAAATATGAAAAGCTATTCCAAAAAATCATCAACATCTTCATTAGCGTACTTAGAACTCTAATTTAGCCAAAAATGAACGTTCTAGCTCAATTAATAACAGAGATACTATTTCGAGAATATTGCTGAACTTTGGAGGCGATTTCTGGCGAATTTTAATTTTGGCGCTTAGGTACCTTAAGACGCGGGACCCCTCAATTATTTTCCATATCATTAATTACTTCGTTACACACCCGATCCATTCTTGCTAACTTCCTCTTTTTTTCAAATTTAATTTGATTGTTTTTTAACGACTTTTACGATCGACATCATTTCGACCTCGACCTTTCTACACCATCCCTCTTCATTTGGGGATTTGATGAAGGAGAGGCGTGTTTCCTATTCTTAACCTACTGTTATTGAGCTGGACATGGCTCGTCATGGGATTTGCCCAAGAACCTGTTCAGCTTGCTCTTGAATGTAATTAGGATGGAGTGCTGGAAGTTCCTTAACCTCTTAACGACTGAAGTTTTTGTAGGGTTAAGTTATGAATGCGTGTATTGGAAACGGTACAAATTCGACCCAGTCGTCCAAAAGAGGTTAATTCTTTTTGAGTTCTTATTTGATTATTTTCATTTTTGTTTTCATGGGACTCGTACTTCATCAGCTGATTTAGTACAAAATCTATCTGTCCTTCTATTTCAACATATTCTTCTTTCGTTGCTAAAATTTTACGGTCACTCCACCAAACTAACCTTTAACTTTCTCATTTTTTTTCCAAAATAATTTCTGTTCTCTAACTACTGATAATAATCTATCTTCCGTTTTTGCTAGTCTATTTACTCTCCTTTAACTACTTTTTTTCACTTGCTTAACAATCTTTTGCATTCTTTGTACAACTTATTTGCCTACATTTCCTTTCATCACAACTAGGCTGAGTCTGTAACGTTCCTTTCCAGACTTCTTTTTCCTTTTCAAAGCATTCTTCACTACTGTATAGTTCTCCCATGCAATCACTCTTCTCTTAGCTCCATTCCGTACACCACATACATAAGTCCCTGTTTCAATTAATTCACGCATATTCTACATATTCTGTACCTCCACTTGTTCATCCACTTGTCCAAGGACTTGACTTACTCATACTCTTTACTGTGTTTCCAATTCATTCGAATTCAGCCTTTCAACTTTCATGCTTTGTGTTTCCACTCTCTCTCTCTCTCTCTCCTTTTTTTCATATCAAATTCCAACCAACTTAACCTTACGCTTTACAATCATATGGTCTGATAAACGGACTCAATTCACGAACAGCTTTTGTATCCATATATCCCTCATCTACCACATAGTTCTTCCCCTCTTTCATCCTTGTTGTAACACAGACCTCCTTCCATACACAATTTGTCCTTCATTCCAAGCCCACCATACTTGTCAATTACTCCAGGCTTAGAGCCAACTTCCACGCTCCCACTCAGGTCACCAATCACAATCACAACACGTATTCCCCCATGTTTCCTACCAAATCACTTAACACAGCAGTTCCCACCCTGTGATACGCGTGCCACCGATGGGCCGCGAAGCTCGTTGATGTGGTAATTCATAATTACTTTGAAAGTAACGTTTTCGAAAGTAATATTAGTTGTGGATCAATAACTCGCAACCTTTCCGACTACGTGATTGTATGCTATCTAATTTGTCGTCAAAGTATATTTAAAATTATTTAACGATAAAGTGCAAGGCCAAAAAAAGCTTTTGATTTAATACAAATGGCGATAAATATCATTAGAATAAATATAACTCTTTAAATAAGGCTGAGAATTCAAGATAAAATACCACGGTCTATTGCTTACGATTTTGGTTAGGTGGTACCACCTTCTTTCCTTAATGGTGGGACTTAGAAAAGCATAATTTCAAAAAGTGGTTCGTCGACCTAAAAAGGTTGGAATCCCTGACTTGGCATATTTCAGAAATTATCCTTCTTTTCTACATACCTATCAGCACACTGCGCATATGCTACATCAGTACTAATTTCACTCACTTGAACCTAATCGTAACATACATACATCCATCATTAACGCATTTATACACCTTCATACAGTATATGTTTTTATGCCACTCGTCTTTCATTACCAAAGTAATATTTTTCTCACTTCTTCCTCCTCCTTCCATATTTGATTTCACACTTTTTATTCCTTTCCATTGTGCGGCAACATTCCCTTTCAGCTTCGTATTGCACAAACTAAATAAGTCAAAAGATACATTCCAACCCACTTATAAGTGAAAGTGGAGAGAGAACCTATCTCTACTATTCCACACTGTAAGACGAACCCACAAAAACATCTTTTGGGATATGTTTATTTTAAATTTTGAAAATTTCGAGAGTTTTACTAACCCATTCGTATTACCATACGTAACATCAGAAACTGTAAATCATTACCGTTAGAACATCCCAAAAAACATCCCGGAATACTGTCGCATTTCGCTAAGCATAAACTCCTGCTTTGTACTTTAATCGCTTCTGAGGCCAAACGACACTTGGATACGATATCAGGAAGTGTGTTCGATATCTGAAAAATTTAATTTTACATTCTAATTATACTCGTACATACATACATATATATATATTATGATATATGGGTATAGTAATGAGGCAAATGGAGAAAATAAACAAAATAAATAAATATAATAATTTGCTCATCCAAACGAAACGAATTTATGTGCGTAAATATCAAAATGAAATAAAAATGGAGGAAAGAAAGAATGAAATAATTTTAAGGTCGATTTCATGTTACGCGAAAGTTAAATTTCCTTTTTTAACTTATCGTTAAAGTTGACGACGAGAGAGTTATCGGGGAAAGAGTGTAAATGACCTCGCGCTCGCGGTATCAGAAACGAACGGTTGTTTGACACCTCAAGAGTTGAATTATTGTCTGAAGTTGTTTTTGTTTACCTCTTGGTTTCGCTTCAAGAAAAATCTCGAGAGGAGATTTTAAATTTTAATTTAAAAATTTCTTTAAGACGGAGCTTAAGTGTAACGAAAATCATAATTTGTCTCCCCAATTCTTAAAATAAAGAATAAGTGTAAAAGAAATTCGTGTGTAGCTCAATGAAAATAAAAGCCAAAAGGTTTAGTTTCCCCTAACCTAAGAATAAAAATAACCTAAGCTGAAGAAAACGAAATTCGCTTTGTTACTCGCAAAGTACAAAATTTATAGTTAGATGAGTGCGTTAGATGAGTGCGTTGTACTAAATTTTGGTTTCAAGGATTTAATCTCGTCCAGAACGGAAAGTTAGCTTTGTCATTAAGATAAGTATGAAAATTTGTAACTAAAATATATTCCAGCCATTCTATTTTAATTGCCTTTTAATTCTGAATTTGAAATTCTGGTAATTATTCGTTTTTTTGACCCAGTCTCTTTTTATAATGAGAGCAAACTTTTCTGGTCAATTTTGAGGTGCTCTGTACGAATCTGCCATCCGTTTCCTGTGCAAATGCGTAGTTTTCGAGATATCATCATCTTGAAAACTACGCATTTGCACAGGAAACGGATGGCAGTTTCGTACAAAACACACCAAAATTAACCAAAAAAGTTTGCACTCGTCATTTTCGTTTGAACTAACGAATTTAAACGAAAATATCATGACTTAACCTAACCAATCATCTAGGGCGTACAGTTGACCTAACCGGTGTCACGTACTGAACTGTCCGCAAAACATTAGGACCGATCAATTTGTGATGCGTGATCTTTACGGGGGCGGAGCCCCCGTACCCCCGAGACCTAAATTATACAAATGATAATGTAATAACATGTGCCAACCTTGCATGGGTAGTCCGCTAAATTTCGCCTGCCCTTAAACTGAAATGACACACGTTTATGTTTAGGATTTTTTTTACGGCACCTAAAGACCTTCTGGTCTTTTCTTAAAATACAAGCACTATTGTATTTAGGGCAGGTCACGGATGTCTTAATTATTCCGTGATTGAAAAAAAGGTCTAAACTCTTGTCTTCATCGAGGGCAATATGGCAGATCACGTCTTCAAAATCAAATATGCATAACTAACACATCATAAGTACTTCGTCACAAAAAACCCGAACTGAACAGACGAAAAATTGCTAAAAATGATTTATTTGTAAAACAGGACAAATTGAATTACGCAGAAGTAGCCAGAATCACCAAAAATAAGAAATATTCACCAAATAGTCGATATATATATATTGAAAAAACACCAAAAATAGGAAATATATTTTAATAAAAAAACACATTTTATACAAATTTACACAAGATAATATATATATTTTCTTATTCAGTTTTGATTGGTTATTCAATATATATTGCTGTTATAGTTGGGTGTGACTGGGTCAAAAAACGAATAATAACCGAAATTCTTAAAGTAAGAATCAGTGTCTCAAATGTCATTTCTTTAAAAATTTCATTGATGTCAAATTTTTCATTTATCCATTGTATTTTTGTTTGGTGTTAGACTCAATGACGTAATAGATTACATTTTGGAAATAAGTTCTATTAATCACCTCTAATAGAAGGTACGGACCGTACGGAGAAACCTATTTAACGTTGTGTTTTCGCCTAAGAGACGAAACAGGCCTAAAAACAAAAATATTTACATAAAAAGATAATGACGTAAGTGGGAACATAACAATGTGTGTGTGTGTGTATTGTAATGAACTTAATTTTGGAATCAAATGAGCTGCCATCAAAATAGTATAAAATGAAGTTTACATCTTTTATTTTGGAGAGAGAATGACCTACCTTTCGAAACAATTGGTCTCCACTGATTGAAGAAATAACAGTCAAAGCACACAAGAGATTCCTCACCAAACGAAGTACATACATCGCCTCTTTGCCTACAAAGAAGGTTAGTTTATTAGGTGATGTTAAATTAATTTAGTAGAGTCTATTACGTCACACATTAGTTTAGGTTACTCTTGCACAGTTATGTTTAGCGTTAAAAAGATGTTAGGTTAGGCTAGGTTATTAGGTGGATTGTTAAAATGACGTAAGGTTAGCCTAGAATAGGTTAGGTTAGTTTAGGTTAGGTTAATAGGTGGACTGCGTTAAAATGAAGATAGTTTAAGTTAAATTAGGTTAGTTTAGGTTAAGCTCGTAACAGTTATGGGGACCAAAGAGTATGGAATTGTTGTTGTAAGGGAAAACTGAATATGCTTTTAAATTTGAGATCTAGCATTAGCCTAAGACAAATTCTCCTTAAAGCAACCAAGTAGTTGATGTATGTGAAAACTTATTGAATGTAAATAAATGAAAGACTTGCTGAAGGAGAAGAAATGAACAGAGAAAGTTGAGAGAATGTGAATGAAATTAAGTATTTGGAGTAAGCATGTCATAGATACAGTGAGAGGTATACAAAAAGATGTATTGGTACCATGGGCGTCGATTGCGGGAGGGACGCAGGGAACATGTCCCCCCCCCCCCCACTTTTTACAAAGGGGGGGGGAGACAACCTACCAGTTGTCCCACCCACTTTCGTGGATGAATTGCTATAAATGCTAACTATTAATGGCACCTAATAAGACGTTATATGTCGTATTATATGCATTTGCAAATGTAATAGCAATATTATAAATTATTGTCATGAACACCAGTTTATATTTATCATGGAATTTAGCAGTCAGTTATTTGTTTTATATTTCACGAACATACTTATTTTGTTATCAGTTTATGTACATTGACCTCTGTTGTCTACAGGTAATAAAAGATTTATTTTGGTTAAACATATGTGTGATATTATGTTACATGAAAGGTTAAATATTATAAATAGTTTTATTGCGTTTCTTATTTCTGCAAAGAAAAATACAAAAAACGGGTAAATGGTAAATTTCGACATTGATATATTACACGCAACAGCTACTCAGAGATATTGTTTGATTCGCTGTTTGAAGGCGAAGTTCCCCTATCTCCGCTATTTTAGAGCAATCGACGCCCCTGATTGGTACCAACATTGTTGTAAAGAGCGAGATATTTGTTTGGAATGATAATTTTCACTACCAGAATGAATAATTTAAGTGGTATAATTACTGTACATTGCACTGACTAAAGAACTAGGTATATTTAGAGAGGCAATGAATGATAAACCAGTGGTGAAGAGAATGGTTGATAGTATGTTACATTGGTGTGGTCATATGGTGAGAAAGTTCAGAATGTTATTATTAAATGATACAACAGGTCTCAATCGTTGTAGAACGATATTTATGTATCAAGTAAAGAGTAAATATGAATAAATGCATTTTATAAGACTTCATACCAAACACAGTAAATGTAAGGATGTAAAAAAGGATGTAATAAAGGATGTAATAATAGAATATTTATTATGAGTTATTTCACATTTCTTGCATAGAGTGGAACTTTTTATAAGGGAATAACAGGAAAGTCAGTTTCTTGTCTGTTATAATAACAGAGAGGTGTATTGTCACCAATATTGATGTAAAGGCGCGAGATAATTGTTTGGAATAATAATTCAGTCAAAGTGCATAATTTAACAAAACATAATTAGTGTACAACAGAATGATTTTAGATATTTAGGAAAAGATGTTGAATGAAAAGTCAGTGCTATGGTCATTATTGGTGATCTTTATGTCTCTTTGTGTAATTGATTTAAGCGTTTTCACCTTGAGTTCAAGCATTGTAACAACCAAGGAAGAAAAGCAATTGGATTTACAGGTAATTTGTGTGTGTGTGTGTCAAGTTTATCAAATTTCATCTGCACCAAAAGGTATTTATTAAATTAGTTTGGATTTGTTTATAATGTAGCAATTGTTCTCAAAAGTTTATGTTGCTTAAACGAACGTCCCTTAATTAATTAACCCTCTAGCGCCCACTGTCACTTTACTGACTTTGTTCTGGCTAATGGCACACGATTTTATTCAGCCTCGGAAAAGATCTCTGGGCCTTAGAGCCCGGTTAGATGGTTAATAAACAAAGGCAAAAGGTTAAAGTGCTTCCCCCTAAACAATCCTATTCTTGTAAGTATATTGCGTTACTAATGTGGAAATGGATTATCTGTTGCTTAACCTGATTCCACAGGTTGTTGAAGACATTAGGCTATCGGGTTTAAGTGCAGGACATTCAACCTGTAACATCACTACTGGTAAAGATGATACTAGAAAAACTTATGAATAATACTCAGGAGCAATTGTAGTACTGTAAGTTAAACTAGCTATTGTCTAATGATCTTTACTTGAAATGAAGATTTTTGTTATTTTTGATTAATTAATTATTTTAGTTGTTTTTACTGAAAAGTTGTATAACTCTAATTTTGGTTCATTAGATGTTGTAAACTCAGACAATCTTGATAAGATTCAAATAAAGGATGATGATGATGATGATGATGATGTTAGGCTTGGAAATAATATAATGAAACCATATTAAACTGTTGGATTTGATAATATTTAATGTAGAATTCTCAGAGAAAGGGTTAGGTTAGCTTAGCCCAGACATTAGCTACTTTGCCACAAGGTTTTCTCTACCCAAATCAGAGATAGTAGAAAGATAAGATTTCAAGTGTATCATAACAGTCCTACGCGAAGCATTGAGTGTCTGTTGGGAGGGACACTTTGTGAAACGGGTTGAAAAGTGAAAAGTGAAATGATCGGCATCGGAGTGGATAGGGCAGGAAGTTTGAGTTAATGGATCATTAATAAATAAAAGGAAAAGAGTGAGGGATTGCCTCCTCGAAGAATCTCGGGATTTTACTGCCGTACTCAAAATTTTATAAATGGATTTTATATTAACGTTCGAAATTTAAGATTTAAATTTGACGAACTATTAAGTATTGTCCTTCACCAAAAATATGAGGTTGCAGCAATTAGCGAATCCTGATTAAATACAGAGAATAGAGATTTTCTCGGAGAATATCATATTCCTGGTTATAAAATATTTAACAATGATAGAATAGGAAGGGTGATGGTACAGTACTATACGCAGTGATGGGCACCGTTACATTAAATTGGACGGCGTTACCGTTACTCGTTACACGTCGAAAATGTACTCGGTGTTACCGTTACATCGTTACTTTTGAAAATCCTTAAAGCGTTACCATTACTCGATACATGCAACGACGTTACGAGTAACTAGTTACATTTGATATTTGTTTATGTGCCTTCACACGTATTTTGAAACTACAGATAAACTACAAATGGCAGCCATACCACATCAATTCTAATAGCTACTATTACTGACTATATAAATGTTGTTCTCTTAAGAACGATATATTGCGCAATAATTTGCACCCCAATGATTTTTGGGAAAAATGAAGAGACCTAGAAAGTATAAATTTAGTTGTTGCCACTAACACAGAATAGTGAATTGCATTTAATAGTCCTCATGAATGGAATGGCAATGTTACCAAATTCAAATTCAAATATACGGGGCTCCATTAAACCTTAGCCCCCCGCCCATGGCCTAAACCATTAGAGGTACAGTAAAACTAAACATACCTTACAAAAGAGAATTTAATCCTGCATTTAACGAGAAACAATTAAAACTTGGTGTTCCCACCATTGGCTTCCAAGACAGCCTGAATTCGCTTTGGGTAATTTGCCAAAAGTGACGTGAATAGATCTTGATCGTTACGCAAATTTGCTAAAACAGTTTCAATGTGTTGCGGCATTGTATCGTTCGAAAATCGATTTGCTGCAGGTTCTTGAAACGAGACACATTCAACCTTGTTCTTTATAACTGATCCAATATGTTCACAGACGTTCAGGCCAGGAGAATTTCCTGGCCATTCTTCATTTCCAAAGAAATCGATCTCATGGTTCCGCAACAACTGTTTAAGTTTTATTGTTATTTACAATTAGATATTAGTAACTATAGTCACTTAAATGACCCATTTTGGGGTTAATTTTCCGACAACTAAACGATACCTGTATAAACATGTAGATGTATTTGTAGAAACGTTGCATCATTGTACAATTTATTATTATTATTTCCGTTGGAACAAATATGTCCCATGGTCCTCAAAGGGTTAAAGCAGGGGGCCTTATCGTGCAGAAGTGTGACCTAATCGACATCCATAACATTGTTTGGGTCTTTTGGAAAAGGAATGACATGCTGGGATAGAATAATATCACGAAAATACTGTCCATCCCAACTCTGACCATTTGGCTTCAGCACCCACATGAGCTTCTTTGCAGTGAACGAAACAAACACACCAACACAGTCTGGACTTTTTAATAATTCGCGATAATGTTCATTGTCATCGATTTCATCTGGTGTTATGGCCCACACTCGATCATTTTGGTAGTTAGGCCGACGTGTTACGTAAACAAAAAATTCATCGGAGACGGCTAAATGCATGAAATCATTCACATCCCAATCTTCAAGATAATGGGCAAACCACATTGTGTCATCGATGTTAAGTTGAGTTTTTCTTGGCTTTGGAAGTTCATGCCAAGGCTTTAAACCTTGCCTATGACGGTACAGTCGAATGATCTCACCACTAACGATCTTTCCTCTCAACACTTCGATCTCTCAAGAAAGTTTAGCGCAGCTGTTTTTCCGCTTACGCGTACCGCTTTTAATGATGTCCTTTGTTTCCTGAGAGGGTGGCAAATTTGGGCGCCCAGATTTGGTTGTATCCATTTCACATTCATCCAAAGTTTTATTCCAATTTCTTTTGACGAAGTCCTCACTTCATCGCAACTTTCTGGCAACCTATGAACGTGTTATAAAGGTGGCTCCAGCATCACGAGCTTCCCGAAATGTTATCGCTCGTATGCAATCTATCACACGTTGCCTCTCCGAATCACCAATTAATTGAGAAGCCATTATATTATCACTATCAGCTAGAGTAATTTTAATACCTGCAATAAATGAAGAATTTTATATATTTTTATAATCACTAAAAACTCTTTCGATATAAGTAAACATGTAAGCTGCAAATGGGGGGGCTAAGGTTTTTTGGAACCCCTTAGATTTATTATTGTTAGTTTGTAAACACGATTCAATAGCTGCGTATGATACAACTGCCTACCAACCACAATCCACAGATCTACATCCACATCATGTGGACTACATCATGCACATGGGCATAACACTAATAATGCCTAAATTTGCTATCTAGAGGCTACCTAGTTCCATAATGTTTTAAAGTAATGTATTACGATTATAGGTTTATAGCATTAATGAAATATTGAATGCATCTACAATAAACTTGATTAAACAAATAAAAATAACTGGAATTGACCAAAAAATTATAATGGGTGATAATGAGAAATCCCATTTTCCGATTCGATTCTAAAATACAAACATTCTTATATAAAAACAAACGATTTTTTAAACATATGCAGAATTGCCTTTTAGCATTAAGAGTATCTGAAACATATAGTCTGATAAATTCCCTCTTTAGAGCATGTATGTAGCCTGCAAAGCTAAAGAGTCTTTCGACTGGTGCAGATGGTAATGGAGTGTTGTATCCTAAGCAGTGATGGGCACCGTTATATTAAATTGGGCGGCGTTACCGTTATTCGTTACTCGTCGAAAATGTACTCGGCGTTACCGTTACATCGTTACTTTTGAAAATCCTTAAAGCGTTACCGTTACTCGTTACTTTTTTAACGTTCGTTACGTAACGTCGTTACATGTAACGCGTTACTGCCTATCTCTGACTATACATTCACTCACACTTAAAACCCGTAATTAAAAAGTTCGGATCACTTTAACATATTGCTTCCCAACGCATTCGGCAAGCAATATGTTAAAGTGATCCCTCCTGGGAAGCAATATGTTAAAGTGATCCCTCCTGGGAAGCAATATGTTAAAGTGATAGGTTGGTTGGTTAGAAAGAGGTTGGTAATCTAGGCTAACTAACGAAAATATCACGACCTAACCTAACCAATCATCAAGGGCGTACAGTTGACCTAACGATTGGTCAGGTTAGGTCGTGATATTTTCGTTAGTTAGCCTTATAAGGCTAACTAAAGAAGGCTGGGGGCCCTGATCTTCAGGTGATCCAAATATTTTACATTCACAAAAAATGGCAAAGCATAATAAGTTAAGTTGTCCATAAATTTACATTTTCTCGACTAGCTAATCTCTAAATATTATAAACTATTGTAATGTAACTAATTGATTGTGTAATGTCTATTTTTGGGAAGCAATATGTTAAAGTAATTAACACTGGGAAGCAATATGTTAAAGAGAGGTTCCTGGGAAGCAATATATTAAAGTGATCAAAAAGTCAGCAAAAACTGATAATAATATAGAATTCAATGTTCCCTCTAAGGTGTGCGCGTGTGCGCGCGCACACGCGTTGTGAAACCCGCGCACACAGCAAAATAAAATGCGCACAGGCTCAAGCGTATCATGAGTCACGACAGTAAATGAAGTAATTTCAAAAATTTCAGTTCAATGAATTCTATAAAGAACAAATTAAGAAACCGCTTGAAAGAAAATTATTTGGACATGCTCATGCGAATTAAAAGTTACCTGAATGATGACGGATGTATTAATCTTCATAGAGTTTATTTGGAATGGGCAAATGCTAAAGATCGTAGGGAGAAATCATAATCATACTTAAATGAAAGGCACTTTCATTTAATGTTATTTTGATTATATTTTATTTTATTGAATTTTATTACTTTTTATTTTATTCCTATTTTGTGAATGGATAAAATCATGTATTAATCTTGATAGTCTATTTTAAATTGCTAAATGCTAAAAATTGTTTTGAGAAATGATAACTAAAATAGTAATTTTCAATTAATGTTATTTTTATTTTATTTCTTTATTTTGTTGAATTTTATTTTACTATTTTTTTATTTTATTCATATTTTTAGAATGGATAAAATGTTTTCTTTTTTAAGAATATATAATATTGTAAACAGTTTTATAATATCCATTTAATAGTACCGTAATGATCGAGCTATCACCTTATGGAAATAATATTTATTAAGTATTTAATATTTATATATATTTAATTTTGAAGATAATAGCGCTCAGAAAAGTTTGCACAATTTTTCACCATGAATCTAAATGTCTGCACAACGAAAATTTCTTGCGCACACGGACTAAAAAAAATTAGAAGGAACATTGATATAGATGCGTCATTCGTTGAAATTAAGGACAACTCACCGAAGAAATTAATTATAGATTTAGTATACAGGCCTCCCTCTCACACTGTCGCTAGCGATAATAACAGACTTCAAGAACTAATTTTGTATATAAATAGTAAACATAATTATTTTTGGGGAGGTCTTAATTTACTTCGCAGTGGAGTGGGGTACTCCAACCGGAATCTAATTGCAGTTGTCGATTGTACGAGGGTTTGCTGGAAAGTTTACTTTTTCAAATGGTCAAAGATCCTACTGTAGGAGACTACTTCTCCACCAGTGATCAAAAGCAAATAACGCTTGAAATTAAAGTTATTATTTATAATTCGGAGAGTTTGGAATACATTTTGGATTTGATAATTAAAACCCACTCTAATAGACAGAGTATCCACCCGAAGAGGATGCCAGTGGGCATCGAAACTGTTGTGGAAATAAACTCTGTCTATTAGAGTGGGTTTTAATTATCATATTTTGACCTTCACGTAGAAAAGAGAAGTTTTTTGCATTTACATTTTGGATTTTAAAAGAGTTAAATTTCGTGACATGAAACTGAACCTTTGGACTCATAATTGGGATAAGACTTTATTGCGAGATAATATTGATGGTACATGGAATTTTTTTTAGGATCACCTGATAATCAGGGCCCCCACGTATTCTTGTTTTTTGCTTTACAGTACCAAATATAATAATAAATTAAATTGAATGCCCGGTTAGGTCAACTGTACGCCATTGACAATTGGTTAGGTTAAGTCGTGATATTTTCGTTAATTTTAACGAAGATATCATTTGGTAATTGAGGTTGGGGGCCCTGCTGATCTTCAGGTGATCCTCTTTTTATAATTATTTTAAATATTTAGAATCGAGTAACATCCCATTACGTAAAAAGAGACTGACGAAGTCTGTTAAAACCTAAAATGGTGGAATGCTGTAATTAAAAGTAGCTTAACGTTAAAAAGGAACGCGTATTTTAAATTTAAAGAAACAAATAATTTGTCTGATGAAAATGCTTAGAAGCTATTGAGAAGGCGAAGCAAAAACTTATAAGGAAAAGTAAGGGTACTACTTACCTTTTCGGGTCCCGACAATGACCCAACCTTACCTTTCAGGGTCCCAAATAAACACCCATAAATTAACTTCAGCAACATATATTTATATAAGGATCTTGTGGGTTATAACCCGTCATTTTTGACAACAATTAAAACTAACGAAAATATCACGACTTAACCTAATCAATCGTCAAGGAAGGCGTACAGTTGACCTAACTGGGCATTCAATTAACCTCTTCCTACTCCTACTAATTAGGTTAACTGAATGCCCGGTTAGGTCAACTGTACGCCTTGACGATTGGTTAGGTTAAGTCGTGATATTTTCGTTAGTTTTAATTGGGATCACCTGAAGATCAGGGCCCCCAGCCTTCGTTAGTTAGCTTTATAAGGCTAACTAACGAAAATATCACGACTTAACCTAACCAATCGTCAAGGAGGTACAGTTGACCTAACGATTCAGGTGATCCTTTAATTGTTGTCAAAAATGATGGGATATAACCCACAAGATCGGAAAGAAGTTAGAATGAATGATTCATTCATCAAATATGTATTACTCGCAATTGTAGGTTTGCATTAAATATATGTTGGGACCCGGAAAGGTTATTTTAATTAGAATATACGTCGGGACCCGAAAAGGTAAGTAGTACCAAAGTAAGCACAACTATGAGCTATACAGAGTGAACCAAATTAAATCAAATCCAAAGGAATTCTATAATTATGTTAGGAATGAAAAAGTAGCTTCGCAAACTATTGGTCCATTCATAGGCGAAAACAACGAATAAATTTCCGATAACTTACAAATGACGGACGTTTAAAATAAATTCTTATACTGTTAATTATATTGTGTATTTCATCTCTGCTCTTCTTCTTTTATACCTCTTCATCATGAAATTGCTCTTCTTTAGACTTTTTCTAACAACCTTTTTTTCCCGTTTTCTCTTCTAGGCTTCCCTGAACAAGTTTCTCGAAAAGATCTACCAACCAATTCAACTGTTGCAAAGGATATTCAATATTTTAAATTTCCTTTTTATAATTATTTAAGTCCGAGAATACAGATCGAACTATTCATCCTCCTTGCACCATTATACCCTCAAATTGATTTCCGGTTCATATTTACAAATTCCCATGACGTCAAATTTTACTTTTTTCAAAATGAAAAATTACCCGAGCCTCTGATCTCATCCATTGTGTATTCTTTCAAGTGTATTCGTTGTCAGGCGAATTATATTGGCAGTACCTGTCGCCAATACAAAGTTAGGATGGAAGAACATGGTCTGCTTGTACCTTGTACATTTTCCAAATAAGAATGTTATATTCTATGGACCTCTTGTATAATGTTCGTACCTGTTGAGTCTGAAATAAAGTGTGTGTGTGTTTGTTTGTACCTCGGTTTTCCTCATCTTTAATTTACACTTCCCTAAAAACAAGCCTCTGAAAGAAGTTTATATATATATATATATATATATATATATATATATATATATATATATATATATATATATAACAGCAATACATATATATATATATATATTATATATATATATATATATATATATAACAGCAATACAATTACAAAAACCAACATTTTCGCTATTTATTTAACGACTAAACGTTTCGGAAGCTCAATCACCATCTTCAGTAGCTGCAAAACATTGAAGAGACATTGAAATAATTAATTTAATATATTTCTAACAAAATATAAAAACTTACAAAATTTACTTGATATCGACACACAACACAACTTCAGTGGTGGCATTATCGGCGCTAATTAGGGCCACTAAGTTTTTAGTAAAAGTCAATCGCTAATTTTTCCAAAACTACCTTGTATTAAAATTTGGTTCGCCAACTGCAATCTCCATTCTAAGAGATTGAGGCACCACTAACTGCAAGTTGATCATGACATCAATTTCGTAGACTATAATGTCACATTTTTGTACCTTAGCAACCAATTATATCAAGGTGTGTGTGCTAATATATGTAAGTAAATTACGGAAACAGAACATATATAAATTGGAGTGGTTTCAAAACTAAAATAGCGACAAAATTAGCGTTAGCGGCGCTAAATTTTATGGTAGTTAGCGTAAGCGGCGCTAACTTCAGGAGTTAGCGGGCACAGCATGGCACAACTTGTTACAAAAGCACATAAATTAAAATCTTTCATAAAATCCAAAAGGACTAAAATTTAATTTAAAAACTTTCATAAAAAACAAAAATATTAAAAATTTTAAAAATATTAAAAACGTAATTAAGCTAAAACATTTCCAATTCAATAGCATTTGACACAATGGATCACGTAAAGATAAGCACCCCCAGCCTTCTTTAATTAGCCTTATAAGGCTAACTAACGAAAATATCACGACCTAACCTAACCAATCGTCAAGGGCGTTCAGTTGACCTAACGATTGGGTAGGTTAGGTCGTGATATTTTCGTTAGTTAGCCTTATAAGGCTAATTAAAGAAGGCTGGGGGTGCTTATCTTTACTTGATCCGACACAATTATTCAATGAGGGTTTCATTTCATTGAAATAAAGAGATTCCATCATTCGCAAATCCAAAATGTTCTGAGTTTGGTTAATTATCTTAAAATTATTGGTTCTTAGTGGATGGTTGATTGTTTCTGAATATGCAGTCTAATAGCTGAATGAGAAAGATTGGACAGGGCAGACGAATTATCGTTGATACCCCCTCTGTTTTGATCCGAGGGTAAATTGGAGCTGTGTGCTACCAATGTACGATATTTTGCAGTTATAGCAAATATATTTGTAAACAACACGAGATCAAGTCTGCAGGAATAAACTATTTGTCTAAAAATATCTTCAATAATTTACTGAAAATATGACCTGGATAACTATTACTCCCCAAAAATACTTTCTCAGAAAAAACATTTTATTATAAAAACCTGATAATTTTAACATAAATTAAAAGCTTCGTAAATTACTGTATTGATTGAACTCAGGTTATATTTGTCATGAACACAACATAACAAATTTGTACCTACATACCCTTATATTATGTTTGGAGGTACGGTGCTAGTGTCTCCGAGCAACTGATACAATGAGCAAACCAACATATTATAAGTAGCAGCATTGAAAATTCATTTCAATATCTATACCTTTACTTACATCTACATCTATCGTGGCTTAATTTGAAATAAAATAATGAAACCATCATTATGCATACTATGCATACTATACATACTATACATAGTATGCATAATGAAACCATCATTGTGCATACTATGTATAGAAACGTTTGCTATTTCGATTATTCTTATTACTTAAACTAAATTTTGGGGTCACCTGAAGATCAGGGGCCCCAGCCTCCTTTAGTTAGCCTTATAAGGCTAACTAACGAAAATATTACGACCTAACCTAACCATTCGTTAGGTCACCTGTACGCCCTTGACGATTGGTTAGGTTAGGTCGTGATATTTTCGTTAGTTAGCCTTATAAAGCTAAGTAAAGAAGGCTGGGGCCCTGATCTTCATGTGATCCAAATTTTGAGAAGTTAAATAGATGTGTAAAAACGTAGAGAAAAAATAAGCCTATTTTATACAAGGTTCGGATCACCTGAAGATCAAGGCCCCCAGCCTTCTTTAGTTAGTCTTATAAGGCTAACTAACGAAAATATCACGACTTAACCTAACCACTCGCCAAGGGCGTACAGTTAACCTAACGACTGATTAGGTTAAGTTGTGACATTTTCGTTAGCCTTGTAAGGCTAACTAACGAAGGCTGCAGAGCCCTGATCTTCAGGTGATCCCAAGGTTCTTTTTAAACTTTTATTTGAAAGGTAATCATTTACGATTGATTGAGTTGATTGATTGATTGATGAGTCATACGAATATCAAACCTTGAATACTCAAATACGAAGTTTAGTGTAAATATAGTAAATTATAGTTTCAGCGCTAACCAAGTTTGTTCTGATCGGCCTTCATTTGTTTTTTGGGTTTTTTTCTGTTCCATTAATTTCTTATCAACATGTAAATGCGAGTTGAATGTTTTGTCGATAAATATAGTTATTTGGTACTTGAATTTTATATAAAAATGTAGTTACACACACACACACGCATATATATATATATATATATATATATATATATATATATATATATATATATATATATATATATATATGCAAACCTACAAGGAAAAAGAAAAAAAATTTCCCAGATGTTTCGTGTATCTAGCAGTACACCTCGTCAGGGAATATATATATATATATATATATATATATATATATATATATATATATATATGACGTAATAGTAGGGGCACTCAGTACATTTTTCCCCACCCTTTTTCCTTAGCTAAATAATAGGCCATAGGACTGAAATTTCTTTCGGGCCGTAAGTTTGAACTCTCTGTGCTTCACATAACCGGATGTTTTCAGTTTGAACCTCCCCGCCTTGAATAAAACCGCTTTTAAACGCCCTTGTATAAAACCGATGGTTAACGCAGTTTCGAAAATGGCGTCTGACAGTGATGTGCTGTTATAGAGTTCTTAACCGCAGAGAAGGAAACAGTTGGAAATATTCACAAACGTCTACAAAGCGTTTACGGAGATGCTGTTGTTGATCAAAGCATAGTTGGACGCTGGTCTAAACGAGTGAGTTCATCGGAGAGAGGGAGAGCCAGCCTCGATGATGAGTCACGCAGCGGTCGACCGGCATCGGCTGTGACATCTCACACTGTGCAACGTGCTAACAGCATCATTCGATCAAATCGGCGCGTCATATACAAGGAGCTATCATTGGAGCTAGGAATTAGTGAAGGAAGTGTGAATACGATAATTCAGCAACTGGGATACTCAAAAGTGTGTTCACGATTTGTTCCTCGCCAACTGACTGAAGATCACAAAGCCCAAAGAAAAGAAATTGCTTCCGAGTCGTTGGTTCGATACGAGACAGAAGAGGATGACTTCCTTTTACGAATTGTGACTTGAGATGAGACGGGTCCACCACTTTGAACCTGAAACAAAACGTCAATCCATGGAGTGGCATCACGCAGACTCCCCACGCAAGAAAAAGTTCAGAATGGCTCCCTCTGCAGGAAAGGTTATGGCCACCATCTTCTGGGACATGAAAGGGGTTATTCTGGTGAACATTATGAAGAAAGGACAATCAATCAACTCAGAGGCATATATTGCTACCCTACAGAGACTCCAGAGACGTATAAAGCGAGTTCGACCGGAGAGAAAACTGGAAGACGTCCTTCTTTTGCACGATAACGCAAAACCACAACAGTTTGCAAACAAGAGAGGCCATCACAAAAATGCGCTTGACTGTGTTACCCCACCCTCCATACAGCCCGGATCTGGCACCTTCAGACTTCCATTTGTTTGGGCCAATGAAGGATGCTATTCGTGGAAGAAAGTTTCAGAGTGACGATGAGGTTGTTGAGGAGGTTAAGCGGTGGCTCCAGCGGAACCCAGCGGACTTTTACCAGCAAGGAATAAAGGCCTTTGTTTCGAGGTGGAGGAAAGCCGTAGAAAAGGATGGAGACTATGTAGAAAATTAAAAACTTGTAAAATAGGTTTGTAACTACTTGTGTGCAAAATTTCTGGAACTTACAAGGAAACTTGGAAAGAAAAAAAAAAGGTATGGCAAAATATATTGAGTGGCCCTCGTACATTAGCTATGGATCGGTTTCTGGGAAACCCGAGTTCACACAGGAAGATAAAGACCAAGGCGATTGCATAAAACATTTTTTCCAATAGGACGTTTCGAATCTAACTAGATTCATCATCAGCTCTTCTAAAAACGATAGTATAAATAATTACATAAAAACAATATAAACAAATCCGAACGAAGCTATAAAATAAATGTCATTAACGGAGCGAAATTCACCGTGTGGCGCACGAGGCAAAATGACTAGAAAAAATTAATTACAGACAAATAAAAGTTAGTTGGTTTTCATACAATGCTTAATTTTATGAAAGCAGTCAAATCATTTAGGGACGGACAGGGTTGTTTAACATACATACATTCCAACACTTTTAGATCAATAACGTTGACAGAGGTTAGCGTGGTGTAGTGGTTAGCGTCGCCGACTACGAATCCACCGGCCCCGGGATCGAGACGGCAGGCGGCGCGCAGCAAAACACAGCTGTTCATCCCCCCACGCAATAATGGTTAAGACGCTGGGCTGCTGGTGGGGCGTGGTTCGGATTCCACGTTAAACTGTAGGTCTAAGGTGGAATGACAAGCTTGACATTCGTCAGAATGAACAATTTGGGTGGAAGCTAAACCAAGGTTAACCGAGAGGATAACAAAACAGAAACATTTTCAATATTAAATGGATTATTACAGTTAACAGAATGATTACGTATAGCTGAGAATTCTGGACTAGACACGAGTCGACCAGTCGTATGAGACACACCCCCAATGCTTATCAACCCTCCGCTTCAATTGTAGGCATGTTTGACCTACGTAGTGAACATTGCAATACGTGAACGAAAACGAGTAAACAACAGAGGATTTCAAAGAAACCGGGGGGGGGGGTGTCTCTCTTTATGGTTAAAAAATGGGAAAAGACTGACAATACTCAAACTAAAAAACACAAATTAGCAATAAGAAGAAGATCTACTGAGTAAATTATTAAGCACACTGACTAATTTAAAAGAAACAAAAAATGGCAACCGGAGGTGTCAACTGTTTTGGTTGATAAACATCACTCAAAAAAAATCACGAAATACATTTATGAATCAAATTCGATGGAGAAAAATAAAAATAAGATTGTTAAATTCTTAATAAAAACATTGTTGAGTCTGCCATTGTTCAACTTCCAAACAATTCCAACCTCAGCCACGGCCTCTTTTTGCTCGATCCTGTTGTTTTGAATTTATTCAGAACAGATTTGGATAAGAAGGGTAAGGTGCTAAAACTGTGGCAGCTATTCCACGTGAATTGTATGCTCCTCCTTAAAGTATTTTCTGCACCAATCATATTATTTTTGTTTTTTCTTTGTAAACTATATATAGTCTCAATCTTGTGATTAATTTCAGTGTTCCTGAGGATGTCATTAGACGAAAGCGCTTGAGCACCATTCTGTGTTTCTTTTTTCCTTCGTGGTTATTTTATTACGTATGTATGTATATATTTACTTTGGTAACCTTGGTTTTGCTTCTGCGAGTTGTTCATTCTAATGAAAGTCTAGCTTGATGCCTCGCCTTAGACCTACAACTTAACGCTGAATCCGAACTACGACCCACCAAGGGGTCAGAAATTACAAATCCCTCACCCGAACTCTGATTCATAATAATATATTATAACAAATATTGCTTTAAAGTCTAATAACAACGATTGGGCCAACACTAATATATATATATATATATATATATATATATATATATATATATATATATATATATATATATATATAACAACAACAGAATTTTTCTTACCTCCAAAATTATCTTTCCAGACAATTTTTCTAATGCAAGAATTGACACCAATTGCGTTCTTTCTGAAACAACAAAAGAAGTGACCGTAGGACAAGAGAACCTTCGGAGAACGTTACTCACACTATCGTTTTTACTACGTTCAAATTCGCTTGTGGCGGTTATGTTAGTTATCCAAGGTGAATGTTATTGATTCGTTGATTCGTTCAGGTATTTGAATAAGCTCGGCTTAATTGTATATTCATATATCAATTGAAAACTTTCGTGATTAAAAATACCATTCATGTTTACATAAGTTCATTGCTGTAAAAACACACAAAGAGAACACTGATCTATTCCCCGTGTGTGTGTGTATATATATATATGTGTGTGTGTGTGTGTGTGTGTGTGTATACAACGCCGCTCCAGCTAAGTAAAGCATAACAATGTTGTAATCTTTATGACAAACTAGATTTCCGATTATCCGCCATTTCTTAACGCGAGAAAGTGTTTATTAATTTTTACTTATGTAAAAACTTTGAAAGCAAAACTAAAAATGACTCTCAGCACGAAACTCTACCCAAATCCAATCTTTTTTTTGTCCAACTTTAATAATAAACTATAATTATTCTAAGTTTATTAACTTATTAGTACCTTATTATTACAGTAAATTTGGTTTATGGTGAAACTTTTGAAAATGAAACTAAAAATTACTTTCGTCACGAAGCACTTTCCAAAGCCACTCCTTTTCTGTTCAACTTTAATAATAAACTACCATTAGTGGACGTTTATTACCTTGAGGAAGTGTATATTCAATGTTATTTTTGCTTAAAACTTTGAAATTAAAACGAAAAAGTTACTTTCGGCTATTCCAAATGCATTATTTTTCTGTCCAACTCGCTAATGCAGGGTTTCCCACTCTTTTGTAGTCATGGACCCCTTCTAACCCTGATAACTTCCACGAACCCCTTCCTTCTTCACAGTGCTAATTTGCTTAACTTTCTAATACAGAAGAAAAAGTACAAATTTCGAAAATTAGTCTACGACCTTATTGTTTATCGTCACAAGCATGGACTTTTACAATACACACTAGGAAGGATATAAATACAGCACAAATGTCAAACAAAATTACAAGAATTATTATTTTTGTTAGTGTATAATATTTGAAGATATTACCGCGGACCCCTGAAATGTGACCGCGGACCACAGTTTGGGAAACCCTGCTCTAATGCAAGGGTTAATCGGTACTTTCAATCTTTCACTTACTCTACCCGCTCAACTCCGGCACAATCTTCATCAATCCATCTTTCCCCCCGTCTATGACCTCCAATCTTTCAAACGCAGTGTATCCAGGCATCTCAAAAACCCTGGACATTGATTTTGGCTCTCTTCTTCTTCTTCTTCTATGGAGGCGGGGTCGTTTTTGTGGGCATTCGCCCTTGGCCCCTCCTTCCTGCATAAAAGAATAGTGAGTAAAGTATGTTTGGGATCTATAATCTCACAAAGCTGTTTGTGGTTTTAGTGGAGATTTGTGAAACCATAGGATTGCATTGTATAACACTAAGTTGTTCGTTGTCAAATGAAAGAGTAAAGAAGAGAGAGAAGAGTAAAGAAGAGAGAGAAGAGTAAAGAAGAGAGAGAAGAGTAAAGAAGAGAGAGAAGAGTAAAGAAGAGAGAGAAGATAAAAGTTGAAAGCTTGAATTTGAATGAAATGCAACTAAATAAGAAGAGCAGAGCAATTCATAAGCGAGATAGAGTATGAACAGATGTGGATGTGTAGGATAGGTGCAGTGGTGGGCACCGTTAACCAAAAAGTTAACTTCGATAACGATAATCCGTTAACCCCAATTTTTAACTCCGATAACGATAATCCGATAATTTTACTACAAAGTTAACGGAAGTTAACGATAATCCGTTAACGATAACTATTTCTTTACTAACATTTAAAAAAATCAAGGAAAAAAGCTTTAAAACCCATAGAAAATGTTTATTTATGCAAAATCCAACAATAAATAAGTATTTAACTATTTTTATCAAGTTTTGCAACTTTTTTGCTTAATAACTTTTTTTTTTATTTTTAATAAAAAATGTACTGATTACATGTTTTGAAACCCTTGTAACAACTAACCATTAACTAAATTTTAATTTACCAGAGAATTATTATGGCGGGAACTGAAAGGTAAAATTAAATTTTAGGCACATTTATTAAAGACTATGACACAATGTGCTGGTTGCCCTTCAGAAAGACCAACTTCTCAAAGTTAGGCCCAACTGCCAGTCTTGACCTCTTGGGCCTCAGGATGTCCTTGCCGAGAGAGAAGAGCCGTTCCACTGCGGCAGAGGACGGAATTGGCAGACTGAAGTTATGGCGGTTTGAATTCATTCGCGGAGATGTGATCTTCCGTGAATGACTCCTCGCAGTTAACGTGTTAACGGACTTTAACGGACTAAATATCGAGTTATCGGAAGTTAACTGGTCCGATAACGATAAATGGAAATTAACTTCCGTTAATAGTCCGTTAAAAAAAGTTAACTTCGTTAATTAACTGTTATCGGATTAACGCTTTAGTGCCCAACACTGGATAGGTGAAATGCTTATAGGATTTCCCTATAAGCCACAACTGGTGAACCTAACTAAGAATTTTCACAGACTCTCCATGTCAATGACTGATATGTATTGTAGGTGTGTAATAGAAGGACAACAGGGATGTGTGTCGAAATACGAGTTTGACCCGTTTAATTGGGCACACAATTTGCGGGTACGGGGATACCAGGGCAAGAATGAAGAAAAAGTGAGATCGAGTTAGATTTAAGAAAAGAATGTTAATTATAAATACAAAAAACACGTTAGATTGAGGCAAAAAAAATTACTTCAGTTGGATTTAGTTAGTTGTGGAAGATAAGTGAGAAAGCGTTTGGAAGAGGGCGTATACTAAGGTGATATGAAAAGCTGTAATTGTTCCACTGTGCCAAAGTAAATGAGAAAGTCATTGTAAAATGTATAGTGCTCCAAGTCTTTTAACTGCAGCTCGAAAACCATAGAGAAGATAGGGTAGAAAAGATTATATAGATCCAGTGGTTGGAGTCGAACGAGAGAGGTTGTTTTAAGGTAGAGGATGTGTGGGATCAAGTGTTTGCAGTGAAAAATACTTACTGAGAAGCAGGGCCGGATTAAGGCCAACTGATGCCCTAAGCACAGCCCAACAATGGTTCCCCCTCGACCCTTCCATTGTCTAACTGACAAGACATTAAGACTCAATAAGTGCTGAATGTGAAATAATAGATTAAAAATTCAGTTTTCTTCCAGGCCATCCCCCAGGCCAGACCCCACAACTATATTAAATATAACCTGTTTTTTAATTTTATTTATTTAACACTAAATAGCAGTAAGCAATATAAGCAAATTATTTACTTATAACTAGGGCAGCAGGAAAAATGCAAATTTTCAACACTTTTTTATTCATTTTTTAAAAAACTGTTATCAGGGAAAAATGCAAATACAAAAATTTATTGAAAACGATTCTTTCTACAGAAATCGATGTTGGTGGTCAATTTTTGAAAAAAGAAATTCTAATGAAGAAATATTATTTGTACGAAGCAAAACATCTTTTATTCCATTGCTTTCTAACCTTGAAGATACATAGCATTTCAACATACATGGGTCAAAAGATGAAAAATAATGCTTATTGTTGCCTACTTATAACTTTATTTATACTTTAAAAAGTTCTCTCTGTGGTGCCCCCTTCCCTTGGTGCCCTAAGCACGTGTTTATTTTGCTTAATGGTTAATCCAGGCCTGCTGAGAAGCATTTATAGATTTGAAGAAAGCATATCATAAAGTGAGGTGAGTAGAGTTTGCACTGTAGTAGATCCTAAGGCTATATGTAGTGGTGTAGTGCTAAATAAAGAAGTGAGGGAACGCATTTTGAGTGTTACTCAGATGCGGGGGGACAATGGCGAGCGCGGCGAGCCCATACAGCTGGGGGTCCGGGGGCACTGTAAGCTCCCCGGGAAATCTTTTGAAATCTGACCAATTTCAGGGATATTTTGAGGTCATATGCACTGGATATTAGGATATATTCCAAGGTTGAAGATGCAGTATTTCCAGTGTCATTAGATATATGACATCCAGTACGATCAATAAAAATAGCTAACAACTGGAATGATTAACTAAAAAAAAGTTAACAACTGGTACGCCGTGGTGACTGTTTCATCAGATCTTTATAGGCTAGCATTGCCTCAGTCGAAGCTAAAAGAAATGAAACAGTTAATGATTCTTATATTTCTTCTAGGGGTGGGAATTAAAATTTCATGACGTTAGAGATTTGTAAGTTCGGATTTATTTGAAATAGTGAGGGAACGCCGTTCCGTCTACCAAAAAAAGTAAGGGAACGCCGTTCCCACGCGTTCCCACAGCAGGCTGACAGCACTACACCACTGGCTATATGCCGTCACTAATAAGTTGTTGATTGTAGCCAGAAGGTTTTATGCGGATACTAGAGTTTGTTTCAGAATTAAAGGCGAGAAAATTGAGTAGTTAGAATATTAATGTTGGAGTACAATATCGGGTCGTGTGAAGTCGCTAAAGGAATGTAATATGGATATAGGTTAATATGTGAGGTGAAAAGAAGAAGCCTAGAGTGAAGAATGATACGATAGGTTAATATGTGAGGTGAAAAGAAGAAGCCTAGAGTGAAGAATGATACGATAGGTTAATATGTGAGGTGAAAAGAAGAAGCCTAGAGTGAAGAATGATATGAAAGGTTAATATGTGAGGTGAAAAGAAGAAGCCTAGAGTGAAGAATGATACGATAGGTTAATATGTGAGGTGAAAAGAAGAAGCCTAGAGTGAAGAATGATACGATAGGTTAATATGTGAGGTGAAAAGAAGAAGCCTAGAGTGAAGAATGATACGATAGGTTAATATGTGAGGTGAAAAGAAGAAGCCTAGAGTGAAGAATGATACGATAGGTTAATATGTGAGGTGAAAAGAAGAAGACTAGAGTGAAGAATGATACGATAGGTTAATATGTGAGGTGAAAAGAAGAAGCCTAGAGTGAAGAGTGATACGATAGGTTAATATGTGAGGTGAAAAGAAGAAGCCTAGAGTGAAGAATGATACGATAGGTTAATATGTGAGGTGAAAAGAAGAAGCCTAGAGTGAAGAATGATATGAAAGGTTAATATGTGAGGTGAAAAGAAGAAGCCTAGAGTGAAGAATGATACGAATAGGTTAATATGTGAGGTGAAAAGAAGAAGCCTAGAGTGAAGAATGATACGAAGGTTAATATGTGAGGTGAAAAGAAGAAGCCTAGAGTGAAGAATGATACGATAGGTTAATATGTGAGGTAAAAAGAAGAAGCCTAGAGTGAAGTGTGATACGATAGGTTAATATGTGAGGTGAAAAGAAGAAGCCTAGAGTGAAGTGTGATACGATAGGTTAATATGAGGTGAAAAGAAGAAGCCTAGAGTGAAGAATGATACGATAGGTTAATATGTGAGGTGAAAAGAAGAAGCCTAGAGTGAAGAATGATATGAAAGGTTAATATGTGAGGTGAAAAGAAGAAGACTAGAGTGAAGAATGATACGATAGGTTAATATGTGAAGTGAAAAGAAGAAGCCTAGAGTGAAGAGTGATACGATAGGTTAATATGTGAGGTGAAAAGAAGAAGCCTAGAGTGAAGAATGATACGATAGGTTAATATGTGAGGTGAAAAGAAGAAGCCTAGAGTGAAGAATGATATGAAAGGTTAATATGTGAGGTGAAAAGAAGAAGCCTAGAGTGAAGAATGATATGAAAGGTTAATATGTGAGGTGAAAAGAAGAAGCCTAGAGTGAAGAATGATACGATAGGTTAATATGAGGTAAAAAGAAGAAGCCGAGAGTGAAGAATGATATGAAAGGTTAATATGAGAGGTGAAAAGAAGAAGACTAGAGTGAAGAATGATACGATAGGTTAATATGTGAGGTGAAAAGAAGAAGCCTAGAGTGAAGAGTGATACGATAGGTTAATATGTGAGGTGAAAAGAAGAACCAATCGTACAATGAAGAATAACTAAATATAAAAAAAATGAATGGCAACTGTTGCATGGCATACAATATGTCTGATAATGCGGTGGTGTTTGATGAATCAAAGAATGAATTATTAAGGACAGCATTCGCAAGATTGTTGATATGCATGAATAATGATTGAAAGTGAACGCAAGTTCTTGGTTCTTCAAGTTGAGAGAGAGGGAGAGTTAGCAGGTAACACTGCAGTAAATAAAAAGAATATTAAACGTTCAAAGAAATTAAATATTTGGAGTGCTTGATTGTCAATAAAGGTATGATTACATCGGAACTTCAAGGCAAAATGAAGCCGGAAAACAAGTCATGAGCACACTAAAAGTCCTGGTAGGGAGGATATGCTTGAGTTTAGACGGAGAGATGATGCTGGGAAAAGGTCTACGTGAAAAGCAATTGGATGTGAAATTAGAGACGAGAGTAGACTGCGTTGGTTTGGTCATGTTGAGAAAATTACGAAATAGCAACGACTACGATTTTTTTTCTATTGCTCAAGAAGTTCCAAAATTCTTAAATTGTTTTCCGAGGTATCTGTAAGTGATTTCATTCTACATTCTTTTAACTTTTATAGCTTAATCCAGCCTGAAGCCAACAATCAAAACTGTGCACACTGAAGATAGATACTACTTGCATGGTGGATACTGCAATGGATGTTGTAAAATCCACGTTCCTCCCCTCTGCCAATACAATCCTCCTTTTTAGAAAAATGTTTGAATCCAAATTCAAATCAAGATTATAGAATATGATCATATATACATATACAGTAGGTTATACATAGAGAACAGTGTGATATTTTATAATTTGTCATATTTATTTAACTGAATCATTAATATGATGTATTGTTAACCTATAAAGTTTTTAATTTTATACAATACAGATATATTCCCATTTTTAAATATTTCCCTAGAAATCCGTCACTTTTCATTAATTTTAACTGAACTCACGGTTTTCATGATTGCAAATCCTTTAACATGTAAAACAATTTCTATTTGTTAAGACTCATTTTGAATCCCTGTTATTGGGTTCGCATTAAAACATTTGGTACTGTATGTATGACAAAACAATTGAACGAATGAATAAATGTCGTTGTCAGTTTGAATATTATTGAACGAACGAATAAAGGTTGTTGTCGGTTTGAATATTATTGAACGAACGAATAAAGGTTGTTGTCAGTTTGAATATTATTGAACGAACGAATAAAGGTTGTTGTCAGTTTGAATATTATTGAACGAACGAATAAAGGTTGTTGTCAGTTTGAATATTATTGAACGAACGAATAAAGGTTGTTGTCGGTTTGAATATTATTGAACGAACGAATAAAGGTTGTTGTCGGTTTGAATATTATTGAACGAACGAATAAAGGTTGTTGTCAGTTTGAATATTATTGAACGAACGAATAAAGGTTGTTGTCAGTGTGAATATTATTGAACGAACGAATAAAGGTTGTTGTCAGTTTGAATATTATTGAACGAACGAATAAAGGTTGTTGTCAGTTGAATATATTGACGAACGAATAAAGGTTGTTGTCAGTGTGAATATTATTGAACGAACGAATAAAGGTTGTTGTCTGTCATTTTGAATATTATTGAAACGAATAAAGGTTGCTGTCAGTGTGAATATTATTGAACGAACGAATAAAGGTTGTTGTCAGTGTGAATATTATTGAACGAACGAATAAATGTCGTTGTCAGTTTGAACATTATTGAACGAACGAATAAATGTCGTTGTCAGTTTGAACATTATTGAACGAACGAATAAATGTCGTTGTCAGTTTGAACATTATTGAACGAACGAATAAATGTCGTTGTCAGTTTGAACATTATTGAACGAACGAATAAATGTCGTTGTCAGTTTGAACATTATTGAACGAACGAATAAATGTCGTTGTCAGTTTGAACATTATTGAACGAACGAATAAATGTCGTTGTCAGTTTGAACATTATTGAACGAACGAATAAAGGTTGTTGTCGGTTTGAATATTATTGAACGAACGAATAAAGGTTGTTGTCGGTTTGAATATTATTGAACGAACGAATAAAGATTGTTGTCAGTTTGAATATTATTGAACGAACGAATAAAGGTTGTTGTCAGTGTGAATATTATTGAACGAACGAATAAAGGTTGTTGTCAGTGTGAATATTATTGAACGAACGAATAAAGGTTGTTTTCAGTGTGAATATTATTGAACGAACGAATAAAGGTTGTTGTCAGTGTGAATATTATTGAACGAACGAATAAAGGTTGTTGTCAGTGTGAATATTATTGAACGAACGAATAAAGGTTGTTGTCTGTGTGAATATTATTGAACGAACGAATAAAGGTTGTTGTCAGTGTGAATATTATTGAACGAACGAATAAAGGTTGTTGTCAGTTTGAATATTATTGAACGAACGAATAAAGGCTGTTGTCAGTTTGAACATTATTGAACGAACGAATAAATGTCGTTGTCAGTTTGATTATTATTGAACGAACGAATAAATGTTGTTGTCAGTTTGAATATTATTGAGCGAACGAATAAATGTCGTTGTCAGTTTGAATATTATTGAACGAACGAATAAATGTCGTTGTCAGTTTGAATATTATTGAGCGAACGAATAAATGTCGTTGTCAGTTTGAATATTATTGAACGAACGAATAAATGTCGTTGTCAGTTTGAATATTATTGACAAATGTTCCGTATTTATCTTCACATTTATTTGGTGTCGTTTTGCGAGATTACACATTTAGTTTGAGAAAATTTACTTTTAGTAAAATTATGTCCTTCACTTAAAAATGTACGAAATTCCATTAAAGCTATATATGTTTTTGCGGGCATTCGCCCTTGGCCCCTCCTTCCTGCATTGAAAAAAAAATCCACCGAAACACAATTGAGGAAGAAAAGTGGAAGTAATGTCGCGATTTCCTTATGTTTACGTCAATGAAAAGCATCAATGTAGAGAGGACTGCCAAAAGAAAATAGACACCGCGATGATTGTCGTCAAGAACAAATGGCAAAGCTAATCGATGGAATGCCAGAACGTGCGTTACTTAATGCAAAGGGGAAAAGCAACACGATTGCTCTTGGCCCCTCCTTCCCGCATAAAAAAGTATATATTCATTCAATAAATCTTTTCTTACTTATTTACTTTTAATATCAAATAAAAAAATATACAAACACCAAACGTGTCTATTTACTTTTGTTAAACCTTCGTATATTTGGTAAAATTTACAATTAAACTGGAATAAAATACAGTATTTTCAAGTGTTGACAAGTTATTATTATTATTATTATTTTGGGTTACGTCATGCCAACGTCAGAACACCGTGTCCCGTCCATCGGCGAAGTTAAGCAACATTACGTCTGGGTGGTAATTGGATGGGTAACCGTCCTCCGTGTCCAAAGGTTTAAATCCTACTGTAGTAATGTCTAATTAAACAGTAAATGTTATGTTTTTATAAGAATTTAATAATGTTGAATTAAATGTTTTGTTAATAAGATATTAATAATGGTTTGTTTATAAAGTGATAGTTGGCAACATCTCAGATGTGCCCAATGGGCTGATTCAGAATGTCCAAAAGCGTCAGTTATCGGATGGCTGTTGGCCAATAAGGTGTTTTTCGTATACAGGATGTTGTTGTTTGGTTAAAAATAAGTATTTTGAGTCTCTCTCCAGTTAAATGTTAACGCTAATTTCACCCTCGTGTTCCCCCATTTGTCTAACGCATTTCGGTATAAATAAAAGTCAGTAAAATGTAACTGAGTGTATAATTATCCCTGTCTCCTCGTTTTCCGAAAGTGTAATGGCTCAACCGTCGGCCGGCGTTCGTACAACACAACATCACTAGTGCGCTGAACCTCTGGTCCACTCCGGAGAGGGCGATCGGTTACCTGCGTACGCCGGCTTGCTCGACCAGGGTGGGCTGATCGGCTAACGAACAACTACTCTCAATTAGTTGGCACAAAATGAACCAGTTTGTTAGTGGAAAATCTTAATAATGATTAGCATTTACAATTTAGTAACTAAAGCTCAGTACCTAACTTAACTTATTTAACAATAGTATTTCTGCAATTATACACGTTTTAGGCGTATACACGGATCTTTTCCGTTTGACTGCCGCCATTGAAACATAAGAGGTGAGTGCCCCCAGCCTTCTTTACTTAGCCTTATAAGGCTAACTAACGAAAATATCACGACCTAACCTAACCAATCGTTAGGTCAACTGTACGACCTTGACGATTGGTTAGGTTAGGTCGTGATATTTTTGTTAGTTAGCCTTATAAAGCTAACTAAAGAAGGCTGGAGTTTAATTATGTTTCAATGGCGGCAGTCAAACGGAAAAGATCCGAATACACAATTTCTCAATTTACTCAGACCCATGAAATAAATTTGTCGGACTACAATTGATTAACCTTCTGCATTAAACTGCACTACTCCCTATAACTTATGCCTATTACCATAATTAAAAAATACACTATTGGGTTCTCATCATCATGGGGGCCATACCAATGTTAACACCAGTTGTAAGTATTGTCCATTCACGCTTTGTTTAACACTTTATGTACCAGAAACTATCTTTGAGAATGTCACACTTAATGAATAAACCTTATTTTTGCATATCAAGCCCTTGTGTTTAGTCTCCAGATAATTTAGTTTTCTTTCATTGGGCAACCAACAACTGAAACGGATTGTTCTATTTGTGGATACTCCAGAGAAGCCTCCAGTGCTCTTGACTCTGGAACTTTGTACTTGTGCCAGCTTGCAATTTTTCCCAGTACCCACTAGGATAGGAATTCCGGATCACTAACATATTGCTTCCCAGGAACCTCTTTAACATATTGCTTCCCAGTGTATATCACTTTAACATATTGCTTCCCAGTGTATATCACTAACATATTGCTTCCCAAAAATAGACATTACAGTACACAACCAATTACAGTTACCTTACAATAGTTTATAATATTTAGAGATTAGCTAGTCGAGAAAATGTAAATTTATGGACAACTTAACTTATTATGCTTTGCCATTTTTTGAATGTAAAATACTTCGATCACCTGAAGATCAGGGCCCCCAGCCTTCTTTAGTTAGCCTTATAAGGCTAACTAACGAAAATATCACGACCTAACTTAACCAATCGTTAGGTCAACTGTACGCCCTTGACGAATGGTTAGGTTAGGTCGTCATATTTTCGTTAGTTACCTAGATTTAGTAGATTACCAACCTCTTTCTAACCAACCAACCTTTCTTTTTAACATATCGCTTCCCAGTGTTAATCACTTTAACATATTGCTTCCCAGTGTTAATCACTAACATATTGCTTCCCAGGAGGGATCACTTTAACATTGCTTCCAGAATGCTTTGGGAAGCAATATGTTAAAGTGATCCGGAATTCCTCCTGTCTGGCTATTTCTCACTTGTCCATGGGTGCATGGGTGGCCCCTTCTTATCTACACCCATTCAAGCTGTTACTGAAAACCCGACAAGCTGTTCAATGCGTCCACTGATTCTGCCTTTAAGTGGAATTATATTATAAATATCTGTGCCCTGAAACAAATACCGAACCATATTCTTAAATAACATGATTAACATCCAAATCTTGCCCGAAACACAGTAGAGATATCTTTGAGGTACAGCAGCATGAGAATTAACTGATCATTATCTATATTTCCATTTTACTCTTGCCCTTAGCCAATATGAGAAACTTGACAGCAGTAGTATACCAACTTCAATAATTATATAGACTCCAAATCTCGTGTAAAATGAGATAAGTGATACCCATGCCCCTTTAGTCAAGTCATTTACCCAGAAGGGGACTCAACAAGCTTGCAATTAGTAATTTAGTTTGAAAGGTAACGCATATCTGGTCATCTCTGCCAAATTTCTCAATTTGGACCTCAACTTACAATCGGTTTTTACTTAGGTCCTAATTTCTCAAACAATGTCTACTCTTCCTCCGTGGGCCTAGTATTTATTTAGGTAATTTTTTACTATCAGTCCGGTCTCTTCAATTCCCATAATTTATACATCAATGGATTCGTTATTACACCAGGAATGTGATTTGGATAGTCTCAAGTGAGGGAACTGGCCCAGGTTAATATTCGTTTTTTGACCCAGTCACACCCAGCTATAACAGCAATATATATTGAATAACCAATCAAAGCTGAATAAGAAAATATATATATTATCTTGTGCAAATTTGTATAAAATGTACTTTTATAAAAAATATATTTTCTACTTTCTAATATGTATGTATATAAATTTCGGTTGGTTTGTTTATTTGGGATACCTTTTTTAGAGATTTTTCTTGGCTTTTTTTGGCTACTTTTTCTTGCTTTGGCTACTTCTTTCTGTTTCTGGTTAGTGTGGTAATTTTCGTTCTACTGGTATGACGTGTCAATCTTGTGAACTTGATTTCGAAGACCTAATCCGCCTTGTTGGCCTCGATGAAGATAAAAGTTTAGATTTTTTTCCAATCACGGCATAATTCCGACATCCGTGATTTGCCCTAAATGTAATACTGCCTGTATTTTAAGACAAGACTCGAAGGTGTTTAGGTGCCGTAAAAAAAATGGAAGGATGTGAAATCGTGGGTTTTACGTGCTGGGAATAGACGTCCTCATTACCGGAAATATTTCGCACGATACTTGTTCCTGGCAGAACATCCTGACGATTCTACAGTTCTGCATCACTTCCTTACTGCAATTGCAGAACTATATCCTCCAAAATAAGGTGACTGGTTAGGTTAGGTGGTTAGGCTAAGTTAGGTTAGGTTGTGTTTAGCACGAATGCAAACTTTTCTGGTCGATTTTGAGGTGTTTTGCATGAATCTGCCATCCGTTTCCTGCGTAGTTTTCGAGATGACGATATCTCGAAAACTACGCATTTGCACAGGAAACGGATGGCAGATTCATGCAGAGCACCTCCAAATTGACCAGAAACGTTTGCTCTCATTATAAAAAGAGACTGGGTCAAAAAACGAATAATTACCCTGGCCCAAAACTAAGTTAGGACACGAAGTTTGTTTTGGGGTATAAGTGTGAAAAAATACCCTAAAATGCGGGTAATTCCTTCAGTAGAGACTATCTAGGGCGCATTCGCGATGTAAAAACGAATCCATTGATATATAAATTATGGAAATTGTAGAAACAGCCAACATGAGTGGCCTAAAAGGTATATATATATACATTTATATAAAATGAACACTGTATATATTCACTATTTATTATACCGTAAAACTATACTAACCTAACCTATACTAACCTAACCTATACTAACCTAACCTAATTTTAGGTACTATTGAAAAATTTATTGTTTAGAATTTATTTTATTTAGCTTGAGAGAGATTATTTTTATTTTGGGGTAATATTAGATTAAGTTTACTTTAAATAGACACGGTAATTATAGAAATAATAATGGCCTATTTAGACACTGTCAACACAGCTACAGACTTTTTCACTGTAGGTTGCAGTGGTTTTCAGGTTAAATTTGGTCAGCAGCCAGATTACTAACTATGGTGAAGCTAAATTCATCAAAATTAATTTAGACTTACCAAAAATGAAGTTGCCAGTTGAACGTTACCCTTTCAGTTTCTAACTGATTCATAAGTTTCATTTAGTTTCCAGGTTTTAATTTTAGTTAAGTTTTAGGTTATTGTTTAACACACTGCTAGGTTATTTATTTGTAGGGGCTATTTCCCAGACCTAGGTTTTGCAGGTTAAGTTAGGCTAGGGCTGGATTGCCCTTAAGTTTTTGGTTTTAAAGGTTTGAGGTTTTGAAGGTTTTATTTAAGTTAAGTTAGGGCTATATTGCCTTTAGGTTTTAATAGGGGCTATAACAGCCATTTAATTATTGAGTTAGGGCCGTTGTAGCCCGGTTCGAGTTTCGTCTAGGTACCTAGTTTTTCTCTTACCTTAGTTATTTCCTTTAACTTACTTACACCTAGTTCTGATAGGCCTCTATTTAGTTAAACATGGTTTTTGATTAATTGCAGTGGTTATTAATTAAGGATACGGTTTAATTAAAGGTTGTTAGGTTTGAAGGTTGACTCAGTTTCCCGGTTTGGGTAACCACGAGCATTTAAATTTTTTTTGAGAAAAAAGGGCCCGCTTCATGCGGTCAAAAATTTTCAAGACTGGACAAAGCTCCGTTTTTCTTTGTCCCAGAAACTTTTTTTTCCTTCTTTTTGTTAATTAGGGAAACCCAACTTCACTAGTTGGTTAGAAACGAGGGTTTTTATTTTTATTTAGTTTGTTTATATTTTATTTGGAAATATATGCGGTTATTTCTAACCACTTTTTTCAACATTCCCCCCAAGGGGAAAAAATTTACCCAGAATTATATTCTTGGGAAATTTTATTTATTTATTTTGATGAATGAAAATGACATGCTCTACAGAAAAGTTCCTTTTAGGTGAAATATGAAAATGAAAGCGTCTTTTCTGTAGAACGTTAGTCCTAAGTTATTGCTAAATTGTGCAATCTGGTGTTGAAGGTGGCTTGATTGTCTGAAATCAAAACCTTTGGAAGGGAGTAGTTTAAGGACAAATGGTAAAGTTCTCTTAAAAAGGTTTTTTAGGTTAGGTAGGGTAGGTAGGTTAGGTATTTTAGGTTAAGTAGGGTAGGTAGGGTAGGTTGGTTTGGTAGGGTAGGTTAGGTAGGTTAGTTTGGTAGGGTAGGTTAGGTAGGTTTGGTAGGGTAGGTAGGTTGGTTTGGTAGGGTAGGTTAGGTAGGTTTGGTAGGGTAGGTAGGGTAGGGTAGGTTGGTTTGGTAGGGTAGGTAGGGTAGGTTAGGTTGGTTTGGTAGGTTAGGTTAGGTAGTGTAGGGAGGTTTGGTAGGGTAGGTAGGGTAGGGTAGGTTGGTTTGTGTTGTTGGTTCAGCCAGGTTAGGCTAGGTTTGCTTAGGTTGTTTTAGGTTCAGCCAGGTTAGGCTAGGTTTGCTTAGGCTGTTTTAGGTTTAGCCAGGTTAGGCTAGGTTTGTTTTTTAGGTTCAGCCAGGTTAGGCTAGGTTTGTTTTTTAGGTTCAGCCAGGTTAGGCTAGGTTTTTTTTTTTTAGGTTCAGCCAGGTTAGGCTAGGTTTGTTTTTTAGGTTCAGCCAGGTTAGGCTAGGTTTGTTTTTTAGGTTCAGCCAGGTTAGGCTAGGTTTGTTTGGGTTGTTTTAGGTTCAGCCAGGTTAGGCTAGGTTTGTGTTTTAGGTTGTTTTAGGTTCAGCCAGGTTAGGCTAGGTTTGTTTTTTAGGTTTAGCCAGGTTAGGCTAGGTTTTTTTTTTAGGTTCAGCCAGGTTAGGCTAGGTTTTTTTTTTAGGTTCAGCCAGGTTAGGCTAGGTTTGTTTTTTAGGTTCAGCCAGGTTAGGCTAGGTTTTTTTTTTAGGTTCAGCCAGGTTAGGCTAGGTTTGTTTTCTAGGTTCAGCCAGGTTAGGCTAGGTTTGTTTAGGTTGTTTTAGGTTCAGCCAGGTTAGGCTAGGTTTGTTTTAGGTTGTTTTAGGTTCAGCCAGGTTAGGCTAGGTTTGTTTTTTAGGTTTAGCCAGGTTAGGCTAGGTTTGTTTAGGTTGTTTTAGGTTCAGCCAGGTTAGGCTAGGTTTGATTTTTAGGTTCAGCCAGGTTAGGCTAGGTTTGTTTAGGTTGTGTAAAAAATTTAATTCACTGGATTTAAAACTATTGTATCAGAAATAAAACAAAAAAGGGTAACTAACTTCTCGACTGCCCACCCGGGGGCGCCATATTGAAAAATTTATTGTTTAGAATTTATTTTATTTAGCTTGAGAGAGATTATTTTTATTTTGGGGTAATATTAGATTAAGTTTACTTTAAATAGACACGGTAATTATAGAAATAATAATGGCCTATTTAGACACTGTCAACACAGCTACAGACTTTTTCACTGTAGGTTGCAGTGGTTTTCAGGTTAAATTTGGTCAGCAGCCAGATTACTAACTATGGTGAAGCTAAATTCATCAAAATTAATTTAGACTTACCAAAAATGAAGTTGCCAGTTGAACGTTACCCTTTCAGTTTCTAACTGATTCATAAGTTTCATTTAGTTTCCAGGTTTTAATTTTAGTTAAGTTTTAGGTTATTGTTTAACACACTGCTAGGTTATTTATTTGTAGGGGCTATTTCCCAGACCTAGGTTTTGCAGGTTAAGTTAGGCTAGGGCTGGATTGCCCTTAAGTTTTTGGTTTTAAAGGTTTGAGGTTTTGAAGGTTTTATTTAAGTTAAGTTAGGGCTATATTGCCTTTAGGTTTTAATAGGGGCTATAACAGCCATTTAATTATTGAGTTAGGGCCGTTGTAGCCCGGTTCGAGTTTCGTCTAGGTACCTAGTTTTTCTCTTACCTTAGTTATTTCCTTTAACTTACTTACACCTAGTTCTGATAGGCCTCTATTTAGTTAAACATGGTTTTTGATTAATTGCAGTGGTTATTAATTAAGGATACGGTTTAATTAAAGGTTGTTAGGTTTGAAGGTTGACTCAGTTTCCCGGTTTGGGTAACCACGAGCATTTTAATTTTTTTTTAGAAAAAAGGGCCCGCTTCATGCGGTCAAAAATTTTCAAGACTGGACAAAGCTCCGTTTTTCTTTGTCCCAGAAACTTTTTTTTTCCTTCTTTTTGTTAATTAGGGAAACCCAACTTCACTAGTTGGTTAGAAACGAGGGTTTTTATTTTTATTTAGTTTGTTTATATTTTATTTGGAAATATATGCGGTTATTTCTAACCACTTTTTTCAACAGGTACTACTCTTACCTATGGCAACGAAATGCTTTTCTGTTTTTATCGAACACACACTTATTACCGCAAACAATACCTTCCTCGTTTTTCTTAGGGCAAATAAATTCTTTTAGCAATACACCGTGGTCTACATAAAAATTAAATGCAGCCTCTTCATCATCAAAAAATTTGCATGAAGTTAAACACACTGAATAATTACAACCATCGCAAACCGACGCCATCATGACACTAAAATCTCATGAGTTCAGGTCAAACCCTCCAATTTTGTTAGCGGTACCTTCCAAACCTTTGTGGGATCAGCCATTTTATCACTCCCAAAAACATGATCCGTGATTTTATCGCTCAAAAAAATAATTTCTTAACATTAATTTTATAGCTTTAATCGGCATTTGCCTTCATATTGTACTTAATAAAAGTTGTTTAAAAAAATGTAGAGAGTCTTATGGTAAACTTTATTTTCAGTTTCCAGAGACCGGAATGATAGTAAAAAATTACCTTTATTTATTTATTTACAACATTTATTGCCTACTTCAGAGATTTAATTATTATGATACAATCATAATAGTCTACCAAACTTTACTATTTATTTGACCCACATCAAGTTTCACAGGAACCCTATTCTACTAGGTTATGTGGTAACTTGACATTGATTGTTCCCACGTGACCAATTCTAGCTAATCGGTATCTTTGTGATAGCTACAGGGAGCTGGTCTCCGTGAAACTTGATATGTCCCATATTAGCTGACATTTGTTGTGATACGTAAATCTGTTGTCCTTACCAAGGTCATCTGCTAGATGACTCAAAGCTATTTTTTTCTTACACTCTAATCAATTTAAAGCTCACCTTATGATGTGCCCAAACACCACTTCCTACTGAGTGGCGGAATACTTAATCCCATGGCACAATGAAGGAAGTCTTTTGGTTTACTTTGTATCATGCCCCAATTCAGTTTTGCCATACACCAGATTTCATACTGAAATTCACCATATCTACTTTCTTACACACTGCACCTATTTTGACATGCTACACACACATATATTATATATATATACAGTATATATGTGTGTGTGTGTGTGTGTGTGTGTGTTACAGGGAATCTGTGTAACTAGGGAGTTCACGAAATCCCTAAAATGTTCAGAGATTTCATGCAAAGCCAAGTCGTGATATTTTCGTTACTTTTAACGAAAATATCACTACTTAATTTTACATGAAATCCTTGAACACTTAAGGGATTTCATGAATTCCCTAGTTACACAGATTTTCTGTAACCTATATATATATATACTGTATTTTTTTTTTTTTTTTTTTAAGTTCGGGAAGAACCGATTCGCCTCTATTTAAAAGGGCATATCTCAGCGGAAAAACAAAGAAAAAGTGAGAGGAAAGACAGAGGAAAAAGAAAGGGTGGAGGGGACAGTCGAAGTGGAAAAAGACCAAGGATGACAAGGACTGCAGGGTCGAGCCCCATCATCCTTGGGTGCTAGGGCCGGGAGGGCGCACGTGAAACCTCCAGGAACAAGCACGTACAAACGAGCACAAAGAGCACTCAAGAGCACGAACTTAGAACCCCCTTGCGGGGATATATACTGTATGTATATATATATATATATATAGTAGTTTGTGTATTTTATTACGTATATTTATTTTAAGTTATTCTTATCTTGAATTTAACGTGATATGTCACCCAACTCGGCAAAGACCAAAGGTTAAGGGTCATATTAATAAAAATATTAACAGTCCAGTTAACATTTGGATATTTTCTTAAAATTATTGTGATATCGTATAAATTGTCAAATTATATTTATTTCAATCAATAATAACTTTTCATTTTCACTTTGAGAGATGATCCATCATTCATAGGCCTACTGTAAACAATTTCCTCCCTGAAATTTCCATAATGTAGGGTTTAACCTAACCTGGCGTTAGCCTAAGTTTGTCTTAACCTAACCTAATTGACTCTAACCAAACGTAATTTTTAGCCAGGTAGTTATTTTCAGCTGTTAATCAAGTAGAAAAAGTATATTTTGGAGGAAATTGTACACTAATCGACCAGAGAAGTACTCCAGGGTGGATATTAGGCAGGAGACAGGGAGTGCTGGAACTCTCGTTTCTCCTGTCACTGTTCTCCTTAGCTGATCCTTTTCTGTGTCTCATCTACCCTGTAAGCAGTCGAGCATGCTTTCAAACACACGCTTCGGAGCAAGTGTAGTTTACGTCCCCCTGACGCAAAAGGGGAAACAAACTACACTAGGTCAAAGTTGGCGAACGTAAACTACACTAGGATCTTTAGGAGACTTTTTTTAAATGAATCCATCAAATAAAACGTTAAAACTAACGAAAATATTACGACTTAACCTAACCAATCGTCAGTGTGTGTGTGTGTGTGTGTGTGTATATATATATATATATATATATATACAGTATATATATATATATAATATATATAATATATATATATATATTGGTTAGGTTAAATCTTAATATTTTCGTTAGTTTTAACGTTTTATTTGATTAGGTATAGGCGAAAAAAGTTGGGGAACGCAAACTACACTAGGATAATGTAGGGGGGGATCACCTGAAGATCAGGGCCCCCATCCTTCTCTAGTTAGCCTTATAAGGCTAACTAACGAAAATTTCACGACCTAACCTAACCAATCGTTAGGTCAACTGTACGCCTTGACGATTGGTTAGGTTAGGTCGTGATATTCTCGTTAGTTAGCCTTATAAAGCTAACTGAAGAAGGCTGGGGGCCCTGATCTTCAGGTGATCCTGTAGGGGAACGTAACCTACACTAGGCACCACAGGGGGACATAAACTACACTTGCTCCCACGCTTCTCCCCCTATTCCTCACTACACGACCTTTTCAAAATCTCTTAAAAAATAAATAGAACCATGGCGTCATTGGCCTTGGAGACCTTGTTTTTGGCTCTCTCTCTGTCTTTTTGTGGAGGGGTCGCTTTTGAGGGCGCGTGCCCTTAGCCCCCCCCCTCCCCGTTCCTTACTACATTAAAAAGAAAGGTGCCAAATTCAATGCGAATAGAATTAAAAATGAAAACAAATTTCCTTATTATTATAATTATTATTATAAACTAATTCAATATTAATATTAAGCAATATTTATTTTGACCTTTAACCTGTAATCTTTGTCCGTCAGACTTTAATCACCTTTTCATAATAAAAAAAAACCGGATCACCTGAAACTCAGGGGCCCCCAGCCTTCTTTAGTTAGCCTTATAAAGCTAACTAACGAAAATATTACAACCTAACCTAACCAATCGTCAATAGCGTACAGTTGACCTAACGATTGGTTAGATATTTTCGTTAGTTAGCCTTATAAGGCTAACTAACGAAGGCTGGGGGGGGGGGGCCCCTGATCGTCACGTGATCAAAAAAAAAAAAACCTTAAAATTAAACAAAATCAAGAACTTATTATATGTAAAAGCACTTAAAGGATATAAAACTCTAATACGGATTTGTTTCATCTTTATTATAGGGAAGTTGGTGCTATAGATCAATAAATTATAGAAGCTGTTTGTTACTATACATAAAACAGACTATAGTTTCACTATAATACATTACGTAATAACTGTATGGGATCTAAAATGTGAAATGCCCATTTAGTGTTTCAACGAACTATACTCTTTAAGTGTTCAAAGGATTTACGAGACTCCTTCAGACTAATGAATATTCACTTTGCTAAAACTTAATTAAAATTATACGAGGTGCGCCCTGCAAAAAGGGCCAAAGCGCGCGCGCGCGCGCACACACACACACACATATATATTGGCATATACGCCCTTCTTGCAGGGCGCGCCTCATTTATTTTATTAATACGACAATGACATAAGTGCGAGCATACTACTAAGTAAAACTATTGCAATTGTACATTGTCATATGCCAAGAGTTTTATCAACTAGTGCAACCATTCAGAAAAAAGTGGTAATATTTGGAGAGAGAATATACAAAAGCAAAACAATATCACACAACAAATTTGTCCATTTATTATATTATTAACAAATCTCTTAACTACTGTTATATTATGACGTATATACATTAAAAAATTCACAATTTAGGGTGAAGTTGTTGATATGGCAGTTGTACTACTTACAAAAGGAATGACAACGATTAGTTTTAGCCCTTTCGTGTGTGTGTGTGTGAACCAAGGCTTAGAAAGGAATTGTTTAAAGCTGGCACGAGAGTTTAAATGTTTTGGCTAATATTAAGTTTCGGACACACCAGATTTCAGTGATCCGCCCATTTCATCAATCTGACCAATCAGGGCGAGTTTTACGACTGGGTTAGGTTACACTAGGTTACGTTTTAGTTATAGGTTAGTTAATTATTTCCCACGTGACCAACTTTTGGCCAGTCGCGAGTCCAAACACAAAACAAAACTGGTGTGGCCGAAACTTATCATCATCATCTAAAATCATTTATTTACTAAATATTCAATTTTATAAGAAAGAATTCACCCGCGTATTTTTAATCACAATTACTGTATTCCAAAATGGTTATTTTTGTTTGTAACGTCTGGCATTCTGCTGGGTGGGCATACCTGGGCATGGTATTCCCTCGAAAGACAACGCGGAGAGAGGACGAAGTTTTAAAAAGAAATTAGACTTCTCCAGTTTTTGGCTCCAGAGACAGATCCGTTCATTCGTCCTCCCAACTGTTTGGAATACAATTTTATACTGGTTTCATTATTTGTCCTATTTAGCTCCTAATATAATTATATGACCTAGTCTATAAGTTCTCTAACTTTTTAAGTCTATTATAAAAATCTATAAAAATCTTGTATCTATTATATAAAATTCTAATAATTATATTTAACTATAATTATAGTTAATAAGTAGATTTTGGCCTGTAAAGCCTCGAACACCATTGCTAAAGGCAGTTTACAACTGTAAACAGCATCTGTATTTAATAATGAAATTATACTCGTTGGCAACTCTGATCAGTTTCCATTTCTGCAATTTACCAGGATCCCGCTTTGGAACCACAGTTTTAAGCTATTTTTATTTTAAAATATGTAATTAAGTATATATTATACACTTAATATACATCGCATTTTAGGTATTTTCAGATTAATCATGACTAAACCATTCTGTGTAACCAAAATGCTAAATAATTGCATGGGAAATATAACGTAAGACTCAAACCCAAAATTTAATAATAAAAATCTACGGACATTTCGAACGTTCTTTTAATGAGTTCATATATAATTTGTACAGTAAAATATATATACAGTATTTGTATTGTAATATACTGTATGTGTACTGTATGTGTAAGAATAGTATACAAAGTATATTATAGTTACACATATACACACACACACATGAATACTTTTGTTAATACATTCAATTCCTGACTCTTGTCTTTTTAAACTTGACTAAAAATGCATTTTTTTTTTTTATATTTACAGGCAGAAATGATGCATAACTAAAAAAAAATTAAAAAAAAAAAAATAGTGTGACGTTTACTATATATATATATATATATATATATATATATATATAAATATTTAATTTGGAAATCGAAAAAAATGTACATTTTTTTTTTATATTTTTTTGGATTCGAAAAAAAAAATTTTTTTATACGAAGCTAAAATAGGACAAAAAAAAACTTAAAATTGTTAAAAAAATTTAAAATATTAAATTTGTTTTAGTTTTAATATATTACTTTTGTAAATTTTTAAATTTTTTTAGCAAAATTTTATTTTCTATATATATATATATATAGAGGAATGTGATAATATCCAGTTTTTGTTAATAAAAACTTGTAAATCATACGAGTATGCAAAGCTTAGTTCTCACTCCATCCGCTAGGTGGCAAGTACCTATTAATCATTTGACGTGAAAATGCAATGAATAACGGAACATATCGTGAGTTTCATATTTTATATATATATATATATATATATATATATATATATATATATATATAACTCACGATATGTTCCGTTATTCATTGCATTTTCACGTCAAATGATTAATAGGTACTTGCCACCTAGCGGATGGAGTGAGAACTAAGCTTTGCATACTCGTATGATTTACAAGTTTTATTAACAAAAACTGGATATTATCACATTCCTCTTGAAAAAATTACAAGCCTATATGCTTAATCTATTAACTGTTTCTATATTTTATTAAATATTAAACTACTATAATAATAATAAATACTAAAATTGAATTTAAGTTGATTATGCTTTCCTATTGTAATTTAGTTCTACATCCAAACTCTAGATGGCAGTAAAGAAAAAAAAACACAAATTGGGCGGAGTTTCGGATCTTGTCATAAATAGTCTTTGCTTTACATTACAATTAAAAGTATGAAATTTGTACCTTTTTCTTTCTAACTTGGGATCAAATTTTCATTTGATGTATGTGAAATAAAGGATTTCTTTAATAGATTCCCAATTCCTTCGGAACAAGATTTTTTTAAAATGCACTCCAACAGAGGAACGAAATTCTATAACCAAAACCTTGCTTTTACAATGAAAACAGGAGGTACAATTAACAGTGTACAACTGGGAAAATGAAATTCAAAAAGGTCCCATCATAAAAAAATTAGTAATTAATGGGTGTTTTTTTTTAATGTTTTCGATAAAAACAATGAAATTTCCTAAACCAAACCTAAAAATTACTAATTGGTAACCTTTAGCGTTTATTGAAATTTTTTTTTTTAAATTTCGTCTCAATTATACGTGTGTGTGTGTGTGTGTGTGTGTGTATTATGAGAGTATTATATATTATAAACCTTATGTATTTTTTATTAATTAGTTTCTCTTTTTTTTTGCTTATGAACTGTGGTTAATTATCATGTTACTAAATGTTAATGTATTTTGGTACAAATTTCTATACGTTTCAAATTGTAGCATTCACGTTCACAACAAAACTAATGTAAAATTTTGGGCCTACAAGATGGCCATTAAGAGGCTTGTTTTCTCTGCGTTTAAACCTGTCTTTTTATTGTATTTGTCTTTCCTGAAAACGATATTAAACCTTTTTCCACAGGTTTTCGCCCCATAAAGACTGATTTAACTCTTCTTCTTTGACTGGCGCTCGTACAAACATTTATTGACTACATTTATCATGTATATAGATCATTAAATAGATAAACATCAAACAAGAACGTTTAACTAGATTAATATATTGGTTTTTGTTTTATACTTGCTCACTGTAATTACCTTAATAATTATCTATGGAACAAATACATACTGTATACAAAGATATTACATCTCGTTTAGAGTACAAGGAAATGTGGGAATTTGCGTACTGTAAACCTAAAGAAAAGTGCAAAAAAGCAGTGTGTGACACTCCAACTAAAGTCTGGCTTTGTTCCCCGCGAGGTGGCGCTGTTGCTCACTGATGACTTTGCCTCACGCATAGCGGCCGGCCTAGACTGGAACGGGATGATGTTATTGTCTTCAACAAGTGACTGTTGAGGTCCATCTAATAAGAGGTGGTGGAATGTGCCCCATGCAAGTGGGAATTAATAAATAGTATTAGAAAGAAAGAAATAACAGTCTTTTACAATGGTTGATTTAAAATTCTTTTATTATGAACTAGTTAAGCTGGATAATTAAATTCTTAGCTGAATGCTAAGGTTTATTAGGCTAAGGTCAGATGACTATAGATATGAATTTAACTGAAAAAAAATATATATATATCGCACAGACCGCGCATGGAACAAGGAACTTTTCTGGGAAAATTAAATCCACTATAGTCCAAATAAGAAATGGTAATTGACAAATACTATAGTTTTTCGTTTTCATGGTAGAAGCCCAACGTGGACAACGGGTCACTAGCAAAAATACCCCAAAATATAGCTTCCGTCATCAGCTATCTGGTAAGTAGATAGGACCCAGCTTTGGGACAGGGTTTAAAGTTTGAATGTAGCTGTCTGGGAAGCTTTAAACCCTAGACCCTGTCCCAAAGCTGGGTCCTATCTGCTTAGGAGATAGCTGATGAGGGAAGCTATAATTTGGGGTATCTTTGCTAGTGACCCGTTGTCCACGTTGGGTTTCCACCATAAAAAAGTTCCTTGTTCTGTACACGGTCTGTGTGTGTAACATAAACGTTTCTCAGGGGACCATTCTGAGTTGTAACAACATAATATATATATAATGTGTGTGTGTGTGTACAGGGTGTCCCATTAAAACTAAAACAAATGTTCAAATTGATGTCTTGTTTTGGGACCTTTTTTTTGTTGCAGGTAGAATAACACTCAATGGCTGATATGGAAGCGAGTTACACTCATGCAACAAAGAAAAGGCCCCAAAACAAGACATTAATTTTAACATTTGGTTTAGTTTTAATGTATTACTTTTGCAAATTTAATTTAAAGTAAAGTTTCCTATGATACAGGACTTATGGGACACCCTGTATATAAAACTGACTAAAATAAAAAAATAATAATTTTTAAAAATTTGGCCAAAGGAAATCAATAAATTCATGCATTTAGGAAAAATTTACTAATTATTTTTATCAAAACTGAAATAAATCTAGAGAGAGAGAGAGAGAAGAGAGAGAGAGAGAGAGAGAGAGGAGAGAGAGAGAGAGAGAGAATTTTGAATCCTTGGCATTATAATGATTAGCAGTGGTGGGCACCGTTAACCAAAAAGTTAACTTCGATAACGATAATCCGTTAACCCCAATTTTTAACTCCGATAACGATAATCCGATAATTTTACTACAAAATTAACGGAAGTTAACGATAATCCGTTAACAATAACTATTTCTTTACTAACATTTAAAAAAATCAAGGAAAAAAGCTTTAAAACCCATAGAAAATGTTTATTTATGCAAAATCCAACAATAAATAGGTATTTAACTATTTTTATCAAGTTTTGCAACTTTTTTGCTTAATAACTTTTTTTTTATTTTTAATAAAAAATGTACTGATTACATGTTCTGAAACCCTTGTAACCACTAACCATCAACTAAATTTTAATTTACCAGAGAATTATTATGGCGGGAACTGAAAGGTAAAATTAAATTTTAGGCACATTTATTAAAGACTGACACAATGTGCTGGTTGCCCTTCAGAAAGATCAACTTCTCAAAGTTAGGCCCAACTGCCAGTCTTGACCTCTTGGGCCTCAGGATGTCCTTGCCGAGAGAGAAGAGCCGTTCCACTGCGGCAGAGGACGGAATTGGCAGACTGAAGTTATGGCGATTTGAATTCATTCGCGGAGCGGTGATCTTCCGTGAATGACTCCTCGCAGTTAACGTGTTAACGGACTTTAACGGACTAAATATCGAGTTATCGGAAGTTAACTGGTCCGATAACGATAAATGGAAATTAACTTCCGTTAATAGTCCGTTAAAAAAAGTTAACTTCGTTAATTAACTGTTATCGGATTAACGCTTTAGTGCCCAACACTGATGATTAGTCTATTGGTGAATATTTTTTAGCATCAATCTTTACTAGTTTACCAGATCATTAAAACAGAAGAATACAGAAATGTTAAATAGTCCTGAAAGTTATTTCAGTTTGATTTCAGAACATGATGGGTATTGATCCTTTGACAGAGACAGCCAATGATGGCACAAAGTATACTAAATCATGCTTTCAGAGCCTTAAAAATGGTAGTCAAAAATGCAAACAATTAAGCATGTACGTATAGTTTGAAACCTTAACATGCTCATTCGTAGATTAACCGACTCATATCACAGAACATGTTAACAAAGATACATACCATAAGTAGATGTTAGGGTGAGTTTTCGTGAGTGTTATCATTGCTGGTATTAATCTGAGAGTTAATTTCCATTAAACTTAACAAAAAGTAAACAAAAAGGTTGAATGTTGTACGGTAATAGTACCAGAACTAAAAATTACGTAAGGCAGACTAGTTAATACGAAAGAAATACATAGATTATAATTAAAATGTAAAACTTAAATGATGAATTTGCATTAGTTTTCGTAATACGAATAAATTTGAAGTGATGGTTCCAATATTTTAGTTTCTTTAACGAGTGGTCCCTGAAGTGTCCATATCCATATTGTTTCCTGAAACTGTTGTACACGAACGTCAGACAAGTGCCCTTTATACGTCATTGTGACGTCATATCAGTGGCAGTGATGCCACCGTTAAGCTTGCAGGATTGTGGCACACTACATTGAAAAGTTCCATGCAGACACACCGAGAGCTCTCACCATGCGCAAGACCACTTCAGCCCAAGAAAGTGAGCAAATATTTTCGAACTGCCAAAAGGAATTAAGTGGCATTGTCATATTTACCCTTTCGACAAAACCCAAAACTGGAACAACCCAAACCAAAAGAAAAGTTCGAACCAACGTCTACATTGTGTCAGAAATGAAGCAAGTAAAGGAAGTTTCCGTCTGAAGCTCGCCCGCAAGACATAGCTTTCCCGGCTGCTTCCCCCCTCTCCACCCCCTCAGTTTTTAGGCGTGTTAAAAAAAAATTTTGATAACGCCATCTCTTCATACAAACACAATGTTGACATTATTTGAACTTAACTGGAACACCAAAAGCATAAAAAACAAAAGCATATATCTTATGGAAATAAAATGTTGAATTTGTTAAATGAAGTGTGAAATAACGGGAAATTAAAATGGTTTAAATCACCTTTATCCACAAAAAACACCATGTCCTATTTATGCATTCACGTATATGGAAAAGGATTAAACAGTGGCGTATGCTGATATCTAAAGGTGTGTCTCATTGATCGACTGAGCTGAACGACATATCAAATTTCACCCCAAAAACCACGTTAGTTACGAAATCTTTTCGTTCATTCTTCATTAACAGACTAATTTTATGGAAAAATGAATTAGTTAAAGGTTATTAAAGATTCATATCATATGTCTGTAGTGCCGCCTCTGTACAATGAAACAGTTTATATGACTGAATATGAATCAATAGCAGCAAACATGCTATGAATGACTGTAAGTGTACCTTAGAATAGCTAGATTTAAAAAATCAAATAGGCCCGCTGTTGTGACCACTTTTTTTAGATAATAATAATACTTTGTCAGTTTTACGTCTATCATTACATGTTTTTCGACATTTTGTTCGTGAAATTTTGTATTTGTCGGTACAAAATGTACCATTAAAAGTCGGTGCAACGAAATTTAGTGTGGCCTAACGATATTTCGTTAACAAGACATTCTGTCAACAATTTTTTTTAATTAGATTAAGTTGTTAGATTAGTTTAAAGTTAGGTTAGAACGGATTAAGAGAGATTATACTTAGATTATTAGTGTCTCTTTTACCCGTCGACGAAATATCTGTAGGTACATTCAATGAGAAATCGTCTTTGACGTCCCAATTCCAAAATTATTGGCGATGGCAACAGTACTTAGCCTTTTGATCTCGTTCGCTTTACTTATTTTCAATTTAATGAACGTTTAAATAACCTCAATTTACAACTTCAAATGTCATTCAACTCATTCGATCCGTTGAACAACATGCAATTACTGTAGCTTCAGAGCCAATTCAAAAAGTTTTTGTTCCGTGTTGCAATGAAGCTTTATTGAAAAGTCTCTAAACTCGAGCACATGAAACACCAACAACCCTAATGAAAAATCATCATAAGAGATAGCTGATTCAATTATAATAACTTTTGATTATTTCTCACACTAAATCATAATTTTGTATTTCTTCAACGAAAGAAATATTTCATCTCTTATGATATTTTTGTCAGAGTGAAGAAAAAGAACATGTTTTCTATTAATCCAAAAAATATCTCTGCTCAGAAACTAAAACTTGAATTTAGGATTACCCTCCCAAATCCCTAGCTATATTCTCAGGCCTCTTTATCGTTATGTTGTATTTTTCACTGACCGGATAGGTTAAGGACATAGGTACAGGGTGTCCGAGAATTATCTGTACAAGTTTTGGCTGTTATTAAAAGTCAACCATGAAGTGTAGAAATTCGAGTGTTGTCCCATTTCACAGAGAATCTCATTAAGTTTTTTCTGATACCAAGTTTTGACAAGTTTTTTAGAAATTCCAGTGTGTCCGAACATTATCTGTACAATTTTATCTTTTAATAAAATTCTTGATAACACACGTAAAATTCTTAAACAAGATTATTTAGAATCTGTATTTTCAAAAGTTTCTTTTATTAAAGTAACGTTGTTACAAACATTCGATATGTGCACCATCAGTGATTCGCAAAACATCCAATCGATAATCCAAATGTTGCCATGTACGCTGCAGCATATCCACATCAATTCGCTCAATAGCAGCTGTGATTCTTGCTTTTAAATCATCAATGTCTGTCACCCGCGTACAAAAAAGAAAAAACTTGTCAAAACTTGTTATCAGGAAAAACTAAATGAGTTTCTCTGTAAAATGGGATAACACTGGAATTTCTACACTTCATGGTTGACTTTTAATAACAGCCAAAACTTGTACAGATAATTCTCGGACACCCGGTATATAACAACGAGCAAGCTAGACGTATATCCCTAACTCTTCGCACTTTAAAAAATAGCCTATATATGTTTGACAGTCATTAGCCCTAACAGCATAACGTATATTAGGCTAGGCCATAACTTTGTGTGAATAACTGGGAATAATTGAATGGCAAAATATTGTTTACAAAGACTGCGAGGCGAACTTAATTAAAATTCAAATGAAAGTTCGAGTAAAAGTTAGCACTTTAAAAAAAAATGTTTATAAAACTGAAATAAAAATTTTCAGTAAAAAAGTAAGTTATTTAAAATTAATAAACAGCAATTTTTCATCAATATTATACTCGATCGAAGAAGTGCAGACATTTTTTTTTTTAAGATAAAAGACTGTTCATTTTCACTTCACTCTGGTTTTGCTCTAGCAGTTCTTTTCTACATAAGTCTAAACCTCCACTATTACAATTTACACTTGCTTCAAAAATTCCGTATAACTAACCAATTTTGGGTGAACTATCTTTTGCTTTGAGTGCAAGGTGAGAAAAATGAATGCGATTTTTATTGGTGTATATAATATGACGTCACCAAATAATAAATTATAAATAAAATTCCTATTTAGGTTATTTTCTGTAGTTATGACATAAATTGAATAAATGAACTTCATCAGTTAAAGAATGAATTTGAATATTTCATTTTTATGCATAAGGAAATAAGTGTGTTCCATAAACGCTTATAAACTGCTAAGGGTTTGTGTTAAGTTTATCATAATTAATTTGCTTTTCACTTTTCCATTCAAACCAAATGTAGATGAACGAAGAAAAAGAATTTAATAACTAATAGATTTCTGTTCATTCGCGAACAATACCCACTTTTTAGGCAACCTCGACTTATTAGGTGTCTTAATGAATGATAGTCCGGTTGCACGGGGTGGGAACCCTGCATTGTTTGTTATAAAGCAAATCTTGACATATTTTGAAAGCTTATACCACCCCATTCAAGAATCCATCGGGTGTACACCTGACCCCCGCTTGGCTTTTTCAATATGGGCGCCATTTTCCAAGATGGCCGGCGAAACTGAAAAATCCCATATCCTGGTCAATACTTGATGGATTTTGATGATCTTGGTGTCATTTCTAGGGGTTTTTAGGATGGGTCGATCTGGAGGGGTTGCACATACTTTGGGAGTCATTTTGACCCACATTCGTCAATACTCAAGGTCATTGGAGGTCAAACGCCCCCCGAAATAAAGAATATCCCATATCCCGGGCAGTCGTGGATATATTTTGGTGATCTTACTGTCGTTTTTATGGTTTTGGGCGAGACTGAATAGTTCTATAGGCACATGATAACAGTAGGATATCATTTTGCAACTCCATGGGTCAAGTCAAGGTCATTTGAGGTTAAAGTTTGGCCTTGAAATATGATAATGCCACAGTTGACATCACTGTATTTGCTTTATTTCGGTGACAATTTCTACAATCTAGCTAACTGCTGAGCACTTGACATCTTTTCTGCAGATAAAACCAGATCATAATGCTTAAATGACATAACCCACATTATATGGATATGGATATTCGGATATAAACCACAATTTATGCTGAAGTGTAGGGCACATGCATTCTATGGAAGGTTGCAAAGCTACAAGATATGACCTCGTAAGCAAAACAAAGCTCACACCTAGCTGAGGGATTGGCATTGACAATTTTGATGCAGTTATTCACATTAGGTAACCATTTATTGGGGGCAAATATCAAAAGACATGGTTGTGTCAGGATCGTCAGGATCATCAGTCTGCTCTTCGTTTGCGTTTTGGGTCAATGAATTGTTGCAATCCAAGCCGCTGCCACATGCACAGAACATTGTGCAAGGGATTCCGCGTCCCATGCAGCCGCAGCGACTCCCCCTGCATGCTGATTGTGATTCACACCCACATCTGATTAGCTTCAGAACTTCATCTGGTGCTAAGCACACTCCTTCAACTGTTTTTGGGATGAGAACTCTGTTTCGTCTCTCTCCCACCCATAATGCACAGGATCAAGTGGTGGTGGGTCACACTTTAGTGCATCGAGCCAGTTCGCCACAGTGTAGTGGGCCCTGAGCACATTTTGATGGAAAGCTTCAGTTGTTGGTGGTAGAGAACATAGTTTAGGTGCAGCAGTTCCCGACTTCCCTGTCTTCTGAGCCCATACTCGCTGACGACACTCAGTAAGAGATTAGCATTTCTTATCCCCATAGCATGCAACAATGAACGCTGTTGCCTCTTTCTCGATATGGTCAAAGCATGCATCAAGGGACCCCAGCTTGTCTAGCTTCCGACCCTTCTTGGCTGTGGCAATGGCAGTGGCTTTGCCAGTGCCATGTATTGCTGCAACTGTGTCACAACCACTCAAAGCGTGTAGGTTGAGGATTTGTGGGATGTCTTTGTGCTGGGTTACAGTTGCTCGGATGTCCACTGATTTTCTGCCACGCACTGGAGACTCCATAATCATGGGACAGCCTAGTTTCTTAAATTCATAGAAGTGAGTCAGCATGGCAAACACGTCTGTGTCATCACAAATGATGGAGATGCGGGCATCAGAATCTTTCTCAGCTTGTGCGATAGCGTGTTTTGTTATTATCACGTCAGCCTCTTCATGAGATGATGAGAGCTCCAATGCTGCTCGACTTCTGCCTCGCACAATGGAAGTCGGTATGGTCTGCCATCCTGCAAGCACTAGTTTTGAAGTAATCTTTAACTTTTACAATGAGCGATCTACGTGACAAACTTTCACCATCTAATTCTTTGTAAAGCTTCTCTACTTCAATTGAAATCCATGGTTTCATTTTGTCCTTCGATAGTTCTACACACAAAGCAATGAAGGGGCGGTCTTCAGGTTCAACCCTTGACTTATTCTGGCAAGCTCTCTCAACCTCAACATGAAAGGTAGACACAATCTTTATGGTATCAGGCTTCTAAAGCCGGTAAATCTCCTTTCATGTCCAACAACCTACTGAGTACAACTTGTCCCTGCTCATCATTTTTCAGTTTACACTTTTCTATCAACATCTTCGTAATTTGTTTTTTTATCACCAAGCTTATCGGTCATAAACCTAGATGCTGGAATGCGGTATTGCACCGGAACTTTGATGTCATATTTCTCGGGTAATATACACTCACTGACTTTCAAACAAAAGACTGTTTTTTAGGGTCATATACTGGGCCTTCACTGAGAACAGCACTACGTAGTCTTTTTGGCTCCACTGTAGGGGTATCACATTCTCTCTTTTTCATGAATGCTGATAAATTCCGCTTGGACACAAGTGGAAACACAGTTCTTGTGACAACAAAGGATTTTTGCTCCATCTTCCGAGAGAGGCTCTAGTCTCGCTCGAACATCTGGCTGTCCTCTGATGTCGCTGCTCTCTATGATTTTCTGAATCCTCCCACAATTTGAAAGACCTTTCTGACCTCCAGGACAGCTACGCAGGAAATCCTTGAAGAAACTCGTCTGCAGCTTTTGTAGAACCTGAAAAATAAGAATTTTGTTTACCCATTCTTCAGAGTACAAATCGCATTGAAATAATTTATCCTCAGCAAAGAAAACTAAACAATGCTCACCTGGTATATTCTCCATATTCAGCAGTCAAAAAACAATTTTGGATCAGCACAACCAAGACGTCATCAAACCACCAGGTGGGCAGCACCATCAGCAATAATCTCAACAACCTGAAAAAAATAAGAGGAATAATTAGACATATTGGAATTCACCTTACCATGGGGAAAATAATCCCCGATTTCATTTTAAACCCTATAGAACTACTCAGTCTCGCCCAAAACCATAAAAACGACAGTAAGATCACCAAAATATCTTCACGACTGCCCGGGATATGGGATATTCCTTATTTCGAGGGGCGTTTGACCTCCAATGACCTTGATTATTGACGAATGCGGGTCAAAACGACTCCCAAAGTATCTTCAACCCCTCCAGATCGACTCATCATCCTAAAAACCCCTAGAAATGACACCAAAATCATCAAAATCCATCAAGTATTGACCAGGATATGGGATTTTTCAGTTTCGCCGGCCATCTTGGAAAATGGCGGCCATATTTAAAAAGCCAAGCGGGGGTCAGGTGTACACACGATGGATTCTTGAATGGGGTGGTATAAGCTTTCAAAATATGTAAAAATTTGCTTTATAACAAACAATGCAGGGTTCCAGTAAAATCAAGGTCTGTGCTACCGGACTATGAAGCTTCAATTTGGACAAAGAAACGTAGGATACATTGTTGCACTGCATTTTATGCAACAAGCAAATGAACATCAGTATATTTATAGTAAACAAATAAGTGGAATATATTAAAGAAAAGCTAAGAAAGAAATTTATGTCTTCTTTCCATAGATCGGAAAAAGAAAGCGATATAAATTGAAAGAATCTGCAACATTTACTATTATTCAAAACTAAGTTGTAATGCAGTGAGGCATTTGTTTTTAGGAAAACGAAATCGAGTAAGGACTGAACAAAATCGATAAACTTTAGAAATACCATCAAACCCTCAACAGTTTATATTTTGAAACTAACCCACATCTCAAAAGTATTGAAAGTATAAAATACCAATTTATCAGTATTCCAGTAGAGGTAAGTTAATTATGTTAGTAAACTATATCAATAAAATAATTTGCTATCAAACAATCTAATCAAACTACCTGTATCAAAGCTGTCATCCTCGTAAACTTCGTCAACGCCTGGTAATGGTAACACTTGTTCATTGCCAGGTTGTAGCATCTGGTAACGTAATATCGAAATTTAAATTATGAAATAAATCATATATTCTTTAGTCCGTATTCAAAAACTAATTGTCTAATAGCACCAGAACAGAATATGCAAAAAGGTTTCAGTTATGAACTTCGCTGTCATTTTTTAACCTACTATCTACTTGTAGTTGTTCCTTGCAATGCAATAAGTAGTACATAATAAGTGGAATTACAGTATGTCTGCACAGCGGCTCTCACTGTTGGAGATGAACCACCTCTTTTTCCATCCAGGTAGCTATGGAGATAGGTAATCGCCTGATTTTACCACCGTATTAACAGTTAGAGTCGTAAGACAGAAGACCTACAGCTTAACGTGGAATCCAAACCACGGGGCGCTACATTATCTGGACGAAGAGAACGGTCACCCCTCCACCTACTTCTCAGTTGAATATCAATTAACTTCGCTGATCATAAGGGAAATGGTGTAATGATACACTACTGACCACAACCGTTTTTGCCAGTGAGATAAATATTTAGGGAGCTCTATTCTTGCATAAATCATTACAATATTTGCAATCTAGACTTCGTCTGCGATCAGCAGCGATCACGAAAGTTGTTCTTACATGATTCTCATTGGATAGTGCAGTGCCGCTATGCGTACAGAATTAGAATCAGTGGGAAAATAAGCATTAAGCTTACCTGACTCAATACGGACATGCTTTTAATATAATCAGTAAACGGAGGGAATGCTTACTTGTTGCGATTCTTTGTCCGGGCATCCAAACCACCAGTAAGAGGTGTGTCTTGGGAAGGGAGGCTCCGCTTTGTCAACTTTAAAAGCTCTGTCATTAAGCCGGTAATAGGTGTCGTCCTGAAAATTCCCCCACAAAAAAATTGAAAACTCTGAATTTGCTTATTGTGCCTAATTTGAGGTAAGTACAATAATATGTAGATATTTACCGTAATATAATGACCAAACTATTGCTGGACACGTAAACCAGTCAAAACTGTAGACTCACCTTAAAGAAGTAAGTGTACCCATTGCTATACTGAAGAGCGCCATTAAGTTTGTTCGGAAGACCACCCCAGTTTTAATCGGCTTAGGGTAAGTCGGCTTCACAGGGGGTCTTTGGGTGGGGTCGAAGCGCCAGTAATTCGAACCCTTTTTAAAATAAAGATAATAATCCAGAATTTATTGAAAGTACAACAGGACATGTCAGTATGAAATACTAAGAAAGTTTGTACAAGGAGCGAATAAGAAACTTAAATTTTGTTTTAATACCTTTAATTTATATAACCTTGGTTTTGCTTTCGCACGAATTGTTCATTCTGACGAAGGTCAAGCTTGTCATTCCACCTTAGACCTATAGTTTAACGTGAAATCCGAACCACGCCCTACCACGGGTGATCAGAAATTACAAAGTCCTCGCCCAAACTCGATCTCACGACCTCCCGATCAGCAGCCTAGCGTCTTAACCATTAGGCTACCCAGAGTACCCATTTATCTACCAACCAAATTTTATTGTGTAAAAGGATGAGTAGCTGGGTTTGCTGCGCGCCGCCTGCCTTCACCGGGTTTCGAACCCGTGGCCGGTAGATTCGTAGTCAGCGATGCTAACCACTATACCATCGAAGCGCATGAATAACTTATCTCTCCCCTCCGATTTTAGTATAAAAGCCAACAACCAACTAAAAACTTATCACTATAAAACGTAATTTGTGTAACAGTGAGAGAAATGATCACATCATTACCTTCATGAAATAGATTTTTCCATTTCCAGACCAAACGAATGCTGTATCCACGTTATCTGGAATTCCGCTGAATCCCTTTTTAATTTTCTTAGGATAGGTCGGATCCATTACCAAGTCTGTCAACCTCCAGTACTTGTCGCCCTGAAAAATGAGACGCGTTCAATTCGTTTCTAACTTCGGAGGAAACTACACATCATCATTCATTTTGGAGTCTCAAAATTCTTTTATCGAAGAAAGAAACGTGTTTACTATCTTAATAAACGGATCGAACCTTAAAGAAGTACGTTTTGCCATTCGTCCAAGTAAATGCAGCGTCGAGGTTCCCTTCCAGACCTCCGAAGTCATCGCTGATACTTTGAGGAAAACCTTTTTCAATTCCGTTATCAGTTAGTTTGTAATATTTTTCACCTTAGAAGGAATTATAACAAAATTAGAAGGAATTATAACAAAATTAGAAGGAATTATAACAAAATTAGAAGGAATTATAACAAAATTAGAAGGAATTATAACAAAATTAGAAGGAATTATAACAAAATTAGAAGGAATTATAACAAAATTAGAAGGAATTATAACAAAATTAGAAGGAATTATAACAAAATTAGAAGACATTCCAGTTCAGAGTTTGCGTGAGCTCAAAATCTCGCTAATTTTTTTTATCATTGTTAGCTAGACGGTCCTCATTTTAGAGGCGGATTTGCCGTCATTTAACAAATTGTGCGACAATTGAGCGAGTAAACATTGAGCGAGTGCACTTTCAGCGAGTGAAATTGAGCGAGTACAAATTGAGCTGGTGCACTTTGAGCGAGGGAAATTGAGAGAATACAAATTGAGCGACTTGACGCATTGAGCGATTTAGGCAAACTAAACGAGCACAAATTGAGCGAGTGAGAAAACTGAGCGACTTGACGTGACACAAAGTCTTTTTTCATTCAAAAAGGGGATAGGAGTACCCTACGGGGGGCGGGAGCTCTGCTCCCGTACCGCCCCAAGACCTAAATTATACAACTAATAATGTCTTGGGGAATGTAAATAATAATAATAACTGTGCCTACCTTGCCTGGGTAGCAGGAGCCATAAGGACCAATGTGAAGGTAACTAAATATAAATAACCATTTAACATTTTAGTTAAATCATACTTTGACCCATGAATTGTTTTAAGCTAACGTAACAAACAAAACTAACCAAATAAGAAGGTAAACAACTAGATCTATTTTGTACAGAACTAGAATGAGCAAAAATCATAGAACCATAGCTCAGTTTGCACTCGCTCAATTTGTACTCGCTCAGTTGGCCTAATCGCTCAATGCGTCAAGTCGCTCAATTTGTACTCGCTCAATTTCCTTCGCTCAAAGTGCACTCGCTCAAGGTGTACTCGCTAAATTGATGCAGAACGCATTTAACATTACCAGAGAATCTGTAATTCATCACGTCCAAATGGGTATGTGGGTATGCCTTTTACAATCCCTTTTACGAGAGGCATTATATTTCTTTGTTAACTCAAGAGTAAATTAAGAGGTCTTGGTTTAAGAGATCTTAAGTTATTTTGTGACATCCAGTAATCCTATTTCCCCACAGGGAGTAGGGTAGGCACGAACTGTGAGAGTCACTTGGTCTCCTTGGTCTTAAGTAATCGCAGAGTAGGTGGCAGACTCGACTCCAACCGCGGTGGGAGTCGAATACTGCCCTTTCAGCCTGACTCTAATCTCCAACTAACCTAGCCACGATAGCCCTATTATTTTGTTTATACACTGGAAAATTATACATATCATTTGTTAAGACTAAAAATGTGGTCATACAAAGGGGATAAATTACCTTTGAAAACGTAGGTCTGCCTGTTGACCATAGAAACGATGGCATCAAAGGATGGGTCGGAACACAATTCTAAGTTGGAGTTACGGGGACGATCTGTAGCGGCAGCAACTGGCGCCTTCGTCGTTTTCGCTTCGAGAGATTTCTTGCCGTAGAGGGACTAAGAGGAGATTATATATATATAACTTTGTGGAAAGCTCCTGTTAAGCTTTCTCTCGCTTTTTCAGGTCAAAGAAGCCACAAACTACCAAGGTCAAACTGTCATTGCATTGAATGTCAATTCGTCATACCATATCGTAGTTTCTAGCAGTTATTCTTTCCAGATGTATTTGACGTATAAAACAAAATTCACAACTTTGAGTCGTTTTTCGAAAGTGGGTTTATTAAAGAACAACATCTAAACATACAGATTTATTTCAAACTCGACAGTGGTGCAGTGAAGTATACAAGTGGTCCATATATTGTTTTACTAAATTAACGATCACGGACGAGAGAGAGAGAGAGAGAGAGAGAGAGAGAGAGAGAGAGAGAGAGAGATAGATACAAGGAAAAGAAGTACCTCAAAAGGCCTTGCGGCCCATACCGAGGAGGTACCAATGGCAACGGGTGTCAGGGAAAATTTTGTGAAAGTTTATTTTTCTTTCAACTATCCTAGCAGTAGTAGAAAACTGGATAGAAAAGTAGAAGGCTCTCTCCCCACCCTCCGCTCCCTCCCTGCCAGAGGCAGGTACGGAAAAAGGTTGAAGAAAATACCTTGACCCTGGAAAAGTAGCCAAGGAAATTTTACAGGAAAGTGGAGAATATATAAATAGCTCTATATTTAGCTTGCTCACAGAGACACCGAGCAAGCGAACTCCTGCAGAGTTTTCTGAGGTTTTAATCTTAAACTATGAGTGTGTTTAGTACTTTGTCTAGCCTATTTTTAAACAGATTTACACTTTGACTGGAAACAACCTCTGAGGGAAGTTGGTTCCAGATATTAACTATTTTATAGGAAAAGAAATTTCCGCAGACTGAGGTCCTAAATGTCTTTACACACTCAAATAGTGTGCAAGATTTCGTCTAACCTTTTCTTGAACTGATCCACAGAGGAACTGTTCACAACTTCCGAAGGTAACCTGTTCCATGTGTCACAGATCTTATACGTAAAGTAATTCCCACACACACTAGTCCTAAACCGTTTCAAATCCAACTTCCAACCATTGTTGCGAGTTGGGTTATCATTTAAACTAAACATACTTCTAAAATCGACATCGTTGAACTCTCGTAAGAGCTTGAAAACCTCGATCAGTTGACCGCGCAGCCTCCGAGTTTCAAGCGAAAACAAGTTCAGGGCGCGTAACCGTCGATTGTAGCCCATATGCCTAACGGAAGGGATTAACTTTGTGGCCCTCGCCTGCACTCGCTCCAGCCTCTCAATATCTTTCCTGAGGGTGGGCGACCAGAACTGCACAGCATACTCCAGGTACGGCCGAACAAGGGAATTGTACAGCGAGAGCACAATCTCCTTGTTCCGAAACTGAAATTGCCTCCTGATATAACCCAATAGTTTCTGGGCTTTCTTTTCCACCTCTACACACTGTTTCGTAAACTTAAGGTCGCTGCTAATTAGCACACCCATGTCCTTTTCTAAATCAGTCACCTCGATATTACTGCCCAACATCGAGTAGTCCAACTTGGGATTGGCGTAGCCAATGTGCATCACTTTGCATTTACCCAAGTTAAACGGCATTTGCCATTTTTCGGACCACTCTCCTATCCTACCTAGGTCCGCACGCAGTTCCTCGATCGCTTCGGGCGTCCCAACATAGGCCCCAAGCTTGGTGTCATCAACGAATTTGGCGATCCGAATGACGATGCCACCGTCGATATCATTTATGTAAATTGTAAACAACAGTGGCCCCAAAACGGAACCCTGAGGAACCCCACTAGTGACCGAGGCCCAACCCGAACTAGCCCCTTTAATTACCACCCTCTGCCGCCTATTCCTCATCCAGTTTTCAATCCACCTACCTATTTCCCCACCGATACCCCAGCGCGCGCACTTTCGCCATTAGCCGGCGGTGAGGTACCTTATCAAAGGCTTTCTGAAAGTCGAGATAAAGTATATCAATCGCCCTACTCTTATCGTACTCACTCAACATGACATGGAAAAACTCGAGCAAGTTGGTGAGACACGACCTATGCCGTCTAAACCCATGTTGGGAGTCCCCAAGCAGCTTGTAGGAATCCAAATGGTCAACGATTCTATCAGCTATTATCCTTTCTAATAATTTACCTACAACTGAAGTGAGACTAATACGACGATAGTTCCCTGGACTTTCGTGATCCCCTTTCTTAAAGATAGGGGTCACGTTGGCCTCCCTCCAGTCACCAGGCACCTGGCCCATCACCAACGATTTGTTGAAGACTGTAGCCAGGTGGGGAGCCACCTGGTCGCGCACTTCTCGCAAAACACTGGGGAGAAACTGGTCTGGCCCAGGAGCCTTAAACGCGCTCAGTTTGTCTATTCTATGAGCAACGACTGTCGCGGTACATCTAACACTATCCAGGCCAGCACCTTCGTGCCTCACAGCTGGCTCGGGGATGACGCGGGTATCCTCCCTGGTGAACACTCCCGCAAAGTACTCATTAAGCACATTAGCGATGTCCGCGTCGGAGGTCCGCAGAACGCCGCTTCCGTCCTTTAAAGGACCTATCATGCTTCTAATGGGCTTTCTACTATTAACATAACTGAAGAACTCCTTAGGGTTCCCCTTGCAGAGGCTTGCCACCCGTAGTTCTTCGTTACGTTTCGCTAGCCTAACCTTCGCCTTCACTTCCCTACACAGGCGGACATACGCTTCAGTGTTCTCGTGGGAACGATTGGCCTTCGCCCTCCTATACGCTACTTTCCTATTTCGGATAGCCGAAGCGATGCCACGATTGAACCACTTAGGCTGCGTTGAAGCAGGGGTGACCGGTTTTGAGGGTATGGCAGCAGACTGCAGCACCATAAACTCGTCCCGGAATGCACTCCACACTCCCTCAACATCGCCGCCAACCTTTAACCCCATCTCTCCTACGCTATCCCTGAGGCTAACAAAGTTCGCCCGTCGGAGATCGAGCTTACTGCCTCTCGAGTTACTACGCTTCACCCGAGGGACGCACACACGGAACCTAATAAGACCGTGATCACTCCCGCCCAACGATTCGTCAACGGTGAGGCCAGTGACGAGGTTGTCTTCGGTCGTGAATACTAAGTCTAGAACGCTTTCGCCTCGTGTAGGCTCGTTGACCCACTGAGTGAGGAAGTTCTCATCAGCAAAGTCAATTAGCCTCCTCCCTTCAGCATCGGCAGTCCTCTTTTCCCACTTTATGCCGCGACAGTTGAAGTCTCCTAAAACTACACACACCCTATCCCCTAGCAGGCTACTGAGTTCGGTGTACAGGGCTGTATCGTCCTCGAGGAGGAGATGCGGAGGTCTGTACACCAAGATTAACCTATAGTTCGTCCCTCCCACGTTCAGATCGACGCCAAGCAGCTCCCGTTCCGACCGGAACTGGCAGTCAACCGGACTCAACGTGTCTCTGACGTATATTAGTACCCCACCCCCCTCCCCACGGGTGCGGTCTTTGCGAAACATTCTATACCCGGGAATTTCGAACTCCCCAACGTAGTCCCTACGATCAGTATGAATCCAGGACTCGGTGATAGCAACGATATCCTGGTATTCTGATGCTAAGAGCGCCCGTAGCTCGCAAAACTTGTTCCTAATTGACCTAGCATTAAGAAGCATTGCACGGAGGGAGCCTTCCCTATTCTGACCGCCCCCTAGCACGACCCGTTTCCCGAACAGCCAGGGCTGTCGGGAGTTGAAGAGCCCCTCACTAACGAGGGGGCAACTTCCGCAGGAGACTGAGCCCCCTCCAACGTAGGAGGAGGGTCACCCACCTGTACTTCGACGCACCCTTCAGTTGAAGGTATGTCCGTCACCGGCTCATCCTCATCTCTCCCCGGTGGGGGCCCATCATCTCTCCCCGGACTCGACCTCACCATTCTGTATAGGTGCCGGTCGAGCAGCGCGCCTAGCACACCTTTACCCTTGTTATTGAGGTGGACACCATCCCTCTGGTAAAGGTCCCACCTACCCGAAAATGCATCGAAGGGGTCAATAAACTTCACGCCCAGCGGAACGCACAAGTCTTGTACCCTCTCGTTGATGCAATGACCTTACTGAGCGCGTGGTCACTGACATTCATTCGCGGTAAAATACCCATTAACATTCCCCTGTCTGTCTTCAGTTTTAGATCATCCGCAAGAGACATGATCTCGGTGATGATCCCTTCAGTAAGACCTACCCCACCGCCTTTGAGGAACAGGTCATTGCCACCAGCGTGGACAACGATCGCAGTCCTCCGACTAGCCACGCGCACCTTCTCTACCTCCTTCCTTAAGTGCGCCGTTCCCCGCCCAGGTAAGCACCTTACCTTCCTCCCATCCCGGTTTGCTGAAGCAAAGTACTTCTCCTGGCCCTGATCTGCGAGTCCCCAATCAAAACGGTGTCTTCCTCCTTCGAGCACAGGAGACTAAAGCGGTTAGAGGTCTTGACAGGGGCAACTGGGGTCTCAGGCTTCGGCTTCGCAGCCTTCTTGCCCGAGACCTTTCGAAACCCGTCGCCACCCATGCACGCAGTTACACCACCCGACCCACCCCGACAGGTAGCTACATCCTTCGGTTTCTTTGGGCCATCAGCAGGCCCCTTCCACCCTTTTTCTTCATTGGCCCCTGCCCACCCTTCTCTATCGATCCCTTCCCACCCTTCTCTATCAGCCCCTTCTTTGAGCCCTCCCTTTGTTCTAGATACTTAATCTTACAGTTTGAATCTGCTGGTGTGTTTTTAATTTGATCTTGTCCACTGGGTTGGATTTCCAGTGCTACGACCCTAGCTTCAAGCTGTTTTACTAATTCCTTTAGCTCTTTAACTTCCTTTTCGTGGTTGTCTCTAAGTTTACAAAACAAACATACACTAAGGGATGTGATATCGCTGATACTACCCTCTGGGAAGTCTACGCACCAATGATTAACTTTACATTTAAAGCATTCTGCTTACAATTTAGCTGGCCCTGCCATATTTTCTCTTTTTTTTGTTTTGTTTTTTCTGAATACTCTGAATAAGATAAAGCGTTCTAGCAATGAAAACTATCCAAAAACGTTATGACCAGTATATAAAAAGGGGGGGGGGGTGAATTCATCCCGCGCGTAGACGCATCCGCCTTTTTGCAAGTGACGTTCATTCCTTCCAGAAGACTACACTTCTCCTGCTGCCGCACCGACCAAAGGTCTCCCCAGGGCCGGACCGTCCCAAACGTGTCGCAGCTACCAACTGACAAACACTCGCGACGCAAGCGTCACGGATTTTCCGCCAGGAGCGACAGCGAGATGCAGCCCCTTTACTAAGTCTTACTAGTCACTCACAAGCGGCCAGACTCTTAGAATCCAGTGTTCAAGGGATATCCCACCAGATCCAGAGGCTACGCCCGAGACTTTACGCTGGCCTGGCAGCCAGCTGGGCAGTAAAGCCCTCTCACCTCAGAGCAGTACAGCCAAGCACCATCAATTGGTCACCAAAGAACGGTCGCGGGGGGCTGGTCAGGCCATTACGCGTTAGGAATGGGCTTAACGGGGCACTAGCCACACTCCATTCATCGCGCCCCTACGCCTGGGACCCCTCCATCCCAGTCTCACAACCTACGAGCGTTAAATGGTGTTATTTATAGAGGTTCCAAAGCCTCTCTTCCCACGCATGAGGTAGCAGTAGGGTCCTAATAGTAAAAGAAGAGAAAAAGACTTAATACTAAAAGAAAAGTTTTTTTTTTTTTTTTTTTGGCAGTGAGAGGAGAACAACCTTAACGTAATCTAAAAGGACAGAGTAGGGATGGGATGGGGTCCTAGTAACCCACGGGATGGAATTGTGCAAAATACTTTACCCGCCCTCCCTCCCGAGAGAGAGAGAGAGAGAGAGAGAGAGAGAGAGAGAGAGAGAGAGAGAAAGAGAGAGAGAGAGAGAGGAGAGAGAGAGAGAGGACCAGTCATTGTAGATCAAAATTTAAACAACGTTGTGTACGTCGATAATCTATCTGAAATACTGAACACTTGTAAAATAGACTGCAATATTGGTACAAAAATTGCTAAGTATCTGATATATACAGATGACAGTGGCGGGTTCAAAGGGGTGGGTGGGTCAGGGGGAGCCGAGGACCCACTATAGGGCATAAAATTAAACTCATACCATACGATATAGTATAACGAATTGACATTCAATACAGCAAGAGTTTGAATTTAATAGTGCGAGGCTTCTTTAGGGGTCATGGAATTCCGGCGTTGCACCAGATAATTTGAATGAAATGTTGGTCATTAGCTCGAGTGAAAGAGGGTTAATGGGTAAAACGCCTCTGGAAGCGAAATCGTTATGCGTTTCCCCACACGATGAAAAACTCTTCAAGTAGACAACAACCATTCATCTTTTTATGTAAAGATATTTCGAAGGAATGGGATAGAAAACCTTTGTTCTTGGATCTTTTGGTTTCCAAGAATAATTATGGTTCTTTGACTCTTTCACGACTTCAGTCTTCAGGAAAACAACAACCTACTACAGTACCTCTCTATTAAGTACTAATTACTTTAGTTATAATTCCTTAGGATTTAAACTTTCAAGTACTGTATTAAGTCAAAAGTTTTCCAAGCGTTCCCAGTCGGCTGAGACTTGATATCCTTCCGTAAAGTTGTTCATTTAAAGAAGTTCTCTACCCTCAAGCTATATCCTGCTTCAGTTTTTGACAAAACCGTAAAAGATTTTCTTGAAGATGTTCCCCAGCCTAAAAGTACTTGCTCAAACCCTACCAAGTATACCTGAAACTGCCTTATTTGGGAACAACTCTCAAAATTGCATCATTATTGAAATCAATCTTCACCAAATCACAGAGATGGAGACTCGAGTCAGACTCGAGTCGCTATTTTTGTGGACTTGAAACTTGACTTCGACTCGGGTGTAATCTGACTTCACTTGACTCGAGACTTGCCTCTTCAGACTCGCGACTTGACTTGAGATTTGTAATATTCTGACTCGCGAGACTTGACTGAAATAACTCGAGTATTTTTCCCCCTCATGTAAATTTTTGAGTAAATGTGCAAATACTGTAATTATAGTCGTTCATTATTATCAAAATGTAAAATAAGCCCCACCCATGTTGGCTTGAGATTGGTTGGACTGAGACACCTAAAATCTCCCGAGTTTAGAGTCCATTTCGTTACCGATACAGTTATCGTTACGTCACCGGTGAAACCAGTTCCCACGCCCTGATGGGCGTACCTTATTATAGGCCCTGGAGCAGTCGTCCATGCACATCCAGAAGGGATATAATACAACTTTAATATATAACTTCCAATCTTCCATAGAACCATAGATAAATGCACACTTTTGCTGTTTGCATCACCTAAATTATGTAACTTTCGTATATATGTAATGGATATGATCTTCAGTGTGTGTATTTCCTCTTAATAATGAGTACTCAGAGAGGAAAGGAAGGGATAATATTACGTTTATCATGAAGAGATAAGTAAGGTCCCCTTGAGTAGGGAACAGTTGGAAGGAGATAAATAACAATGCTTATTAAAATAAAAAATAAGAAATTGGCACGGGTAAGTCATATGTTTAGAAGAAGATATTGGTAAAGGTAAGTTCTTAACAGTAAATAGGTATGGGCAGGTCATGTCGATGACAAGGATCGAGAGCATAGTGTAAAGGCAGTAGCCCAGTGGAGGTGTAAGAGGGCGAGGCAGACTCATCCAGATGAAGGGATAAGTGAGGCTAAATTTACTTGAACAGTTAGGCATTTAGTTTCAGAGCTTTTGAACATAGTACTAAAGCACTATGTGAAAAAAAACTATTATTTAGCCATGCTGACTCGTGACTTACTTGAAACTCGACAAAAAATGACATATAGACAAGTCTGCCAAATCAGATCCACAATTTGATAGTCAACACACGAGTACAAATGCTTTATTCATTATAAAAACTCTTCAAGCGAAAAGAAAGTCTTCAAAAATACTTTACGTCTTCCCTTGTATATTAATATTCGTGTGGTGGCTGCCAATCCAACTATGTTGGATGAACCGTCCTATATCTTAAGCAAAGGGTTGACAAACATGAAGGTATCTCATAGAATGTGTTGAAAAATATTTCATTCGATTTTTCTGTCATCAAAATTTCTGATATTATAGTGGTCTTTGTAACTGGATAACGTTAGGGTACGCTAGATTAGGTTAGGTTAAATTAAGGTAGAATAGATCAAATTTGGTTAGGTTGGATTAGATAATTTTGTTCCGTCAACTTTGTTAGTGCAAAGCCAGATACAAACACTTCTGCACTTTTTTTCTTTCAATTTCTCGACGTTTCGAGAATTTCCCCACCAGACAAAAAAGTTCTCTTCGGAAAAGTCATAGCAATTACCAACAGAAACGTTGTTATTTCGTGAGTGAATCAGTTGAAGTAAGCTCTAATTGTGAAATGGAATTATTAATAAAATGTCAACAGAAACATTAAAACGTTTCTCTATTTTGAAAACATTTTTAATTAGGCTATGTCGTTCCTGTCAGCATTGATTTCTATTTCCATTAAAAATTTGCCCAATAATTTGGTTAAAAAATAGATTTTAATAATACCTAAAATTAAAATAGTTTCCCTGAAAAGAATCAATTTACTTGTATAGCTTTAGTGTCATCGGAGTGCAGTTTGAAATTGGACTGAAAGCCTCGATAGAAAGGTGCCATCAACGCGCCCTGGTTGTCGGAGTGAGAAAGTCCGAGAGAATGGCCGAATTCATGGGCCGCCACTTGGAACAAGTTTGTGCCTGCAAAAAAATGATTTAATACTGCAAACATTCATTGTTTCTCAAAAAAAGAAATTCAGATGAGAAATTTAGTAATTAACAATGTAGAACTTTTATAAATAAAGGTGTATGATAAAGCATGTAAAGATGGGAGCGTAACGAAAGCAGGAGAAGGGAGAATGTGGTTCCTGAATATGTAGACAAATACTATAAGAATATGGCTTATTATGGCTTATTATGGAATATTATAAGAATAAGCTTAAACCTTAAGGTTTAACCCCTTAAGGTCAAAATTTTTTGTAGGGTTAAGTTATGAATGCGTGTATTTGAAACGCTACCAATTTGTACTGGTCGTCCTCAAAGGTTTAAGCTTAATAAATGAAGACAATGATTCGTGAAAAGGCGTCACATATGACATGCCAGTTTTGTTTGCAAGTGAAACCCAGAGAATGAAAAAAAAAATTCAAGCCTACCTCTGTGTGATTTGACGGTCCATGTTTCGGAAGAATCAAAATGGACGTCTCCTCCATAGATGGGAAAAAAAGCGTGGGCAAGAGTCCCTCCCGGGCCATCAAATGAGTCTCCATCCCCGTGTTCCCCTTTCTCAAAACGAATCTCAATGTGGAGTCTGCTGGAACTGTTCCTCAATTTTTCAAAGGTTAGGTCGGTGACATCTTCCCACACCTATGAAGAGGAACGCCTTAAACCATCAAATTTAACGTAATGAAACTTTCAATATCAAATGAAAAGCAACTAAATGTAAGTTGTGAAATGTGAAATACGAAAGTATTAAATGTAAAGTAACGGAACTTTAGATATCAAACTAAAAGCGGAAAACTTAAAGTACGAAATGTAAACTAGAACTAAATTACTCGTATTAGATGTAAAGTAATGGGATGTAAAATTGCTTGCTTGGTTCTCTGACGGGCAGTCAAAAAATAAGACTGAAAACTACTAACTGTGGCAATTATTTTCCCTACCTCTCCAGTCTCCACCTAAGCTCCTTCAGTACCAAGGATAATAATAAATTATGTTTTTACATTTATATTGTTTTAAAATGTCTTGACACATTGAAGCGCCGGAGGAGGTACCTAACGTTTAAAACCTCTTTCTAATATGAGAAAACGTATTGGTCAGAACTTTTCTATGCATAGGCTTTTTGCTGATAAAGGAATGATACACTAACCTTTCTTTGCAATCAATGATAATGAGTTGTTCGGCGTTAGTATTTGGTTTAGCGGAGGCTCGGTCGTAACATAAGTACCGCGCCTCTCCATAAAGCGTGAAAAGGGATTTTCTGGCAGCGGATGAATGTTTATACTTACCTTAAAGGCATTGGTGACGACTCTATCCACTTCGGCTTTCGTCAGATCTAGAGGGTATTTGGTGACCTTGTAGCTCAGATCCTTTACTCGCCATCTTGAACCTTCAGAAGAGAAATTTATTGTAAATGTATCTGTTTAGAATTAATTAAGTTACCCCTTCGCCGGTTGGTCTCCCTTATGTAATAATCTAGGCTGTGGGTTTTGTAATAAATATATTCAAGGTTGATTCCCATTATGCCATTAATGGTCCCAACTAGCACCATTCCCTTCTTTCTGAACTCGGTGTCACTCCTCGAGGCAAAAAGAAAACCATACTTTACTCCACACACTGCTTCCTTTTAAGGTGAAAGGAACCAGAACTTAATTTCATGCAACTTGACTGGATTTAAACTTTTTTTTTTTTCTGCAGGAAGGAGGGCCCAAGAGCGGGCTCTAATAGAAGTAGAAGGAGACAGCCGAAAACAAGGTCTAGGGACTTCGAGATGCCTGCACAGTCTGCGTTTGAAAGATTGGAGGTCACAGACAGGGGGGGGGGGTAAGATGGATTGAGGAAGCTGTTCCAGAGTTGACCAGTTGAGTAGATGAAAGATTGAGAATACCGATTAACCCTTGCGTTAGAAAGTTGGACAGAATAGGGATGAGAATATATCGAAAGTACTGGTACTCAATACTCTCTTTAAAGGAGAAGGCATGCAGTTAGAGTGTTCAGAAGAGCAGTGCCCGTTATATTAGCGATAGTAAAGAGAGTGTGACAAGAGAGAGGAATTGAAGACAATCAGTGAGAGGCGAGGAAATGATGAGACAAAGCCTTTGATTCGTATCCAGTCAAGTAGAGCTGTGTGGGTTGAGCCACCTCACACATGAGAAGCGTACTTCATACAGAGCAGACAAGACCACTGTACAGAGACAGCAACTGAGTGGATGTGAAGAAACTGCGGAGGCGGTACAGCACACCTAACCTCTTAAAAGTTGCTTTAGAAGGAGAGTATATGTGATCTTTCCAGGAAAGATCACGAGAAAAGAAAACACCAAGAATGTTAAGAGAAGAGGAAGGACGGAGTTGTGTATTGTTGAAGGTTGGGGGATAAGTGCCATGACATTTAACTTTTGAAGATACTGTATTTTGACGAAATATCTTCAAAAAAGCTCAAAAGTTATGGCAACTTTCAAGTTGGTACAACGTTTAACTGCGTTTTCTGGACTTTTTTACGTCTGTCGCTTAACCACTTCTTCCTAGGAGGGCCTCAATTGTAAACTGTTATTTACCATATAATAACGGCGGTCCTCTACAGTAGATGAATACAGCGATCTGTTGTGGAAAATTAGGTCTCTACCAGATAATTCCAAATATTCTCATTGTATGATGGACTTTGATGTCGATGTAAACTTTTTTTTTTTTTTTTTTTTTTTGTAGAAGTGGGTAACATGTGCGGGTCTGCTAAATTAAGTATAACTGATGTAGAAGTATGAGGTGTAACTAGCGATAATTTTACATATGTTGATGATACTCGTATGAATGGTACCACCAGATAGATCAATCATTGTCTCACTAGTAATAACCTAAAGGATCAAATTGTCAGTGTTCATATCCTACACGATTTCCTTCTTCCTGATCATAGACTGTTAGGATTATTAATTAACTTTACCAACGTATGTAATACACGGCATAACAGAATTGTTCTAATGTCAATATGCAGTAAACAATAGAATATAAAGACAAAGCAGTTCACCTCTTTAATTCTCAATGTAAACTCAAAGATAGGTATTATAGTGATTTAGTATCCATGTTAAGGAGAGCAGAAAACACCCTGATTAACTCTTACAACTATCATACTAAAGTTATTTCTGGACGGAATTATTTTACCCCTCTGAAGTTGGAATCGAAAGACGCTTACGATTTATGATGCCTTCATAGCAGACCCAGATTAGGACCCGTTTACATGAATATATGTCACTATAAAGCAACCATAAGGCGGTATAAACGGAAAGATGATTCTGTTCGAGCATCAAAAGCCTGTGAGGTTAAGTTAAATAATCATAATAAAAACTTTTGGAAATTTGTTAAGAAGGAAAAGTTTGTCAAAAATGCCCTCCCACCAACAATCGATGTGGTGTTGGGAGTGGAAGAAATTGCAAGGTTGTGGAAAAACCATTATTCAAACATTCTTAATAGCGTGGGAAGGGCTAATCTTAAGATGGGCTGCAGAAATGCCAGTGAGAAAGTCCAGAGAAAGTACGTGAAGGTCAGTTCCTTAAGTTAAGAGTCTTATTAAAGAGTCAAAGACTGGTTCTGTTTCAGGGGTAGATGTCCTATCGAATGAGCACTTAAAATATGCCAATGACGTCGTGAATCTGTATTTCTTATTGCTCTTCTCAGCTATGCTTGCGTATATATCTTGCCCCTTGTAAAAAATAAATATGGGGACATTCTATCCAGCAATAATTACAGGTCTGTTGCTATCGCCTCCTGCCCATCGAAACTACTAAAGAAATGTTTGTTACGTCGATTAATTGATTTACTGACGTCTCCTAATCAGTTTGGTTTGAAAAGGTCCCACTCAACTGATCTGTGTACAGTATGTATGTATGTATGTATGTATGTATGTATTGAAGGAAATTACATTTAAATAAACTGACAGTAATTCACCTATTTATAGTTGTTTTTTGGATACATGTAAGGCATATCATAGAGTGAACCACAATATTTTATCTAAAAAACTAGAGGACAGGTACATGTTACTATGTGCCTATTAAATTTATTGAAATTTCGGTATATCCGCCATTGTTTCACGGTTAGATGGGGCAATGTACTATCCGAGTGTTTTGGGTCCTCCTGCGGAGTGAGGCAAGGTTCCTTGCTCTCGCCTCTGTTGTTTAATGTATGCAGTATATTGCTGGGTTGATTGCTTCACTTAATGAGGCAAAAGTTGGATATTATATAGGTAATATGAGGATAAATAACAGTCTATGCTGATGATATGTTAATAAGTCCTTCTCTTAAAGGTCTGGATTGTCTTCTAAAAGTCTGCGAATTATATACGCAGAACCATGATATTCTTTTTAATGTTACAAAAACTAAGATTATACAGTTCCATGCAAAAAGCTCTAATCGGCCAGCTGATATTAATTTCAAAATAAGAGGTAAACCGATAGAGGAAGTTCAAGAATTTAAGTATTTGAGTTAAATTATCACCAGCTGCTTGAGCAATGACTCAAATATAAGAAAAGCAAACACACCTACAAGGAACTTCCGGTTCTGTACAAGTTAAGCTAAAGACACTCTCTTTCGTACCTTCTGCGCTCATATTTATGAGGCACCAACTCTGGGTAGATTATAAAAAGGGTTCTACCAGAACCCTAAATTGACTTTACATACCCTTGAGACTCCTATATAAGTTACCCCCAAGATGCTTAACTTCGCAAATGTTTGCTAACCACAATATCTCGAGCCTCCCGGAGGTTACAAGACGTGCTCAATACAGTCTAACACAAAGAATTAGAACAAACAGAGCTAACCTAATTAAATTAACCAAGTTATTCATCATCAGTTTCGCCATATGTCCTCTCAGCTATGGAATTCATGGTAATACTTTAATTTTCACTGTATATTATTGTCAGTTTGTGTATTACTAAATCAATTTTTCCACTTTCATTTTCATATATATATATATATATATCAGGGGCGGATCCAGGGGGGGCGGCGGTTTTCACGAAATTATTAGCTTTTTTGGTTGTATATTAAATTTGTTATGTAAAGATATGCGCTCCCCTCACCCGAAAAGAAAGTCTGAATCCGCTTCTGATTATATATATTATATATAATATATATTAATATATATATATATATATATATATATATATATATTGTTCTAAAGTTCATAATTATGTGGTGTCGCTATATTTGTGAGAAGAACTCACAATAAATGGTCACAAAACCAACTGAAGTAAACAAAATAATTTTGTCCCAAACGAGCGACCCATTTTTCAAGTTTTATGGGCTCTCATATTTATGATAGTACTACCTCGGTTAACCTTGGTTTTGCTTTCGCCCGAATTGTTTAATCTGACGAAGGTCAAGCTTGTTGCTCCACCTTAGACCTACAGTTTAACGTGGAATCCTACCCAACGACCCACTATGGGCGGTCAGAAATTATAAAGTCCCCGCCCGGACTCGATCTCATGACCTCCCGATCAGCAGCCCAACATCTTGACCACCAGGTTACCCAGGGTACCCATTTAACTACCAATTATTTTTATTGTATGGATGAACACCTGGGTTTGCTGCGCGCCGCCTGCCTTCACCGGGAATCGAACCCGGGGCCGGTGAATTCGTAGTCAGAGATACCAACCACCATGTGTGTGTGTGTGTGTATATATATATATATATATTATAATATATACACACACACACACACGAGGGGCGGTCAAAAAATAAGTTTACACCGCGTATAATTTCGTAACTAAAGAACCGACATTGATATGTTTGTATCAGGTGAATTCGTTAATCATTGTTGGCAACACTGCACGTCGATTCGGCTGCCATCTATCGTACATTGGTTATATGAGTCAGCTGAACATGGCGGCTCGACTGGAACAGTGCCATAAGAAATAATCACATGGATTCAAATCTGGTGAGTACGTTAACCAGGACCATCCAAATCCAAAGCGTCCAAGATAACGATTCGAGATGACTATCATGAAAATGTTCACTAAAAGGAAATCAAGAATAGCATTTGCCGTATGTGGCCTTGCCCCATCTTGTTTGAATAATGTTTTCACGTGAATAAAATTTGTTCACATGAATAAGTTCTCCGGTGCTCCATTGCTGTTGTGACAACAGAACCAGTGTTGTAATTGAAATACTTTAATAAATATAAGCAATTCAAATTAGAGCGTCTTTTTTTGGATAACCCTGTATATATATGCAGTAGATATGTTCAATATAAACCAGAGATGAGTACCAGAATGTATTTCTATAGCTATACCCATGCCCCAAAATCTAAACAAATTATTTCGTCCTACATTGTTATTCTATCCCTGAGTCAGTGTACCCACCTTAACTTCATTTTACTTGATTTAACTCTGAACATATCCTAACTTCACGTAACCTTAAATACCCTAATAAACTTAACCTGTCCTCTGACCTGACATGACCTGACCAAATCTATAACCCAAACTAGCCCTTACGTAACTTAATTTAATTCAATTAATTTAATGGTTAAGTTATAATTATATTAAAATTATGGTTAACGTTTTATGACGTTATATGACCTAGTGCTTACCTTGTAGAGCGTACCTCTTCTTTCGTCTCGCGTTCGACCCAAATCCGACCTTGTCTTTGACTCCACACCGAGGCATGTTCATCATGCGAATGGTCTCTTCATCCATCTCTCCCGTTATATTCAGGTTGGCAAACGCCTGAGAAAATGGTTGGTATTAATTAATTAATAATTAACCACTAACTAGGTGGTACGTCACCGCACCTAAAGCATACAATGCCAACCCCATTTAATGCCAGTAACTGAATGGCACTCTGGTTATGAAAGAAAGGTGTTAATTATTCAAATGTTATGTAGGAATTTTCTCACACAGTTCTTTCGCTGCCAGTAATTTCATCTAAATTATGGATAGCAAGGCCTTAATATGTCTTTCTATAATCAATTATCCTACGCACACACGCACACGCACACACACACACACACACACACACACACACACAGAATTAGAATGATTTCTTTTAATTCTTCGTGTCAGGGTTTAAAAGCGTCACGTCTATGTGTATGTCGACTTGGCGCTTTTTAATCCTGATGCGCAAAATTGGAAAAAAATTGCGATTAAAAGGATTAACACTATTTAACAGGATAAACAGAATAAAATTACGAAAGGATTGCAAGGAATAAGAGGATTAAGAGGACTAACATTATGAATAGGATTAAAATGACGACAAGGATTAACGGAATTAAATGGATTAAAATCAGTAAACGATTAAAATTATTAAAATTTTAAGAGGAAAATTACGAGGATTAAGAAAGAATTGGGATGAATCGACGGATTAAGAGGATTTACAAAAGATTATTACGATATACAAAAGGGATTAAGTGGGGTGAAAAAGGATAATCAGGATTATGCGGATTAGGAGAAGGGTGAATATGGCATAAAAGCAAATCTTACTCGAAGACGACTCTATAATTTTGCCTCGACGAGTTATGCTCTACGTCAATAACTTGGGAAACTGGGTCTTAATGGGACTCGAACCCGCGTGTCGTGGTCTTATAATCAGTTCTCCTACCTATCCCACCATCCAAAACTCCGAAAAAGGTTTATTCAAGCGAAGTCAATGTTTATTCTGCTCGATGGAGCTATTTAGATGGCGTGATCGGTAGTAGAGCTGACTTTGAAACCTCTCGACCCGGGTTCGAATCCCACTAGCTCTTAGTTTACCATTTTATTTCCATTTCTCTTAACATTTTATTGAAATGCGGTCATGGCACTTTAAATGAATTTATAATTGCTAGGAATTGTCCCAAAAAACTCATTCTGAATTTGTAGAAAATCCTATGTTAATTGATGTTATATTTGATAATGATAAATGGCAGGAGACAGATCCCATTAAAAAAAAAAGGTACATTATCCACCAACACGCAGTTAATTAAGCAATAAAATTACTAATATATATATATATATGATGGTACAGTTACAGCTTTACTGCCCACAACATGGGTCATAAAAATAATCTTTTTTATACCATGTAATTTGAAGTTACAGTACATACGAAACTCTTGAAAAAAAAAAATGTATTTGTAAAAACTATTGAAGTTTTATTACACACAAACAAGTAATTAAAAATATAAAAAACAAATAAAATAATCTCTCTCTCTCTCTCTCTCTCTCTCTCTCTCTCTCTCTCTCTCTCTCTCTCAGGTTCTGCGTGCAACAACTGCACTGCATCAGCGTGAAAGCGAAATGTGACTTGACCTTCTCTGATTTCATCTGGGGGTTTCCTCAACGAAACCATTAACAATAATGTCACGATACATCTGCTTAATTTAAATGTGTCCTGAACAGGGGGGCCGAATTTAGGGGGGGGGGCGAGGGGGGCGACCGCCTCCCCAAACCATGAGGCCTCTAAACCTTAAAGGTAAAGAAAATGAAAGAAAGAAAGATTAGAAACATAGAGAAGAGATAATACAAAATTAGAGTGAAGCACCTATAAAAATAATCGCTGTTGCTTTCCTTTCGAGAACGGTCTCTCTCAACGTACACACTGCGTGTAAAATGGTGGACTCAATTTGTTGATACCGCTCGCCACCACACTGTTGTTGTCAACTGAAAAAAACCTGGCCAAGGATTAGGGGTGAAAAATAAGCACATCAGAATTTTGATGTTACGTTTGGTACTTTAATAAAGTTGTAGGCATAGGCGTATGAGGCGAGGGGTCTGGGGGGCGGCAGTCCCCCCCCCCCCCAGGACTAGGGAATTGAGCATTTTCAGGGCAAATTTAGAAAAGTTGTAGCAAAATTCTCATTTTTGTAAATTGTAATATTTTTTATATCAAAAAGGCTTTAATATATGTTACTCATACTCAAACCTTTGTGTTATTTTATGCTACACATAGAACTTTTGCAGAAATCAGGGCACCCTGAAAATTTTCAGGGCAAATTTCCGCCACCACCCCCCAGTAAAGTGCCATCCCATACGCCTATGGTTGTAGGTGTACCCTTTTCGTGGTTACTTTTCAAGCAATGTGCATTGTGCAATTGTTTCAGAGGTATTTGTAAGCCGCCAAGTGAGGATGCATGCACTGAGGTATGCGGGTATAATGGGCAAAAGAGCATATAGGGGCGCATTAATGTTCAAAAGCGAGTTATTTAATAGATATTTTTCTTTAATTACCCCTAATGATGATGCTTAATAAAATAGTAAGTAAATGTTGTTGCGCTAATTTTATGCCTCACTGGAGCTTACTGTCATCTTAAGGAATTGACTTCTTTGACCAAAAACGGCTACCTTCCTGTATTCTTTTAGGCAGAATGAATATGTGATAACCATTGGCAATTCTCTCACACCAGTTGCCTGCCAATGTATTATAATCTCAGGTTCTGGAAGGTGACCCCCCCCCAAAAAAAAATTGTGCTCTGGGTCGGCCTCTGGTCCTGAACAGCCCCCTCACACTCACAAAAACCTAAAATAGGGAAAGGAAAACCTTAATGTTGAATGCTGGGTGATGTGACTAAGGTCTGTCGTGAATCTAACGACATTCTACAACATATAGTTGAAACGAGCAATAAACTTGGTCTGAAATTTAATATAAAATCTTTTGAAAATAGTGAAGAATTTTGATAATTTCTAAACTCATTTTTAGTGTGTAGAAAAATGACTACTGAATTTGGTCAAAATTATTATTTACTGCTGGAATTATGGAATTATCAATATTGGTAGGTAAATATTCAACATTAAATTATATAATTTTAAAAAATTATAATGGAATTTCTTGACCATGAATTCAATATGGAAACCATTTTTTGTTTGATTTTTCCCGAGAGCCAGAACTCGAAATTAATTTAGTTACCCTTCAATAATATAATCTTAAAAGATTTTAATTCGATAGTTCTCGCTGAATAAATGTTAGAAGTTAATAGAAAACTGTTTTTAATTACTATTTTGTCAACTCTTTCAGAATAGTCTCAAACAACGCCAAAAATTAATTATCAAAGGACACTCGTGAAATTCTGAAGGTCAAAAAAATGAAAATAGTCATGGATTTCCAAACAATGTTTTTGAACAAAACATTTAAGACGTTTTTAATTCAAAATCCTAATGAATACCTTTAAAAAAAATAAGAACCTTCTAAAGAATGATGAGGTTTTTAAAGATTGCTTTAAGAACGCCATAAAAAACTCAGAATGTTCTCAAAGTATGAAATGTACATTTAGGTGACTATCATAAAACTGGCATCAAACTATCACGCACTATCAGACCCACGATCTAAACCAGGTGTTTTGGAGATTAAAAACTCTTAACGAGCATTTTCAAAGACTCTTATTACTTTCTCTTAAAACCTATCACAGTGGGATTCAAAGTATTCTCAAACTTGTGAATAAAAAAGGGGAGTTCGATACCTCTCCAAGAACCCTGAAAGAATTACCAGAGACTTTTAACAAAATGGCGACATGATACTTAAGAAACACTATTAAGGAGAATTTGTATAGAAAACAAAGTTATACAGTAGGCCTACGCTGATAACGCGAAATTACATTACGAGATACCCCAGATAACGCGGTCCGCGTTATCTATTGTTAAAAATTACATTTTTTATTAAAAACAAATAATAAAAATATGAGAGACATAAATTGAAATAAAATTAAATATAACAGCGTTACGTCACACTTCATGTCACTTACTCGCAGTTTCAGTCTTTCGGTTAGCGTCGTCTGACCACGGTTGCTAGGGTCCTGGCTTGAATTTTGCTCCTTTAGTTTATAAAACAAAGCGTTATTCGTGTCCTTGACCGCGTAATCAAAATAAGTGTTCTATATTTTGCCGTGGTATTCGCGTACCACATTATCAAACACCACGTTATCAGCGTATTCTACTATAGGAGGCTCAAAGGACTTTGAAAGTACTCCGAAAAGCCCGTAAAAGGTCTGTCTAAAACACTAAAACTACTGACCTGAAACTCTATAATGGCCTGCCTAAAAGAGTGGCCAGAGATGAGAGCCCCCGTCTTTGGATTCGACAATGAGGAATTCATGTAGCCGTATCTCGTCAGGTACACCTGCAAATCAAAGCGAAAATAGTCTAAACATTACATTGAAAGTATCTACCTGTGTGTGTATATATATATGAGATGCTGATGATAATGCTGATAATAATGATGGTGATGTCTGATGTTTGTTTATACACGCCTAAATGGCTACGATAATCCACACCAAAATTTAGTATACACATTAAGGGAGAACCAGGGAAGGCTTCAGTAACACTCCCAGCCCCCCCCCCCGGCTGTGTTCCGGGGGGAAAGGGGGGGGTTGCTGCGCAAGGCACAGCGGGCGTTCTAGTGTGTATGTATATATATATATATATATATATATATATATAGTATATATGTTAAAAATGAACAATGAATATTCAATATTCATTTTTAACATGAGAAACCAAAATCGCCTGATGCGATTTTGGATAACAAATTTATTTGTTGCTTTCTATTTTTGTTTGTGTCGCAACCATACGATCTACCATTGATATGGTTTAGTCGTATCCATATTTCCATTTTTCATTTGTTATAGAAATTATTATAATTAATTATGATTGTCTTGCATCTAACCCGTAGTTGTACTTACTCCTTAATACCCATTCTGTCTTTAATTCGTTCTTTTGAATCCTCCCGTTAATGACCTACACTGTACGTATGACAATTTGAATGGATGTGACGTCATAAAGTAGCTTAATTCACTTCACATTTTCCCGTCAATAATTTCCCTTCATCGTATCTCTAGTATTCAATGTATGAAAATTCTTTAACAATAATAAGAACTGTGCACTCTATAAGTATAAATATAACTATTATTCGACCATAATTCCCCCCCCCCATACGTTCATATCTTATCTTGACCATTGTCCTATATCAGTTTTACTAAATAATATTTTGCTCGTATCAGTCTATGAAATGCAAAACTTTATGCATTCGTTCGAAATCGTCCAAATACGTTTGCATGTATTTTTTTTATTATTTTTTTTAGTGCGTTCACCCCTCGCAAGATATTCATAAATGCTTATGCAAGTGTACGCAGTTCGCTAATCACAGCAAAAACAAGCTCTTCTGAGCTAAAAACTCCCTTCGCTTGCCTCGGATTTATAACACAGTATCATGCGTTATGTTATATCTCGTGTGTGCCCATGTACTTTGTGTTGTACTAATAACCATATATAATAACCATATATAAATATAAAAACACTGTACGAATTGTAAACGACGAAATGTACTTCAATAAAATTGTAATTAAATGTAATAATTTAATGTAATGTACTTTAATAACGATAATTAACGATAATAAGCGAATGTGAATCATTGATAATTGTAATCATAATTGTAATGAATCAAAATTACAAGTACTCAATGATGTACTTAGATTGTACTTATGTACTACTACAAAATTATATCGCCTTCAGAAATGTATACTCGGCGAAAATACGATTAGTTTTTATTTTGTTTTTTTTTTAATTTTTATCTGGAATCTTTCATCTGATCATGTGTTTAAAAGGGGGGAAACTTAACCTTCAAACTGCATTCCCCCAAAATTTAAATTATATGTATAAAGCATGTAATTGTAAAAGTCACTTCTTCTGCTTCTTAGACTACACTCCCTTGTTAGCAGCCTCGCTGCGAGGAGGGGGCAGAGGCCCCTTGCCTCCTTAAAATTTTTAGATTCTGGCCTGAGCCATGGTCGAAAGAGGTCGAACCTCTACCCCTGTGAATTCAGAGCACTATCTGTACATTTTTAGAAGTAAATTACAGTGAGAGAAACTTTTTATTTTTCTCCTTCGAGTTGGGCTCTCTTCCGAGAACTTAATAAATAGAGAAAATAGTTCCCGATAAGTTATAAAAAGAAAATCGGCGAACCGTCAGAGAAAGTATCAGAGTATTATAGAAAGAGAAGAATTAACAACTGTCGACCCTATAGCGAGAGAGAAGAAAAAAATTAGATTATAGAAGAAAAGTATCGCGAGAAAATATCCGTTGCTGCCTCCCAACCAGAACCCCCGTCGATTCGAACCACCCCAGGGCCATAGACGAGGAGGGGTTATAACATTATATATATATATATATATATATATATATATATATATATATATATATCCCCGCAAGGGGGTTCTAAGCTCGTGCTCTAGAGTGCTCTTTGTGCTCGTTTGTACGTGCTTGTTCCTGGAGGTTTCACGTGCGCCCTCCCGGCCCTAGCACCCAAGGATGATGGGGCTCGGCCCTGCAGTCATTGTCATCCTTGGTCTTTTTCCACTTCAACTGTCCCCTCCACCCTTTCTTTTTCCTCTGTCTTTCCTCTCACTTTTTCTTTGTTTTTCCGCTGAGATATGCCCTTTAAATAGAGGCGAATCGGTTCTTCCTGAACTAAAAAAAAAAAAAAAAAAATATATATATATATATTAGAATTCAAGATTATATTTATCTCCATAGTTTTGTTTTTAGGACTTTCTTGGTGACCATGGTTTTGATTCAGCATTAAACTGCTGGTCCCCGTTTGCAAGAAAGTAAAGAGGTAAGAAAATAATAACATTAAAAAAAATTAATGATTTGATTTAGCTCTATTAATATAAATAAAATAACGTTATTGGTCAAACATTTAATAATGTACGCAATCCATGTGATGATGTACATAATGTACGAAATCCATGTAATGATGTACATAATGTACGCAGTCCATGTGATGTACGCAATCCATGTAATGTACATAATGTACGCAATCCATGTAGTGATGTACATAATGTACGCAATCCACGTGATGTACATAATGTACACAATCCGTGATAATGTACGCAATCCATGTAATGATGTACATAATGTACGCAATCCACGTGATGTATATAATATGATCCTATTAAATGGTTAAACCAACCATGCAATGATCCTACTATTTGTTTGTTAACAAATGTAAATTGTGGTTGGATTAACCATCTAGATTGGTTGCTATGGATACTTAATCATGTTGTCTAATTGTCGTTACCATGGTTTCCTGAAAAGGCACAGTGTACACACCATAATAGTTTTAACGAAATCGATCTCGTCCATGTTATTTCTCCTAGATTCATTCGGAGTGTTTTGCTTATCGTTTCTCGGTGGATGGGTGTGTGGGTGGAAGAGGAGTTGAAATAACTGCTTGGTGTGCTCTTAAGGGCGTTTATTATTATTATTATTATTTATTATTATTATTACGATAAAGGAAGTATGACAAAATGGTCATTCGAAGAGCACCTTCAAATCACCTGCAATAAATCAGGCAAAGCGGGTCCTTGAGATATATTCAATTGGGTATTATGCCCCAGCATACCCATTAATCATCCTAATAGCCTAAATGCCCCGCGTGTGCATGCACTGTTTATTATGGAGGTGCTTCAGAATAATATATATATATATATATATATATATATATAATACAGAGCTGGGCACTTGCGGCATATTTTGCGGTACTGCGGTACTGCGGTACTACCAAACCGGTACCAAACCGGTACGCGGAAATTTGAATGCGGTAGCGGTACTGCGGTACTTTCAGCGATCCTTTGCGGTACTGCGTTATGCGGTCCCGGTTTGATAGTTTGGTAGTACCGCAGTACCGCAAAATATGCCGCAAGTGCCCAGCTCTGTATATATATAGTATATATATATATATATATATATATATATATATATATATATATATATATATATATTAGTTTTAAAACAAAGCCTAATCAATTCGTTTTAAAACAAAGCCTAATCAATTCGTTTTGGGTAAATTTTTAGAGCAAAAAAAAGCGTTTGTTTCGAATCAAAGTGAAAAGGACAAATAAGTCGAACAAAAAAAAGGATTTAAACAAAAAAAAAAAAAAAAAAGTAAATAAACAATTTCTTGTTTAACCAAAACAAATAAATTAACAAAAATAAATTAAATTGTACTTACGCAACTTTAATTGTAATTAATTCTAGATCTGTGATTTAACCTTGTTAAAGTCACGGTTAACGAAGTTACTCATACACGAAAGAGCCAAATGAAACCAGCCATGAATTGTCACAAGCAAGTCTGATAACTGGGGATGGGGAGCGGTGACGAACCCGCTGCACGTAATATATTTGTCTCTACTTATTCTTCCTTTTAAAGGGAACTTATTTTTCTCGGTTGGTAGCGTACCGCCCTTCTCAGTCCTCTCTGGTGGACGAAGTGCGTAAAAGGGAACAACTAACCAACGAAGGAGTCGTGTCGACATAATTACTTATAAAAAAGTTATTTAGAATTCCTTTTGACTCATTTTGGTAAGTTCTTCTCAAATGTGAATCCAGAATTGGGTTCCGTAATTTTGGTATGATCTTCTCAAATATGAGTCGAGAAATGGATTCCCTAATTTTGGTAAGTTCTTCTCAAACATGAATCTCGAATTGGATTCCGTAATTTTGGTAAGTTCTTCTCAAATATGAATCTCGAATTAGATTCCATAATTTTGGTAAGTTCTTCTCAAATATGAATCTCGAATTGGGTTAACTAATTTTGGTAAGTTCTTCTGAAATGAATCTAGAATTGGATTCCCTAAATTCAGCAGGTCATTGATTCGACCGCTTTTAGGCAGTTGTTGAAGAGGAACACTGATTAATTACATTTCGATTTAACAGTAATGTTAATTACTGTTATCATCTGGACTCTGATCGGGGATGGAATTTGTAATGTAACGAGAGATTATAATCAGTATTGGAATATTTTTCTAATTTTTTAACTCATAAATGTTATTAATACCCAGCTCCCTTTTGCGAGGAGTGAACAAGAAATAAACTGGGACTTTGGGGGTCACACGCTGTACATTCAGAATATTTTATAATGTAATTTAGCGTTGTTGAGAGCTCATTTTTATATAATTGCAATGATTAAGGTGGGAGGCAACAAACCCCACGTGATAATTACCCCATTTACCCCCATTTTAGCCACTCGTAATCGAATTGCGAATATTTAAAACCATTTTAACAAACAAAAACCTCATAATTCGACAAAATTAGGTCGAAGAAAGTCAAATTTGGGGTTCGAAACGTCAGTCAATGTGATTAGCTTTTAATTAAGGGGGGGGGGGATTTTTCAGCTGAAAGAGTTCATATCGGGAAAAGGGTGAACCTTTTAAAAAAAAATTTGGATCACCTGAAGATCAGGGCCCCCAGCCTCAATTATCAAATATCTTCGTTAAAAATTAACGAAAATATCACTTAACCTAACCTAACCAATCGTCAAGGGTGTACAGTTGACCTAACCGGGCATTCAATTTAATTTATTATATTTGGTACTGTAAAGCAGAAAACAAGAATACATGGGGCCCCTGATCTTCAGGTGATCCAAAAATTCTTCTAAACAAAGAGCTACGTAGTAGCCACGAGCGAACACCGCTTCACCTTATCTCAGCAAAGTTAATCGACGTAGGGTATGTTCGTAAGTAGTTGGATGGGTGACCGTCGTCCGCGTCTAAGTGGTGTCACGTGACCCTATTATGAAAGATCTTATAAAATACCCCAAAATACTTTTATCGTTACTCGTCTGACCAAAATGGCGTTGATTAAAAATGATAATCAAAACACAAAGTCCGATCAAAAATGTAGTTCTCAAAAGGGCTACAAAATGTTAAAAAATGTCTCAAGCTAAATGTCTTCGACGGACATTTTGAGGAGGAGATTGTAGATACCAATCAACCAGGGAAGTACTCCAAGGGGGGAAGTTAGGCAGGAGACGGAGTGCTGGAACTCCCGTTTCTCTTGTCACTGTCCTCCTTAGTTGATCTTTTTTCGTGTCTCATCTACCCTGTGAGCAGTCCAGTGTGCTCTCAAACACACACGCTTCTCCCTCTATTATTCACCACACATACATACATACAACACACTGCACAATCTTTTCAAAAATTATAAAAAATAAAGTGACTGAGCTTCAGAGACCTTGATTTTGGTTCGCTCTTTCTTATAAAGGGGGAGCATTTCTGCGAGCAAAAAACGCTCTTGGCCCCACCTTTCTACGTAAAAAAAAATACCCACGTTCTTGCATGAGACTTCAGAAGTTCATCCATTTAGAAGCTATCCCACTACCTGCATGGGGTTGAGCGTGTCCCGAAGATCAGCTGAGTCCGAGCAGAAACAGGATGAGTAACCGGCCCAACCCCACCAGATGCCAGCAGCTAGGAGCGAACTCAGAGCCTTACCGCCCAGAGCCCGATACCGTAACCACTGAGCTACAGGGTACTCAGATATTGCCCTTAAGACATAGTTTAGAAGAAAATAGTATCACTGTGCAAATTACGAGGGCCACTCAATATATTTTGCACCACCCTTTTTTTTTTTTCCAAGTTTCCTTGTAAGTTCCAGAAATTTTGTACACAAGTAGTTACATACCTTTTTTACAAGTTTTTATTTTTCCACATAGTCTTCATCCTTTTCTACGGCTTTCCTCCACCTCGAAATAAGGACCTTTATTCCTTGCTGGTAAAAGTCCGGTGGGTTCCGCTGGAGCCACCTCTTAACCTCCTCAACAACTTCATCGTCACTCTGAAACTTTCTTCCACGAATAGCATCCTTCATTGGCCCAAACAAATGGAAATCTGAAGGTGCCAGATCCGAGCTGTATGGAGGGTGGGGTAACACAATCAAGCGCATTTTTGTGATAGCCTCTCTCGTTTGCAAACTGTTGTGTGGTCTTGCGTTATCGTGCAAAAGAAGGACGTTTTCCAGTTTTCTCTCCGGTTGAACTCACTTTATATGTCTCTAGAGTCTCTGTAGGGTAGCAATGTATGCCTCTGAATTGATTGATTGTCTTTTCTTCATAATGTCCACCAGACTAACCCCTTTCATGTCTCAGATGATGATGGCCATAACCTTTCCTGCAGAGGAAACCATTTTGAACTTTATCTTGCGTGGCGAGTCTGCGTGATGCCACTCCATGGATTGGCGTTTTGTTTCAGGTTATAATGTTATAATGTTTCAGACCAACAAAGACCCTAGGATCCACTCATGGCTGGTCTACCTAACTGTGTTCGTAATCGTGTATTGTGTATACACATACGAGGAAAAGTGTAGGTGTGGCTGTAAAGACTGTACAGTAATGTAGAAATGTGTGTGCACCCATTATGGGTCTCCCATTTAAAGGTGTTTGTGGGGCAAGTGAAGATCATGAGTTTTTCAATACCTCACAGTACTATGGGGGGCACCGCTCGGCAGAGGAATCTCTTTAAATGGGGTGTGTAAGGACAGAGAGTATCCCCTAACCCAAGACGCTGCCTCCCTATATCCCACAACACTTGTGTTGAGCTGTGGGATCTATCCCCACAAAGCCTTAATTTTACTACCTTAAACTATACCCTTTCTATCAACATGCGCGTCCAATCGATTCTTAAACATGTTTATAGACGTGCTACTAATTACTTCTACCGGCAAACTATTCCAGCTATTTACTATTCTATGCGTAAAAAAGTTTTTCGCAACTGCTGTCTCGAACCTTCTACTTGTCAACTTACACCCGTTATTTCTAGTCCTATTATATTGAGATATTTCGAAAAAGCTATCTCTATCTACGTTATCAAATCCATTCATAATTTTGAAAACCTGGATTAGATCACCCCTTAACCTCCTAGTCTCGAGTGTAGTCAATTTTAACTCTTTAAGCCTATCCTCGTACGACTTTGACCTAAGAGACGGAATCATCTTAGTTGCTCGTCTTTGAACTCTTTCGATTTTGTCTATATCTTTGCGCATATGCGGATTCCAAAATTGGACCGCGTACTCCAAATGGGGTCTAACTAATGATTTATAAAGAGGAACTATAATATCGCGCGATTTGTACTCAAAATTTCGAGCTATAAAACCTAACACTTTGTTCGCCTTATTGACCGCCGCTGTACTTTGTTTCGCTACTTTTAAATCACCAGTGACTATAACTCCTAAATCTTTTTCCTGCTCTACGCTTGTTAAATCTTTCCCTGACATACTATACGCGAACCTATATGCATAATTTTGCACTTATCCACGTTAAATCTCATTTGCCATGTGACTGACCAATCAACGATTTTATTCAGATCTTCCTGAATTTTACCTCTATCTTCGTCATTAATCGCCCTACCACCCAGCTTCGTGTCATCCGCAAACTTTGAAACTGTACTGACTAGGCCGACATCTAAATCGTTAATATATATAAGAAAAAGCAAGGGGCCCAATACAGAACCCTGAGGAACGCCACTCGCTACATTAGCCCAACACGACTCCGCTCCATCAACGACCACCCTCTGTTTCCTGCCTCGCAACCATTCTTCTAGCCAATTTATTACTACACCCCTGATTCCATGAGCCTTAGTTTTTTCAATCAGTCTTTTGTGCGGCACGGTGTCAAACGCTTTTTGAAAATCTAAATACACTACATCAACCGCCCGATGTCTATCGTAAACGTTAACCACGCTTTGGAAAAATTCTAAAAGATTAGTTAAGCAAGATTTGTTTCGCCTAAAACCGTGCTGCGTATTTCTGACCAGATTATGCACTTCTAAGTGTTCGACTATACGATCCCTAATTATTGATTCCAGTAGCTTACCTACAACAGACGTTAAACTGATTGGCCTATAATTTCCCGCCGCACCTTTATCGCCTTTCTTAAAGATAGGTGTTACGTTCGCTAACTTGAAATTATCTGGTACGCACCCCTCAGAAATAGACGCATTAAAAATCTTTGTTAGCGGCACAACAATGCTATCTTTTAATTCTTTTAGTTGTATGGGATATATGGAATCCGGACCCGGTGATTTACGCGTTTTCATTTTATCAATATAGCGCATTACTTCCCCTTCACTAACGACAATATTATCCAAAATATTACCATTATCAAAAGGTATTATGTCTATGACCGTAGGGATATTCGTTACATCTTCTATAGTAAAAACTGACGTAAAAAATTCGTTTAGCAAGGTAGCCATTTCCTTGTTTTCAGAGACTAGATCTCCATTTCCATTTTTTAATGGACCTAAGACACTTTTTACTGGATTTCTATTATTGACGTATTGAAAGAATCGAACCAACGACTCGGAAGCAATTTCTTTTCTTTTGGGCTTTGTGAGCTTCAGTCAGTTGGCGAGGAACAAACCGTGAACACACTTTTGAGTATCCCAGTTGCTGAATTATCGTATTCACACTTCCTTCACTAATTCCTAGCTCCAGTGATAGCTCCTTGTATGTAACGCGCCGATTTGATCGAATGATGCTGTTAGCACGTTGCACAGTGTGAGATGTCACAGCCGATGCCGGTCGACCGCTGCGTGGCTCATCATCGATGATGGCTCTCCCTCTCTCCGATGATCTCACACGTTTAGACCAGCGTCCATCTGTGCTTCGATCAACAGCAGCATCTCCGTAAGCGTTTTGTAGACGTTTGGGAATAATTCCAACTGTTTCCTTCTCTGCGGTTAAGAACTCGATAACAGCTTTCTGTTTACGACGCACATCACTGTCAGACGCCATTTCCGAAACTGCGTTAACCATCAGTTTTATACAAGGAGTGGAGGTTCAAACTGGAAAAATCCGGTTATTTGAAGCGCAGAAAATTCAAACTACGGCCCAAAAGACATTTCAGCCCCATGGCCTATTATTTAGCTATGAAAAAGGGGTGGGGCAAAATATATTGAGTGCCCCTAGTATAATCACCCTAAGTGATTTTTAACCAACAAAAAATGGGACGTTTAATAAACGCCAATAAAAGTTTATAAAACGTTTATAACTCAATAGCAGTTTTACAAAAAGCCAATAAAACGTTTAAAAAAGTCAATAAAGCGTTCACAAAACTCCAATATAACGTTTCTAAAACGTTTATTAAACATCAATAAACCGTTCACAAAACGTCAATAAAACGTTTATTAAACGTCAATAAAACGTTTATTAAACGTCAATAAGACTTCAATAAAACATTTATTAAACGTCAATAAAACTTTAATAAAGGTCACTAAAACGTTCACAAAATGCCAATAAACGTTAATAAAACGTCAATAAAACTGTTATTAAGCGTCAATAAAAGTTTAATAAAACGTTTATTAAACGTCAATAAAACGTTGAAAAAACGTTGAAAACGTTGAAAAACCGTCAATAAAACGTTGAAAAAACCAATAAAACGTTGAAAAAACGTCAATAAAACGTTGAAAAAACGTCAATAAAACGTTGAAAAAACGTCAATAAAACGTTGAAAAAACGTCAATAAAACGTTGAAAAAACGTCAATAAAGCGTTGAAAAAACGTCAATAAAGCGTTGAAAAAACGTCGAAAAAACGTCAATAAAACGTTGAAAAACGTCAATAAAACGTTTATAAAACTCTCAGCCTTTCTATCGATCATCGACAGAAGATGAACAGTAATAATTATGGGGGTCTACTTTACCATCAAATTAAACTCTAACTTCAAACACAATTCTTGCTGAGCATCTATCTGCCCATAAATTCATATAAGATGGCATCAAAACATTTATTTATTTTCATTAAAATACCTTTAAAAGTTCACGACTAATTAGTAATATTTGGATGGAAGATTATTAAGCTTTAAACGATCGGATAAATCTGGAATTTGTTTTTCAAAATGGTATCTGGAGAGTTTATTCGCAGTTTGCTTCCCTGCGATCCGTAACTGTCCTTTACTCATAAATGTACCTTTGCTTAGGTATAGTTAAGTTAGATTAAAATATATTTGGTCAGATGCATTCAATTGGGTTAGATAAAGTCGTTTCGGCATCTTTGTTTTCGGTAAAAATTTCTCGATTTCTTATAAATTTGTTCTAACGACATCTGATCGACTTGATATAAAATCGACAATTTTATGTGGGTTAGATTTGTTAGGTTATGTTAGAATAGGTTATGTTAGGTTTTTAGCGTATCGATTTTATGTTTTGTTTTGTTTTTGGAGATGGGGAGGGGAAACAAAAAGTAAAAAAACAAAATTGGATCTCTTGAAACGTTGTTTTTGATGGTGGACACATTCCATTACATAACTTTAGTCTTCAGTAAATTTACAAATCGAATTTCATTTAATGAAACGTTGTTTTTGTTGGTGGACACATTCTATTACATAAATTTAGTCTTCAGTAAACTTACGAATCGAATTTCATCGATTTAATCGTTGACTGATATTTCTGGAATCCTCCACATCATACATACGAATCATTTTCCCATCACAATCCTCCCCTGCCCCTTACCAAGTGGACCTCGCAAAAGATACCCCATATCACGAACGAATCTATAGAATTCAGCTCTTGAAGTGCGTGAAACTCTTCGGTCTATTATTCTCGTCATCGGAAAATTTGAGGAGTAGAGAGTTTGCTCCCATCTCAATTTCTTGGAATTATCTCCTTCTTCAGAGAAATCTGACGCAAACTCTCAAAGAGAGAGAGCCATTTGTGTTGAATTACTTAACCAATTTAAGTTGTCCTCAATCTGCAAATGGGTTTTTAACTTTTTACACACGAAATTGCGCAAATCTTTGAGAGCAACGTTAACTTATTAAACAACTGTTCTTTGTCAGTCTTTTCATACGCCAATTTTAAATAGGAATGGCGTACCGGTGTATAGGTATAGAAATAAGCTTACAATACTGTATAGGTATAGGGCCAGCTTACAGATATTAATAGGCTAATACGAAAATTATCGAAAAAAAGAGGTAATGCGATACTTTTTGCAAATTAAACACTGAAAAATAAATTTGGAAATCACTTAAAATCGATCATTTACGAGGTAATATTTCGGACATTCGTAAATAAACGACATTTTGATAAGAAATGTGATTTTTATAGAGTAATTTTTTTTTTATCTTTGCACTACATTACGCTTTACCCTTCTTCTGAGAGAGAGAGAGAGAGAGAGAGAGAGAGAGAGAGAGAGAGAGAGAGAGAATTATAATAAATTTAAAATAGTTTAATTAAAAACACGAAAATTAAAAAAAAATAAACCATTGAATAAATGAATGCGAGATTAATAATACAATAATACAATACCTGTCTGTAATTCCCCCTTGCAGAATAAACGTGACTCTTCACAAAAATAAACAAATATTGTGTAAATAATTTATGTTGTATCGTATTTATCAAGATTGGAGCGTTCTGCATTTCCTTTGCAACTGCATCGGAAATTACAGTTATTTCTGTGCCCGTCGAAAAGAAAAAACCCAAGCGAGACTTTAATAATGTATTTTTATGTTACAGCTCCATTATTATCATTACCAACAGTTAAGAAGACTATTACACTAATATATATATATATACAGTATATATATGTGTATATATATTAGGGAATTAAAAAAACTAACAAAAACTAACAATACACAATCCCATCTCTTTTCAAGTTGTCAGGCTAAAAATTTCCATCCATCCATCATCTAAACCCCATTTCGCTAGTGAATGTAGGGAGAGAGACGTGGGTTAAGAGAGGGAAGATGATATGTGGTTAAAAATTTTGAGTCAGATATCTTTACTTTATAAAACATGTTATAAAGATAAAAAAAAAAGTATGATACACACACACAGACCGTGCATGGAACAAGAACTCTTCTGGGGAAAAAAAAATATTCTATATATAAATGTTACGAAAGACGAGCATTTGTAATTGTAATTATAATAAATAATAATCGTTTTAACATACAATACCTTGGTTTCACTTGTAATTGCGGTGATATATATTTCATTTCAGGAAATACCGTACTCGTATACTCTCTCTTATGTGTGTGTGTGTGTGTGTGTGTGTGTGTGTGTGTGTGTTTTATCTACGAATACGACCATGGAAGTAAGCGGGTGGGATATTTCCTAAACGATCTTATGACACCACAATTACAGTCGAAACTAAATCAAACAAAAAAACAATTTTAATTAGATCATCTGTCTATCGTTGTTTATATAACTATCTATCGTTGTTTATCTAACTATCTACCGTTGTCTATCTAACTACCTATTGTTGGCTGTTGAGGTAAAATTAATCCTTGTAAATATTTTCAACGCACTTCACTCTAAAACAACCCGCCATTTTCTCAGTCTGTTTCATTACACCTTCGTGGAAATTATTTACAGAAAATGTCATTATCACGACCGAAACGTCGTGTCGTTGTGTGAAAGAAACTTCACACGTCATTATTCTACAGCATCAGACCGGAACTGTATTGGAACCGAACCGGAAATACATCGGAACTCTGAAGAGTAGATCCTGTTTTTGACGTCATATAAAAGGAGGTTCCAAATCTAATCTTAAAACCACATTAATTGAATTAATAAACTAATAATTGAGGCAAATTATGTTGTCTATAAACGCTAAATTAATTATGAGATGGGTAGATATTAATTGACGTGCGGGAGAGATCAAATTCTCTCTCTCTCTAAGGACTAAACTTACGTCACAAAAAGGCTTTGATATAAAATAAACTAAAATGAGAACCGAGAATAAAGCTTGCTTTCAAGTAATCTGTTTGGGAGGTAAGTTAAAAATTAAATAATTTATAATATAAAGAAATAAATAAGTCAGAAGAGGTTAAAATTAAAAAGAAAAAAAAAATCACAAGGTAAGTAGGTGTAAGTGACTGATGAGGATCATCTTAATAGGATGAAAAAGCTCTTTCAGAAATATAGTCGAGAATTTTTTTTTTTTTTTTGTTCTGAAAAAAATGCGACTAATCCCGAAAATAGGCCTAATCTTATTTTGTCCGTTGAATAGGACATGTTACAATGTTGCAATCCACTGCATATGTACACAGAGTGCATTTGATATACATAAAATACAAAGAGGTTGTGCGTATATACCTATATATTAAATTTAAAACTTCAATACACAATATAATGCAATTGCCCTTGCCCACCCAAAATTCCAACATTTCCAATGTTCAGGATGCCCCTACGTCGGTGATTGGTTGACGAACGACGTAATTGACCAATAAAAAAACAGATATTATAAAAAATAATCACGTGACAAAGGGGAGGCAAATAGGCAAAACAAAAATAAATAAATGAATAATTCATACATTTTTATTTCTAATTTCTAATAACTAATTTCTAATAAGTAACTAACAACAATTTCCTTGCCAAACAACATCTAACAACTTCTAACAACTTCTAACAACTTCTAACAACTTCTAACAACTTCAAATTTCATATAAAAAAGTTCTTATATTGAGATGGAATACCAGTCCATAAAATAAAAAGAGTACAGCAATTTGCGTTTTTGAGCTTCACAGTTTATTATCGTATTAAAGCGATAATCCAAAATGTCTTTCATAAATCTATTAAAAATAAACAAACTTAAAGCTAAAGTTTCGGCCAATCACTGTCAGCTATCATCAAGTCAATAAAAATGTCAAACTTAGTTTAAGAAAGCAAAAATGACATTGAAATAATTTTATGACTTATTTAGTGTCTGACCTTAAGTTGCCAACTAGGACAATTAATGTTTATTTATTAATTATAATTAATAATTAGTCATAATCAGGGCCACGAGAGGGCGGGGAAGCCTGGTTATATCCCTGGGGCCCGGACCTCTAGGGAACTCTGAAAGAGGGGAGATAAAATCTAAAACTATTAATAAAGCAATTGATTAAATAACAGAGGAAATATAATTAATGAACATTAATGAACATACATTTTATAGAGATTATCATACTGTATGTTTTGAATAGTGACTTGGACATATAATTAGTTTGCTTGTTATGTATACAAAAAACATTCATAATAAAATACTGAGTAAACAGGGGGACCCATATACCAATCCTTTCCCGGGGCTCGTAACAGTTCTCGCCGGCCTTGGTCATAATTAATACAATTTACTAGTGTTAAGCCACCAATATAATTAGTAAAAATTAACAATAAATCGTTGGTCATATTTTAGAAAAAATAATGATAATTAATAATACATTTAATTAGCAATAATTAATAATATTTAGCAATAAATAACTCGTAAATGAGTCATTTTGCCAGACAAATGTCAAACAAATTGAGTATCAGTTTACCACAAATATGATAATTGAAAATTATTAAAACATGGTCTAAAAATGGCTTGACATTAATGAATAAAAAATGTGGTCTGTGTTACAAAACTCTCTCTCTCTCTCTCTCTCTCTCTCTCTCTCTCTCTCTCTCAATAGGGACCGTTTTCATGCCGAAATGAATGAGGTTGCCTCTGAATTGGTTTAATAATCGTTGAAGTTGTAGGGAAAATCATGACATTCGTAGAAAAATTGTTTGCTTGGGATGTTTAAGGTCATCTAAAGTCATACAAAAGTCATATATGATTTGAATCATAAGTCGCTACATAATCCGGACGCAGAGGAGGGTTCTCCCAGCCAACTAGTTTTCAGAGGCAATGTAGCTTAACTTCGTTAATTGGCGGGAAGTGGTGTTACGACATTGGCTATAATGTAGCATTCGTAAAAACAAAATGTGTGTGTGTGTGTGTGTGTGTGTGTGTGTGTGTGTGTGTAAGCGGGCGCGTGCGCGCTTGGTCAAACGAAACGTAAAAAACTGCATCTTCTACCCAACATACCAATATACGCCCCCCCCCCCACCCCCCCCACCCTACCCGAAGCACGGTCCATCTGAGAGGCGGTAAACCGTTCTCACTCAATCGTTTCCACAACCAACCAACCAACCAACCAATCATTACATTATTGAGCCGTCAAAGGTCGACGAATCGCTCGATTTCAGACAAAGAAATCGACCACAAAATTTGGAACGACAAATCGACTTGTATCGAATATGGAAATCAAGGTCGAACTCGGGCGTGTTGGGACGCGATTTTTCTGCATCTGACATGCGATGAATAAACAGAGAGACAGAGAGAGAGACAGAGAGAGAGAAAGGAAAAGAGAGAGAGAGAGAGAGAGAGAGAGAGAGAGAGAGAGAGAGAATGATAAGGGATGCAAATTCGGCCATAAATTTCTATTTGTCATCCGGATACGAACAATTATCCGGCGTTTGTCGCTTGATTTTGACGAACGAACGTACACTCGTGTTACATAACCAGTTCGTCAACATTTGTCAATTCGTGAGTCTTGAGAAGCGCCAAAAATTAACAATTGGGAGAACTACGGTCCAGTGATTGCCTCGTCCATCAAAATTTGCGCGCTCCAGTTAACACAATTACTCCTAAAAAATCAATGACAAATATATATATATATACCAGCGGAGCGACCCGGCGTTACCGGGGTGGATATTGAACGCTATAAGCTAACGAAAATATCACGACTTAACCTAACCAATCGTCAAGGGCGTACAATTAACCTAACCGGGCATTCAATTAACCTACCCTGGTATTCAGTTGACCTAACCGGACATTCAATTAACCTAACCGGACATTCAATTAACCTAACCGGGCATATATATATATAGCATTCAACATCCACCCCGGCAACGTCGGGTCGCTCCGCTAGTTTTAATTATATGTGAAGCTCAAGATTTTCACGGCTGCGTTCTTTTCTGTAGTTTAATCGCGGTGCTGCGGCCTTCGGGCCCAGTAATTTTAATTATTTAATTTATTAACACCCAGGTGCACAACCTGAGGACCTAATTAATATGTGTGTGAAGTTTCATGTTTGTAACTGCTTCCATTTTGGAGTTATGGCTGGAACACACACACACGTCCTTTTATTATTTATAATATATATATATATATATATATATATATATATATTTATATATATATATATTATTATATATATATATATATATATTATTATATATATATATATATATATATATATTATATATTTATATTTATATATATATAATATTTTATATATATATAATTTATATATATATATATATATATATATATATATTTATATATATATATATTTATATATATATATTTATATATATATTTATATATATATATTTATATATATATATTTATATATATATATATATAATATATATATATATATATATATATATATATATATATATTAACGATGGCAATATTTTAAAGACCTTTTATTTGATCAAAATAAAAACCGCTTCAAGCAACCATTAGTGAAAGACCCCCTCAATCTAAGGGTAAGAAATGGTCAGTTTAAGGGCATCGATCTATAATAATTGTTGGGTATGAATGGCAGTTGCTTTACTCGTGTAATACGAAGGGTATCGCGGTATGAGTTACCTTCTCCTACCTCCCTCCTTCTGTAGACACTGTAGGATTTATCTTCATTGAGCAGTTTCCTCGAAGACAATCAGGGTCTTTATTCACTGTTATAAGGTATTAAGGTTTTGACGATAAGTTGCCTTAAATCCAGAATGTGCAAAATGGAATCCACACGAGGATTAAAATAGGCCTACCTCGCAAACAATCTATACAATTATGCAGTTTGCTTCAAAACCAACTATTCGGATGAATTACGTTTTAGACCAGTGGTGCACAAACTTTTTTGATGTGAGGGCCAAGCGAAGAAAATAATTAAATGTATTAGCCTACTTACTTTCCATCTAAGTCATAAATTGGGTCACTTTTATATTCTAACTTTTTCATTGAATTGAAAAGACCCGTGGGGCCACTGAAAAGACCCGTGGGAGACACATTTAGTCCGCGGGCCAGGGTTTGTGCATCACTGTTTTAGACTGTTTGACTTTGACTTTCATTTCATAATATTAGGCCTTTTATCAACATTAATCAATCACCATTTATTGCTCGAAGCAGAATTGAATATTAATTATATATTCTAACAAGCCTAGTGGTGTTAATAAGTGCGTAACAAACTGGTTACGTGTGGTTACAAAGAAGGCAGACGAAGGTTGGCCAATGGCCATTCATTCGTTTTACTAACTTTTAATCGAGATCTTTATCGAAGATGTATTCTCCAAGGCCTGTTGGTCCAGCCCGTTTCAGGCGAGTGATGTAGTCTCAAAGCTGCTTAATAGCCTCTACCTGCTCCTCCAGATATTAGTCTTCCAAGAACTTGGTCAAATGAGGATCATTGTTGTTTGAAGCTTTGCCATGCAATTCCAACAGACTCTGATTAACTTGTTTTTCAAGGCTGAGTGCAGCTTCAAGGCTGTTGAGCTCATTTCCCTATTCTTGCATTGTTGGGGCTTCGATAGTCTGAAAAACAACCTTTCCACGGCGTTTGTTTTGATACTCCATGAATCTCGTAGCGTTCATTACGTTCATAGTCTTATAAAAAAGTACTGCGTCTGATTCAAAAGTAGCAAACTAACTAAAAGTAGCAAACTAACTAAAAGTTGCAACATTATCCAGGGGGATCGGATTTATTTCTCCCCAAAAGAAGAAGGCGTCTAAGATCATCAAGAACCTATATGTATTAAATGCAAAAAACTTCACTTTTTTACGTGAAGGTCAAAATATGAGAATAAAAACCCACTCTAATAGACAGAGTTTATTTCCACGACAGTTTCGACGCCCACTGTATCCACCCGAGGAGGATGCCAGTGGGCGTCGAAACTGTCGTGGAAATAAACTCTGTCTATTAGAGTGGGTTTTTATTCTCAAACCTATATGTATCTTTATCATGTACCAACTGGATTTGGGTACAGATCGGTCATCAGAGGACACAGACAAGAAATCCTATTTGTGCAGTGAAAGCCTATCAGAACTGCAATCAGGAAACAGAGTTGGGAATTAAGGGTCTGCAGGGGTGGGTGGGAGGGACTCGAATACTGGTAATGAGCTTGGAGGACCATCATTTAAAAAGATTCCCAACAGTTTATGCAGAGAATCAAAAGGTCCCAAAATTAAACTTGGACGAAGAAAAATGGGTACGTATAACAACATTTTCTAAACATTTATGACGTTTTCTAAATGTCCTACTTCTTGCTGGGGCCTATTCTAATGATCATTTAAGATCAGCTCACAAAGCGTTAGGCATTTACGTAATAAATGTAATTTTCAGTTTATTATCTCGTAGTTACATTCTTTGTTAAGTTCTTGCGTGTTTACACAACGAAAATTAACTCTTTTACATCCATCAAATCCAGGGTTAACTTAACTATTTACCAACGAATCCAGATAACTAATCCAACAAACTTAAATAGTGGATAGTCATACCGATTGTTAGATTAACTATTTGGATTTATTGCCAAATAGTTAATCCCATATTTGGTTGATGTAATTAAACATTAATCTCTGTCTGTACTTAGTGACGCTTTATCACGTGACAATTCATAATAATATCACGTGACATTCATAATAATCGTTCATAATACCTCGGTGAATAACACCATTTCTCTATAAGCGAAGTGAAGATTCTGAGGTCGAGGTTCGAATCCCGAGGATGTTAGTTATAATAAGTAATAAAGGAGTTAGCTCAATGGGCCGCATTAATTGGCCTGAGCGCCGTGCCAGTTCTTGGCACTCCTCACTTGCTATTATTTTTTCTAAATTTCTTGGAAAAAATATCCATGGAGAATCCCAGCAAGAAATGTGACGTTTAGTAACCGTCATAGGCGTTTATATAACGGTAATAAAACGTTTAGTAACCGTCATAGGCGTTTATATAACGGCAATAAAACGTTTAGTAACCGTCATGGGCGTTTATATAACGGCAATAAAGCGTCTAGTAACCGTCATAGGTGTTTATATAACGGCAATAAAACGTTTATAAACTGGCAATAAAACGTCTATAAAGCGCCGCTGAAAGTTATAAAACGTTTATAAAGGGTTAATAAAACGTTATAAAGCGCCAGTAATACTTTTGTAAATGTCAATAAAACGTTCAGTAAACGTCAATAAAACGTTTATAAAGCCAATAAAATGTTAATCAAATAGCACTAAAACGTTCCTAAACCTTTATAAAACGTAAATAAAATACAGTACCCCCCCCCCCCCACCCCCCACCCCCACCCCCGATTTACGCGACCCCCATTTGCGCGGTTTCGGATTAACGCGACCCCAAAAAATTCATTTTTTTTACAAATAAAAAAATAAATATAAAAAAATACGCGAGAACGGAGCTAAGGCACTGGTGGTTAAAAAAAGAGGGTCCAAGAGACCCCCCCCTAATGGTGAGTGTTTTTTTTTATATTTATTACATATTATTAATTTTTACTCTTTTTACAGACGAGTTTATGGATTTATTTATTTAATTATTATTATTATTATTTTGGCAGATTATTATTATTATTATTACTATTGTTGGTGTTGTTATATTTTATTTTATTTTATTTTTTGGGCTGGCTCTGGGTTCTGGGGGGTGGGGGGGCTGTGCTTAGCACATTGAATTATATGTTAGAGTTCTCCCAATTTACGCGGAATTCATTTTACGCGGAAGGTTCAGGAATGCATCTACCGCGTAAATCGGGGGATTACTGTATTATACTTATAAAGCGTCCGCGTAAATCGGGGGATTACTATATTATACTTATAAAGCGTAAATAAAATACTATACTTATAAAATGTCAATAAAACGTTTGTGACATTTACTAAATGTCCCATTTCTTGCTAGGATGGATGAGCACCTTTGGTCCTCCCTGTATAATTTTAATTTATAAAAAGCCTATTTCAATCAATTTTTATGTTTATTATTTGGAAAATATTGTAAATATAATAAATATCTTGATTTTGGCTCCCTTCTCCTTTTATGAGGGGGGAGGGGGGAGTGCACTTTTGCGAGGGCGTTCACCCTTGGCCCCTTCTCCCTGTATTAAAAAAGTACACGTACTGAGTCAGTGATTTTTAGTTGTTACCTAAGTGCAGGCAATATCGGCGTTTTTATTCATTGCTTGTATAGCAAATTCCTTGAAACACAACTGTAAAGTCAACTTTGGTTTTTTAATATGGATTTTTTTTAACTGACCTTTATAATATGAACGTCCTCTATAATATGAACGTCCTCCTTGTAATAGCAGTAAGACACTTTTATTTTACACTCCTAGAGACGTACATTTGGAGACCATAACAATGATTGAGGAGGGCCAGAAACTGGCATAAAGCTAAATCAACTAATAAATCAACCTTTGTATTATTACCAGGATCATCGGGGTTCGAACCTCCGTATCTTCACTTAACTTATAGGGAAATGGTGTTAACCCTCTGAACCAGAGACGTTGGCTATTTGGAGACGAAGCGCGAAACTCACTTGAAAGGACTGAAGCTATTTACAGAATTGATATCATGACTACAATAAAGGTTTCGTTAGAGTACGCCATAAAGATCATTTCCTTTTTTGTGCAGGAAGGAGGGGCCAAGGGCGAATGCCCTAATGATAGTCACTCCACTATACAACAAATGGCGGTGTAACGTAGGCTTTAAACACTGCGAAGGAATAAATTAAGTTGTTTTTAAAACTAGTCAATAACACTCGGCGCAAAGTTTGTTAAGAATTCAGTTAGTCTAGCCTAATCCACTTAACCGTGGTGGTTAAGTAGATTGGGCTGCCCACTTATCACTCAAGTATAGAATACAATTGTACTTCGTGGTGGTGGTGGCGGCATTAGAACGTAATTAGTGGCCTAACCATAAATCACTCCATATTCCTGCTGTCCCTAACTTTAGTGGCTATCATCATAATTATATCTAATTATAAGCATTAATGTGTACAAGGAGAAAATTATTGTACACATTTCATCAATGATGATATTTTAGTCCAATTATGTAACACTTTTTCCTCAGTCTAAAATAATGTCCAAAATTAGTTACATTTAAGTCCGACATGGCTAATTTAAATTTAATTACTATGACAATCTCTGTTCTGCCACCATGATGGAAATTCTACTTTTAGTGAAGACAGGTCAGTCGATATTCTCTTAACCTAACCTGACCTAACCTATCCTTCCACAACCTAACCTATTCTAGTTTAATCTAACTCGCACGAGATATTTTCATTAAGATTCTTAAAAAATAAGATGGAAAAATCTTTATAACACAAAAAGGAAACGGTGAACGCTCCTTGCGGAACGCCTGATAATAATGAACGATTCAAACGTTTACAAGGTCAACGCAAGCTCACACTTGATTAAAGACGCGTGTCAACATCACAATTCTAAATGAATTTTGAATGCAATTCGAACGATTTTTTTTCGTTTCTCCAACACAAATTTCGACCATTTTGAAACTGATTTCATGGATATGACCTTGAAAGGAACGCGTAAAAACAGAATGGAAACGAAAATATTCAAGAGACAAAATTTAAGGTCAAAATTTCCGTAACAAATTTGAAAACCGTTTATTGATTAATAATCGTTCTGACATTATTTTACTTTTAATAATGAGTCAGAACTAATCCGCGCCATTATGACAATGTACCGTAGAAGAACACACTCTCTAATGCATTCATCCCGGTAAAAACTAAGGAAGGCGTCATCCTCAGTGCTTCCACCTCCAAAAATTCCATGTATATAATTGCTCAGTTTGTTCATTCCTCATTCTGGCCTTATCAATTGAACCCCAGTGCATGGAGTGATCAGGAAGTAATGTTATCACTATTAAACTAAGTTACGTTACAAGCAATTTAAGTTGTTTTAAGCCAAGTTAAATTAGGTTAGATTAAATTTTACTTCAATATGAGGGTTATGCACTGGTTTTTCTTCCATCAATACTGTTAATTAAATGATGGAAACGCCCAATAACAATGAAAAACTGCAATGCATGCAATGATCTGTACACACGAGAGAGAGAGAGAGAGAGAGAGAGAGAGAGAGAGATACACTCATGAAAATGAAAAAAAAAAGTCATGATTACGCATTGGTTAAAATTATTACAATGAAATTTGAATTAAATATTTAGAAATGTTAATAATTTATTATTATTATTATAATATCATGTTATCATAATTAAAAGCCAGAATCTAAACTTGAATAAACTTTTAGATAATACAGTGTGTCTCAAAAATCCCTGAGCACATAATTAATAAAATAATAGCATTTGTGTACTTTGAGAGAAAGATCATTAAACATTTCAAGGACACATCGAATCGACATGAATGAAATAATTAAAATTAATTTCCATATTGCATAAATTGCAATGCCAACATCATATACTATATATGAGGAGGAGATCGATCCGAGGCCAAAAACTATAGGCCAGTATCGCTTACATCCCATCTCATTAAAATATTTGAAAGAATAGTTAGACAGAAAATCTACAACTTTTTGGAAACTCAGAAAAAATTCAATGATAACCAACACGGGTTTCGGTCAGGCAGATCATGCCTATCACAATTAATGGAACACTACAACATCCATGATTTACTGGAAAGTAATGAAAACTATGATGTACTATACACAGACTTTGCTAAAGCGTTCGACAAGTGTGACCACGGAATCATAATACATAAACTGAAATATATGGGAATAACAGGAAAAGTAGGGAAATGGATATATAACTTCCTTAGTGAGCGGCGGCAAGTCGTTACAGTACAAAGAGTGTCTTCATCAGAATTAGAGGTCCTCAGCTCGGTACCACAAGGAACAGTATTAGCTCCACTAAACTTCATAATCATGCTAACTGACATAGATGAGGACGTTACCAGAGACAGCGCAGTAACATCCTTTGCGGATGACACAAAGATCAGTAGAAAAATAAGAAACCCAGAAGACACAGGATCTCTACAAACCGACATAAACAGAATCTACAAGTGGACGGAAGACAACAATATGAAGTTTAACACCGAGAAATTTCAGCTATTACGGTACGGAAAAAGAGAAGACCTAAAATCCATGGAATATTATACCCCAAATGGACAGGAAATTCAGAGAAATTCCAGAGCAAAAGATTTAGGGGTTGTAATGACTGATGATGCGAAATTTGAAACACAAAATAAGATAGCAGTAAACAGAGATATGGGTGCAAAGAACTAAATTACTGGGAAAGGTTACGCGAACTAAACCTATATTCACTGGAAAGGAGAGAGAGATACACCATTATTTACACTTGGAAAATAATGGAGAAACTAGTCCCTAATCTTACTCTGAACCCTATAACCCCCCAAACAACGGTGAAAAGTAGAAACGGTAGACTGGGTCGTATTCCCAAATTGAAGGCGAGACAGGGAACATCCTTAACCCTGAAAGAAAATAGTTTTGTAGTGAGAGGACCAAAACTGTTTAATCAGTTGCCCAAAGACCTAAGAAACACGAAGGGAGTTGCAGTGGAAATCTTTAAAAGAAGACTAGACGCCTGGCTAAGAACAATTCCCGATGAGCCGGGCGTACCTGGCTATGTGAGGTGGAGAGCGCAAGAATCAAACTCACTACTTCACCAGGCCAACTCGAGAGGAGGGGCGACAAGCTTGAACTTCGCGAAATGAGAGATCATCGCGCGAAAACTTTGTAAGGTTGTAAGGTAAGGTGTGTATATATATATATATATATATATATATATATATATATATATATATATATATACAGTGGTGGGCACCGTTAACCAAAAAGTTAACTTCGTTAACCGTTAAACATGTAACGGAAGTTACCGATAAACCGTTAACGTTAACTTTTATTATAAAAAAAATGAAAAACACAATATATATATAATTTAATTTTCCCTCTTCTCGTTCTCCATTTTGTCCATGAGATGCATGTTGCCCTTCATGAAAATTAGCATATCAAAGTTTTCATCAGACAGGGATGATCTCTTGGCCCTCAGGATGTCCTTGCCCATAGAGAACAAATGCTCCACTGCAGCACTGGAGGGGATGGCAGAGATATTAAAAAGTAAACAGCCTCTGGCGCCACACGCTCACATTTACTTCTCAACGCCATCTATTATCTCATAAAGAAACTAATTCACATTGGGACTTGAAAGTACCGGCAGGATCAACCGGGTAGAAAAATAATTATGGAGATTTTAAAGATGTGGTACCTAGAAGTACCGCCTGGACATAAAGGGTTAAGGTGAAAACGCTCCCATTGTAAGACATCAATTGACTTAATTTATGTCATCAAAGTGACATGAGAATTGAAATCTTACCTGATCAGTTTTATGGTTCTTGAAATGTATCAAGGAGACTACTAATAAGGTACTCACAGACATATTATAAATATACATGACTTACTTGACAACGATTATTTTAAATATTCACTAGCACAAACATGTTGCGCAAGAGACAGACTGCAAATGAAACGAATGTAGTTATTTGTTGTAATTGTTACATATATATTATTGAAAGTGCCTTAAAATGCTCGTGATATTTCTTGAAAGAAGTTGAAACATTCAACTCAAATGGCAAATCTTTCCGCCTGATTTTACAGTCGACCATGTTTTGCTCAAACCAATGCCATAAATAACTACCATATTTGGTAAGACACAAATTGTGGCGACGGAAACAAATATATCGCCTGATTTTGCACTGCGGAAATGGAAATTCGTTCATCACTATTAACAGTGGCGGATTAATTGCGCACCTGCTCAGCACTGAAAATAATAGAAACTTTTAAACGTTTATTTATGAATTTTTGGGGTTAACGGACTTGAGTTAACGGAAGTTAAATGTAACGGAAGTTAATTAGTCCGATAATGATTTTCAAAGTTAACTTAAAAGTTAAATCGTTAACGAAAAAGTTAACTTCGTTAATTAACGATTAACGGATTAACGGTTTGTGCCCAGCTTTGTTTGTATATATGTGCAGTATATGATGTCCTTGTATAGCCTTATATGATTATTTAGGGTAACTACAAGTTAGTATATTATTTATTCGTTAAAGGAATTGCGTAAAACAAACAACAGAATGAACCAACCCAAAACCCACGTTCTTTGTTCAAATCCCTCAATCTATCAAAGCTTAATTAATTATTACCAGCACAAGTTTACTATTTTATCACACTTCTAAAATATTCTTAGACTATTCACACTCATAAAATATTGAATGAATATAAGACATGATAACTATTGTTTCTATAAACCTAACTTCACACTTGAAATATGAAGGATATCCCCCTTATACGAAGCAGTTGATATGACTGAAATATAGCTAAAAATAAATTTAAGGGCTAAAATCTTGGATGAGTATTAGTTTCTCTCTCTCTTCACACTTCTTTCTATCCCTCTTTATCCTTCCATCCCTCTTCTATGCTTTCATTTCTTCTAAAACATTTAGGGAGAAAATAATTCTGTTTGAAATATTGTCTTATCTAACGTACGAATACATTCAATACAATGTTTTTAATTGTACAACACTTATTTCATCATGTTCAAATTGTATGTTCAAAAACGAGTCACTATATATATATATCTATATATATATATATATATCTATATCTATATATATATCTATATATCTATATATATCTATATATCTATCTATCTATATCTATATATCTATCTATCTATATATATATATACAGGGTGGGCGGAAAGTAGCTCCCTAATTTAAATTACATATAAATTATGTATAAATTGTGATTGTATTGTTATATTGTTATGGTGTGTTCTCTAAAGTGGTACAATTGTAACGGTAATCTTTTTTTCTCTAAAGTGTTCTCTTTGTGTTCTCTAAAGTGGTACAATTGTAACGTTCTGTTGGTTTACGTCGTCGTCGTCGGCCTAGGCAAGCTACGGCTTGGGACCGTAGCGCATCTATCCGGTATAGGTTAACCTGGATGATGTAGCCATAAGCACTGCCGCTAGTTAAGTGCCAACCAGTGATTATCTCACTAGCCGTATTGAGTCCGTTAGGCGAAACTGCGACAGTACCAAAGGTGGAAAATATAACCTTTGGTTTTCTATTATTTATTTGTAAAATGGACATGGTATTAGATTAAAATAAATATTTGAATATAAATAATTAACTGACAATTGTGATATATAATTAATTATGTTTACATACAATAAAATAATATAGTATACATAAAATTAGTATTAATGTGGTTCACAATTGAATTATAATGGGGTAACTAATTTAAAATGAATTTATACTATTCCGAAATTCAAGACGGTAAAATTAACATTTATCTTAAAACTAAAATAAGAGTATTCACTACACACTCCCCCACCAGAGAGGAAGTTCAAAGAGTTCCGAACGACACAGATTTCCTCTGGACCTTTTTGGTAGCTACTTGTACCTCGCTTAAGGTTGATTCCAAAAACGCAGGCTTAAGACGATCGATAGAAACCTTGTCGACCTTGGAACCGCGCTGGATGAGGAATGATTTGCGCGTACGTCGGAGAACTTCATAGGGCCCGTCATATGGACATTGGAGAGGCCGTTTTGGGACAGGTACACGAACGAAAACGTGGGTGCAAGACTGGAGGGCTGGGGAAACAAAGATGTTCTGTTGGCTAGTCAATCGAGGGGGAACAGGCTGAAGGGACTGCATGTGAGAGGAAAGTGTTTGGGCGAATTCCGTAGGATCACATGACTTATCCCCTGCAGTGAAGTAGCCACCTGGTAGCCGCAGTGTTGTTCCATAGACTAGTTCAGCCGCTGTAGTCTTCAGATCACTCTTAAATGCAGAGCGAATACCAAGCAACACGAGTGGAAGCTTATCCATCCAATGGGAGTCTTCGTGACACATAAGGGATGACTTCAGCTGGCGATGGAAGCGTTCGACGAGGCCGTTAGCTTGCGGATGATACGCACAGGTATGCGCATGTACTGTACCCAACAAGCTGGTAAACTTCTTCCAAAGCGAAGACTCAAATTGGCGACCTTGGTCAGTGATGACTTTTGTCGGCAATCCAAATCTTGATACCCATCCATGAAGAAAGGCTCTTGCAACAGTGTCCGCTTGGATATCAGGAAGTGGGATGGCTTCAGGCCATCTGGAAAAGCGGTCGAGACAGGTGAGCAGATAACGTTGGCCTTGAATCACTGGAAGAGGGCCAACAATGTCTACATGAATTACTTCAAATCGCTGGGATGGGGGCGGAAATGCGTCAAAGGGGGACCTGGTGTGCCTTTGGACTTTGGCACGCTGGCAGGCAAGGCACGTTTTGGTCCAATGTTTGACATCCTTCCGCATCGAGGGCCAAACAAAGCGAGAGGTAACCAGGTGTTGCGAAGCACGGATACCAGGATGGGAGGGCTTATGAAGATCCGTGAAGACTGCTTTTCTGTGACATGGAGGGACATAAGGGCGAATAGCAGCTGTTGATATGTCGCAATAGAGGGGCACAGACAATCCTGGCATACTCATTTTCTTGAGAGAAAGTGAGTGAGTGGAGTCTTCTCTGAGCAGGTCTTGTAGTTCCGTATCCTTATCTTGATCCTGTGCAATAGCATTCCACAGTGTAGAGCTGAGGGTAACAGAAGTAATCTCTATTCTTGAGAGTGCATCCGCTGGAGTGTTCAAGACACCTTTGATGTGGCGGATATCTGTGGTAAATTGCGAGATATAATCGAGTTGCCTGATGACTCTGGGAGAGTGGTTACAGCTGTTTTTATTGAAGACAGTGACCAAAGGTTTGTGGTCGGTATAAACACAAAACTCTCGGCCTTCAAGGAAATGTTGAAAATGCTTCACGTTTAAGTAAATAGCAAGAAGTTCACGTCCGAAAGCACTATAACGCGTTTGGGCTGGCTGCAGCTTTTTCGAGTAAAACGCGATGGGTGCTTGTTGACCGTTAATGGTTTGTTCCAACACTCCACCGATCGCAACATCTGAGGCATCGACCGTCAGAGTTAGGGGGGCATCTCTGATAGGAAATGACAGAGACAATGCACTATTGATAGCATTTTTGGCATTGTCGAACGCCTGTAAACTATCGCTACACCATAACAATTTCGTTACCTTGCGTTTGTGTGTGATCATAGCGTGTAGAGGAGCAAGAACACTGGCACAGTTTTTAATGAACTTGTGGTAATAATTTACCAAACCTAGAAACCGACGTAACTCACGCTGATTACTTGGCATAGGGTAATTTTTTATCACTTCACACTTGTCCTGAAGGGGGGTAATTCCGTGCTGCGAAATCGTGTGACCAAGAAATTCCAAGGTTGGCTGTGCAAACACACACTTAGATGCATTAATAGTAACACCGTATTGTTCTAAGCGTTGAAAGAGGAGTGAAAGATGTTCCTTATGTTCCTCTTCCGTTGAGCTGGCCACAAGCAAATCATCGATGTAGGCATAAACAAAGTCTAAGCCTCTGGTGACCTCATCTATAAACCTCTGAAAGGTTTGCGCAGCATTCCGTAGCCCGAACGGCATCTTCAAAAATTCGAATAACCCAAATGGTGTACAAACTGCAGTCTTGGGAATATCCGAAGGCTCTACGGGAATGTGGTGGAAAGCCTTAACGAGATCTATTTTACTGAAGATAGATTTGCCGTTGAGAAGAGAAGTAAAGTCTTGGACATTTGGTACCGGATATCGGTCCGGGATGGTTGTCGAATTCAAAAACCGGTAATCCCCACATGGTCTCCAGTCTCCTGACTTCTTCTGGACCAGGTGTAGGGGAGAGGACCAACTGCTTTTGGAAGGTCTTATTATCCCAAGATCCAGCATAAGCTGGAATTCCGATTTGGCAGCTTTCAGTTTGTCCGGGGCAAGACGTCTGGGTTTTGCAAACACAGGGGGACCTTTTGTTGTAATGTGATGGGTAATGGTGTGCTTAATGGTATCACCCATCTGCATCGGTTGAAGAATTCCTGGATATCGCTGGAAAAGGCACTGGTACATGGAATTAGGGGGAACGAGGGAAAGTGCAGAGTTCGAGGCGTCCGGAAGGGCAACCTGTTTGGCAAGAACAGAAAGCAGTGTGGCCTGGTCGCATAAGCGTCGCTTGTCAAGATCCACCAGGAGTTTGAAATGCTGGAGGAAGTCAGCGCCGATTATGGGATGCCGCACTTGAGCACAGATGAAAATCCACTTGAAGGATCGGTGAAGGCCCAAGTTTAGTTCACGCGACTGAGTACCGTACGTGGGTATGCGTGAACCGTTAGCAGCGTATAGAGGCGGAGATTCCGAGTGCGTATGACCAGATTTTTGAGGGAATACACTGACTGACGCTCCGGTATCAACCAAGAAATTGACACCAGAGTTCCTGTCCTTTATGAATAACAGGTTGGCAGTGCGAGTACTAGACGCCATTAGGACTCGCTGCTGGGGTTTTCCGACGAAAAATTGCAAGGGGATGCACTTCCTAGCCTTTCCAAATTTGGCGTGGTAGAAGCAGATTTTCCCGGAACTCGAACGATGCCTCTTCGTAAATCTTGACCGAGAATGGCTTCTTTGCCGTTGATTTTGTAGCAGAGAACAAACGTGGTTGAGTCGTTGACTTAACTCTTTCACTTTCAACTCCAGTTCCGATTGTGTGTTCACGTTGTTGACCGGAGCTGTGTCAATCTCCACTACTTTGTCGGCAGTTTCTGCTAGTTTATCAACTGGAGTAGCAGGATCCATAGTGGCCAAGACACGCTGAGCTGATGGAGGAAGTTTCTGCAAGAACAACTGTCTAAAGATGTCCTTATCGAAGGTTTGTGCGCGTTCGCCTAGAGCGCACTGCATAGCCCTCAGCATTTGAGTGGGCTTACGGTCTCCAAGTTCTTCTTTTGAGATTAACTGATGTAGTTTCTCACGCTCGGAGACAGTGGTGCGGCACAGGATGGCAGACTTCAGATCGTTGTATGGGTCCTCACTCGTGGAAGTAGATACGATGACGTCACGGACTTCAGAGATGATGCTCGCTGGTAGAGAGGACAAAACATGATCGTATTTTGTCCTGCTAGTGGTGATCCTTCCCAAGTTGAATTGTGATTCCACTTGGTGGAACCAAATAAATGGATCACCCGGCCAGAAGACGGGGAGCTTTACGCTCAAGTGGGAGATGGCACCAGCGTCGTCAGGCATCATCTCCTATGCTTGCTAACGTACAAACAAGACGACAAGTTCCCAACGAAGGAGTGGAGGTTGAGACGAGCGCAGGCACAGAGCGCACGGGCAGGGGTGAGGGGCAGAGGGCACGAGCGACATTACAGTCTAGTCCTAGTCGTTCGGGTGAAGGGGGTGATGGGCACGAACGACATTACAGTCTAGTCCTAGTCGTTCGGGTAGAAGGGGTAATCCAGCTCCGGGGTCACCAATTGTTGGTTTACGTCGTCGTCGTCGGCCTAGGCAAGCTACGGCTTGGGACCGTAGCGCATCTATCCGGTATAGGTTAACCTGGATGATGTAGCCATAAGCACTGCCGCTAGTTAAGTGCCAACCAGTGATTATCTCACTAGCCGTATTGAGTCCGTTAGGCGAAACTGCGACAGTACCAAAGGTGGAAAATATAACCTTTGGTTTTCTATTATTTATTTGTAAAATGGACATGGTATTAGATTAAAATAAATATTTGAATATAAATAATTAACTGACAATTGTGATATATAATTAATTATGTTTACATACAATAAAATAATATAGTATACATAAAATTAGTATTAATGTGGTTCACAATTGAATTATAATGGGGTAACTAATTTAAAATGAATTTATACTATTCCGAAATTCAAGACGGTAAAATTAACATTTATCTTAAAACTAAAATAAGAGTATTCACTACAGTTCATTTTTTTTTTTTCATTTCAGATTGAAGGGTAACATGGCTGAGCGTTTAACACTGCAGGAGCGTGCCCAGTTGGCGGCACGGTACGAAGTTTGGCAATCTGTCGTTCACGGACCACGTGCCCAAGTGGACCCGAAAACAATCAAGAACTGCCACTCGAAGCTCATGACCACGGGGTCTGTGGCAGATGTTCGAAGATGTGGTCGCCCTTCGACATCCAGGGCCCAGGAGACGGTGCAGGCAGTTCAGGAAATGTTCGCACGGAGTCCACGAAAGTCAACTCGCCAGGCAGCTCGGGAAAGTGGACTCTCCCGCTACTCAGTGCGAACTGTGCTGAAGAAGGAGCTGAACTGGCGTGCGTGGAAGCCGCATTACTGCCAATCTCTCTCGGACAAGGACTGCGACATTCGCATGGAGTTCGGGGAAATCATGCTGGCTTGGCATGAAGACTGGCCCCATCTCTTCCGCAACATCCTCTGGAGCGACGAGGCGGTGTTCCACGTCGGAGGCTTTGTCAACCGCCACAATTGCCACTACTGGGCAGGAGAGGATCCCATGGTTACCGCTGAAAAACGGCAGAATCAGTTCAGTGTAATGGTGTGGTGTGGTATGACCTCAGATCAGGTTGTGGGCCTGTTCCTACTGCGCAACACCATGAATGCTGAGCGGTACCTTGCTATGTTGCGAAACGAGGTCTGACCGGTTGTCAGCACATGGGAGAACATCGACGATCTGATATTTATGCAAGATGGCGCCCCTCCGCACTTCGCTCTTGTTGTCCGTGAGTGGCTGGATGCCCACTTCCCTGGGCGTTGGATGGGTCGTCGTGGTCCACATCAATGGCCAGCCAGGAGCCCCGACTTGACACCGTGCGACTTCTTTCTTTAGGGGTGGGTAAAGGAAGAAGTCTACCGCACCAAACCGAGAACATTGGAAGAATTGGAGGACCGAATTCGGGAAGTCATGTCCTCCATCCCGCCGGAGTTCCTGCTAAAGTCAGTGGACGCCATTCCTGGGCGGCTCCAGAAGCTGGTGGAAAGAGTTGGAGCCCACATTGAATTTTAGAGAAAACCTACCATGTATGCCTACCTTTTCATATTATTTCTTCTGAAATAAATGGATAATATACGTATTTTTTTACCAATCCAAAATAGGGAGCTACTTTCCGCCCACCCAATACACCTCGTGAGGGGTGTACTTCTGAATGGTGCGAGGGCAATTCGTCCCTAGGACAATTCGTCCCTAGGACAATTCGTCCCTAGGACAATTCGTCCCCGGACAGTACGTCGCCTACAAAATTAATTTTTAAGTTTTAAATTGTAATATGACCTTAAGTACTCGTCGCCTTCAAAATAAAAGTAAGAGACACTCGGCAACTTTTTCTTCATAAAACCTTCATAAATTAAAAATTATTATTTAAGTTAGGCTTTAAAACAAGTAAAAACAAAAAAAAAAAACCTAACCTAACCTAACCTAACCTAACCTAACCCCGTACCATGAACGGCTTAGAAGCTTTTCACAGTGCCCTGAATCGTGCGGTGAGCGCAATCCACCCCAATATATGGACTCTTATAGACGTGCTACGACGCGAAGAAGGTTTGGCGAGAAGCAAAATGCAGAAATTTCTTCAGGGGGAAGTCGTTTTTAAGAAGAAAAAATACAGAGATCTAGATAGTCGTATACTAAAATTAATAGAAAAGTATGACTCGATAAATAAGCTTCAGTTCTTAAAAGGGGTTGCCCATAATCTCAAATTTTAAATGCCTTTTATGCTTTCACTTTATCTGTTTTTTATTGTTTGTTACTATTAAAATGTATTGTATGTAACTGTATGTAATAGTAAATATTAGAAGTTTTTTACGTTTTCTAAAACCTAACTTAGATAATAAATTTTATTTGTACGCGGCGAACTGTCTGGGGACGAATTGTCCTAGGGACGAATTGTCCTAGGGACGAATTGTCCAGGGACGAATTGTCCAGGGACGAATTGTCCAGGGACGAATTGTCCGGACACCCTTCTGGATACACGAAAGGCCTTGGAATCATTTTTCTTTTTCCCTGTGGGTTTGCATATATATATACATGAAAATGAAAAGATTTATTGGCAGACTATAGTCCATATGATAAATATTATTAATACAATGACAGTTCATATACTAAAGATAGAAATATATACAGTTGATTAGAAATAATACTGCAATGTCAAAGTTAAGTGGAGCTACAGACAGACGTTTTCGTACCAAGCAGTCCATAGCTTAGAGGATAAATGGCAGGACTCATGGATAGCTTGGATGATCGGGTTGGTTGATTTTTTAATTCTTTGCATTAGACTGTATTGAGCACGTCTTATTACCTCATTGCGGGTAGCAAACATTTGCGAAGCTGAGCATCTCGGGGGTAATTTATGTAAGAGTCTAAAAGACCTGTTGTACAGAAAATTTAGAGTTCTGTCAGAACCTTTTTTATAATTCACCCACAGTTGCTGTCCGTATATATTACTGCAGAAAGTACGAAAAAGAGTGTCTTTAGCTTCACTTGTACAGAATCGAAAGTTCCTTATGGTCATATTCGCTTTAGCACACAGGCTTCGAGATTGTTTTCTTATATCCGAGTCATCACTCAAGGAGGTGCTAATAGTTTGACCCAAATACTTAAACTCTTGTACTTCCTCAATTACTTCACCATTCATTTTAAACCTTATATCAGCTGGCTGATTACAGCTTTTAGGATGAAATTGCATAACCTTAGTTTTTGTAACATTAAAAAGAATATCATGTTTCTGCGAATACACTTCGCAGACTTTTAGTAGCCGATCCAGACCTTTAACAGAGGGACTTATTAACACCATATCATCGGCATAAACTAAGTTATTTATCCTTGTGTTATCTATACAACATCCCACTGTTGCCTCATTAAGTGAAGCAATTAATCCGTCGATATACACATTAAACAGCATAGGGGAGAGCAAGGAGCCTTGTCTCACCCCGCAAGAGGAGCCAAAACACTCAGATAGTACATTGCCCAACCTAACAGTGAAAGATTGGTGGGAATGCCAAAATTTCAACAAATTTAATATGTACATGGAAACCTTCCTGTCTTCTAGTTTTGCAAATAAAATATTGTGGTTCACTCTATCATATGCCTTACTTATAGCTAGGAAACAGCTATAAATAGTTGAATTACTGTCAATGTATTTAGATATTGTTTCTTTAAGTACATAGAGCCACAGGTCAGTTGAGTGGGACCTTTTAAAGCCAAACTGATTAGGAGATGTCCATAGGAAATCATTTAATCGGAGTAACAAGAGTTTTACTAGTAGTTTCGAGAAGCAGGAAGCGATAGCAATAGGCCTGTAATTATTGCTGGACAGAATGTCTCCATACTTATTTTTGACCAGGGGCAAGATATATTCCCTCATGAACTCTGCAGGGATATAGCTATGAGCAAGCATGGCTGATAGGAGCAATGATATATGCAGACATACTACGTCATTTGCATATTTTAAGTGCTCATTCGATAAGTCATCTACCCCTGACGCAGAACCAGTCTTTAACTCTTTAATTAACCTCTTTACTTCAGAAAATGATATCAAAGTATTTTCCCTTGTCCCTCCCACAATCGTTTCGCTGCAATCTATCTTAAGATTATCCCTACTCACACTGTTAAGAATGTTAGAATAGTGGTTTTTCCACAGCTTTGCAATTTCATCCTCCCCCGACACCCCATCGATTGTCGGAGGGAGGACATTTTTGACACCCGTTTGATTCTTAACAAATTTCCAAAATTTGTTATTATCGTTATTTATGCGAGCTTCACAAGCTTTTGATGCTCGAATAGACTCTTCTTCCTGTTTACATCGCCTTATGGCCGCCTTATACTGACCCCGACTTCTACACATATTCAAGTATACTGGTCCTAATCTAGGTCTACCATGAAAGCACCACAAATCATAGGCGTCTTTCGATTCCCTCTTCAGGGGGGCAATAAAATCATTCCATCCGGGAATAACCTTAGTATGATAGTTGTAAGATTTAATCAGGGGGCTTCCTGCTTCTCTTAACAGGGATATTATCTTACTATAATACCTATCTGAGTTTACAGTGAGAATCATTTGAGCAAGGATTATTACAGGCAAGATGCAAAATTTCTAAATTATTAGAGAGGTGACTTGTTCCGTCTTTGTATTCTATTCTCTGCTGCATATTAACATTGGACCAATCGACGCGATTATTCTTACCTATTGAGTTCTTGTTAAGTCGTGTTGCGCATAAATTGGTAACGTTAATTAATATTTATAATGGTCTATGATCAGAAAGAAGGAAATCATGCGGAATATGAACTCTAACAATTCGATCCTTTAGATTATTACTAGTGAGACAATGATCAATCCACCTGGTGGTACCACTCATGTCACTGACGTATGTAAAATTACCACTGGTTACCCCAAATAGATCTAAAGTACATCACTTATACTTAAATTGGCCGACTCGCACATGTTACCCAATTCTACAAAGAATTCCGAGTTCACATGTGCGTTAAAGTCCCCCATTATTATACAGTGAGAATATTTGGGGTTATCTGATAATGACTTAATTTTGTACAGCAAATCACTGTATTCATCTAGATTACTGCCGTTGTTGTCTGGTAAATAGCAGTTTACAATTAATATGCAATCATTGTTCACTCGTAATTCAATGCCTAATAACCTTACATTATCGCTTGTTAAAATTTTTATATGTTTTGACAAATTTTTCCTTAATAAGAAAGCACCACCACCAAAAAGCCTACCGTACATTAATTCATCTGACAAGTCTACTGCTGTTGACGCATGATACATAAAGTCACCATGGATGGTAGAGAGGAATTTTAGCTCTTGCTTAGGTAGCCAGTGCTCCAGCAGGAGTATCAAATCTGCGCTGTCGCAGATTTTATGAACATCGACAGTTGAATTCCTCACTGACCTTACATTATATATATACCTTACCTTACCTTATGAACCTTATGTTGTTTCGTGCGTTGGTCTCTCTTCACACTGCCTAGATTTGGTATTCACAAACAACATTTGGACTGTTTGAATGTGATAGAAGATTGAGGGAAGTCTTTGTTTTCTGTGAAACAAGTTTATTTATGCAGAAACTTGAAATATATTTACAGTATTACGTCGATACAATATATGAGAAAGAGAAAACTTCATCAACTTGATTAGTCTAAGCATCATCATCCTGTTTGCATATACGTTTTGTTTCGTATTTATCAGTTATTATGAAAGAAATCTCTTATAACTTGAAGAGCCTAATCATTTTAATTAATCAATAAAGTAATATAAATATCATCAACTGTTGCTGCAAAATAGAAGTCAACATCTTCCTTCCTTCCTTTGAATAATTAATCAATTTTAAAATTAGAAAGAGCCGTTTTGAGCAGAAAACTGAGATTTGTTTATGAAAAACCTCTGAACAGTTAGCTAGAACAACGTGAAAAAAGTGTTAGCAGCTGACGAGGAAGCTTCTGACAGTGGCTGTATCCTCCAGCGCGGGACACGTCAACGCGAAGAAGAGGCGACGTCAAACCGAAACAAACATCAACGCGCCGGTGGCCAAACTTCCTCAAATCTCCGTGCAGCGGGCTGTCTACGGTTGGTCAGACTGGCAATCGACGGCCTGTTGCGTGGTACGGTCAGTGTCGATCGGCTCCCGGGGCTGGACCTATTCTCAGCGTGCTATTTTTTTCATTTACGGGGAGCAATTGCGTGCTCCCAGGACTACTCTTACTCTCCGGCGACATTAAGACTAATCGAGACCCCACTACAACTTACGCATGTCACCATACACAAAGACAGACAATAGCACCATGACACACATACAGAAGTATAATATTAACATATTACAGTACAACGTAGATGGCTTCACAAACAAAATCATGCAGCTTAGGGAATTCATACACAAACAAAACATTCACATAGCACTTATACAAGAAACAAAACTAAAACGTACACACAAAACACCCACCATCCCTGACTTCACGGTGATCCGTCATGATCGTACTGGGGGTCACGGGGGTGGACTCATCACTTACATACGTAAAAGCACTAGCTACATTGATGCCACCCAAAACATTACAAACTCAATCCAAGCAGATAACACGATAGAAATACAGGCAGTTAACATTAAAACGCGCGCAAAACATAACACCACACTAATCAACATTTACATCCCATCAGATAGTTCACTTCAGGTGCCAGCCAATTACAATCCACAGTTACACAATCTGGCCTCTCTCACTATTGTCATCTTAGGAGGAGACTTCAACGCTAAAGACACTAGTTGGTACCTGCACAACCAAAGCAACACCAGAGGCGCCAACATAGCCACACAACTAAACAGCCTCTTCATTCTCAACAATACAGAAGAACATACACACATACCACATCAAGCAGGATACTCAAACTCCCCAGACATAACGTTCTGTTCCCCCTCACTAGCAACACACACACACACACTGGAGAACAGATAAACAACTGTCATCAGACCACCTGCCCATCATCATTACAACACGTTCTACACTCTGCCCCAACAGCCTTAGGAACACTTACAGAAATTACAAAGCTGATTGGGAACAGTTCAAAATACACACTGAGGAACAATTCACCACATTAAACAGCACACCCATCATAAACATCAATACAACACTGAAGACATTTAATCAGATCATCAATAATGCAAACAAATACATACCCGAGCGCAAAATTAGGAAATACAACCCAAACTACACTAGAGAAATAACCCACCTCATAACACAAACACCATACACAGAAACCATAAAACAGCAGATACAACAGCTCAACACAGAAATAAACAAACTCAAAGAAAAACAAACAGAAACATTCAGGGAATTCATGACAACACTAAACCACTCCACAGATACATCCAGGCTATACAAGACTATAAACAGCATTACCCACTCTAACAGCGGCATTCACACCTCACACGCGGCTATCTGTCGCAGCCAAAATAATATCCCAACATATACACAACAAGCTAACATTCTAGTTAATCACTACGCAAAGATAAGTCACTTAAACAGAGACAACAACCAGAAACACGCAGACAGACAAACAGCCAGACACAAGAAAACCTACAGACTCGACACGACCATTACACCCTTCAATACAGACCAGACCACCAAGATCATCAAAAACATTAAGAATTCGAAGGCTACTGGACCAGACAACATATCTAACATACACCTTAAACACTTGGGCCCACAGGGAATACTAGCTCTCACAAATATCAGCACATATTCATACCAACACTGTATTATTCCTGACATATGGAAACAAGGTAAAATTATTACACTACTCAAACCAAACAAAAATCCAACAGAACCAGCTTCCTATAGACCCATTACTTTACTATGCACACCTTCCAAAGTAACAGAAAGACTAATCTTACAAATCACCAACCCACACATACCACTATCGCCTACTCAACATGGATTCAGACCTCACCACTCAACACGACATTACTCACTAACCTCACGCAGCACATCATGGATGGCATCAACTCCAGACGACCAGCTCAACGTACACTATTAGCAACAATAGACATTAGTAAAGCATTTGATGCTATCCCACGCTTCCTTCTCGTAAACAAAATACTCGACACAAACATGCACAATAACACTAAAAGATGGCTGAGCAACTATCTTTCAGGAAGTTACTCACACGTCACATTTAATGGCAAATCATCCAAAAACAAGCTTTTTCCGAACGGGGTCCCTCAAGGCTCTGTTCTCTCACCAACACTGTTCAACTTATACATGCATGATATTCCAACACCCATAGATAACAAGCTTACCTTATCATCATATGCAGATGACATCGCTCTAACATCCACCCACAACAACATCGACACCGCTACAAATAACCTACAAACATACATAAACAATATACAAGACTGGCTCACACACAATAGACTCAAAGTAGCGCCCACAAAATCAACCATCACCTTGCTTACAAGCAATACAAAAGAACACCAGATAAATCCGCAGCTTACACTAAACAACACCAACATTCCACACTCATGGACCAAAACACTTGGGGTCACATACAACACATCATTATCTTTTGCAAACCACATTCAGGACATTAAAAACAAATGTACGTTAAGACTTAACACGCTTAGGGTACTAACAGACACAAACTTTGGACACCAGCAGGAAACATCATCACTCATATACAAACAATATATTCGCTCAGTTATGGACTATGCTAGCTCATGCTGGGCACCCATTATCTCAAACACACACAAACACCTTACAGACAATACAAAACAACGCACTTCGTATCATTAGAGGATTCACTCAAACAACACCAATAGAACACCTGCACACAGAAACAAAATTACTGAAAGTTAGGGAACATTTAGACACGAGGGGAATACAATTCATGGCAGCAGCGACAACTAACCCACAACACCCTTGCCACTACATGTACAATCATACACCAACACCTCGCGTCATTAAAGTAACACCAGAGAGACATTATAACCAAATACTCCATTCCATACCACGCCCCACAGACATCACACAGTACAGAAAACACATGCACACACACCTAACCCACAAAGCACTGACACGACTCGGTCCGAATGCGGTCCTAGGTGCGAAGCCGCCACCCATTAACAGGTCAGACATCAGACTGAGCAGATCGGATCGAGTTAACTTAGCACGATTCCGATGTGGACATCACCCCAACTTACGGACATATAAACACAGACTAGACAACTCCACAGACGACACCTGCCACCTGTGCCAGGACACACCACAAACAATGAACACATTATGACAGACTGTACAGCTCTAGCACAACAACGAACACAATACATCACTAGTGCGCTGAACCTCTGGTCCACTCCGAAGAGGGCGATCGGTCACCTGCGTGCCGCCGGCTTGCTCAATCAGGGTGGGCTGATCGGCTAAACAACAACAACCTAATTGATAATGTTGAAATATCCTCAACTATAATATCGGATCACAACATTATTGAAATAAAAACCACTATAAAAGCAACAGGAAAGGAAAGAACACGAACAATAGAAAGAAGCAAATTCGAAATTTTTAATTTTCACTCCAAAGCTATAAACTGTGAAGATGTTGCATCCAGCATGGAAGTAATAGATTGAAAAACCATTTTCGAGGCCAAGACAACGGAAGAGATGCTAATGACTTTAGAGGAGAAGACGTTAGAAATTGTGGAAAGACATGTCCCAAAAATACAGCAAAGAGGAAAGAGAAGCAGGTTCGAGAGACAAAAGAGGTCATTGTTCCGAAAGAGAAAAAGAGTGACTGCAAAACTAAGTAACTGTAAAGATAACATCAGGAAAATATTAAATGATAAACTGCAGAGTATCGATGACGTCATACAGGAACTAATTGAGAAGCATACAGAAAAAGACGACGACGACGCTATAGAAACGATAAAGGCTAACTCAAAGTACTTCTATAATTTTACAAAAAGAAAGTCGAAAAACCAAGCGACAATCGGACGTCTGGAAAACGAGCACAGTGCTTTATCTGATGATCTAACAGAAATATCCGAAATATTAAGAGCTCAGTACAAATCATCTTTCAGTATCCCAAAAACTGACAAACTGATATGCAATAGAAACGCGTTCTTTGAAGCTACAAGGGGAAAGTATAACGGACTTCGACTTTACGACAGATGATATTACACAAGCTATAGGGAAACCAAAAACACAGCCGCAGGACCGGATAAATGGAATGCCACACTGATCAAAAACTGCAAGAATGTAATCGCTGAGCCCCTATATTGGATATGGAGGCGATCACTAGACATGGGAGAAATACCGGGCATCCTGAAGAGCGCGAACATAGTCCCAATATATAAAGGAGATCGATCCGAGGCCAAAAACTACAGGCCAGTATCGCTTACATCTCATCTCACCAAAATATTTGAAAGAATAGTTAGACAGAAAATCTGATTTTTTTTCGGAACTCAGAAAAAATTCAGTGATAACCAACATGGGTTTCGGTCAGGCAGATCATGCCTATCACACCTAATGGAACACTACATCATTATTATTGATGCACTTGAAAGTAATGAAAACTATGATGTAATATACACAGACTTTGACAAAGCGTTCGACAAGTGCGACCATGGAATCATAATGCATAAACTGAAATATATGGGAATAACAGGAAAAGTAGAGAAATGGATATATAATTTCCTTAGTGAGCGGCAGCAAGTCGTTACAGTACAAGGAGTATCTTCGTCAGAATCAGAGATTCTCAGCTCAATACCACAAGGAACAGTATTAGCTCCACTACTCTTCCTAATCATGCTAACTGACATAGATGAGGACGTTACCAGAGACAGCGCAGTACCATCCTTTGCCGATGACACAAAGATCAGTAAAAAATAAGAAACCCAGAAGATATAGGATCTCTACAAACCGACATGAACAGAATCTACAAGTGGACAGAAGACAACAATATGAAGTTTAATACCGAAAAATTTCAGCTGTCATGGTACGGAAAAAGAGAAGACCTAAAATTCATGGAATATTATACCCCAAATGGACAGGAAATTCAGAGAAATTCTAGAGCAAAAGATTTAGGGGTTGTAATGACTGATGATGCGAAATTTGAAACAAAATAAGATAGCAGTAAACAGAGCAAAGAGAATAACTGGGCAGATACTGGGAACCTTTAAACGAAGGGATAGGAATATAATGATTCCTCTCCTGAAAACACTGATCATACCCAAATTAGAATACTGCTCGGTCCTAACATCCCCATATAAAAAAGATACTAGACAGCCAGGATCAAGGGGTGCAAAGAACTAAATTAATGGGAAAGGTTACGCGAACTAAACCTATATTCACTGGAAAGGAGAGAGAGAGAGAGAGAGATACACCATTATTTACACTTGGAAAATAATGGAGAAATTAGTCCCTTATCTTACTCTGAACCCTATAACTCCCCAAACAACGGTGGAAAGTAGAAAAGGAAGACTGTGTCGTGTTCCCAGATTAAAGGCGAGACAGGGAACAACCTTAACCCTGAAAGAAAATAGTTTTGTTGTGAGAGGCCCAAAACTGTTTAACCAGCTGCCCAAAGACCTAAGAAACATGAAGATCAGACGCCTGGCTCAGAACAATCCCCGATGAACCGGGCGTACCTGGCTATGTGAGGTGGAGAGTACAAGAAACCAACTCACTACTTCACCAGGCCAACTCGAGAGGAGGGGCGACAAGCTTGACCTTCGTGAAATGAGGAATCATCGCACGGAACCTTTGAAAGGTTGAAAGGAAAGGTGTGTGTATATATATATATATATATGTAAAGAACGACGCTTGTATAGAAGAACGTTCCGCACAAGATGAGGAGGGAGAACGAACAAATGAAAAATGAGGTAACCACCCGGGAATCGAACCCGGGATCTTCCGATTGCCGGTCAGATATGCTATCCACTACACCATGGGCCTCGATTAATCAGAAGTTGTAATTCTCCTACATACGAGCAGAAACCAATGTCCTGAGGGGGCACCTCCCGCATGCCGCACATATATACATTTTAACTGCAAACAACGCACAGTATAATTAATGTGCGGAACGTTCTTCTATACAAGCGTCGTTCTTTACATTAATTATACTGTGTGTTGTTTGCAGTTAAAATGTATGTATATATATATATATATATATATATATATATATATATATATATATATATATGTGTGTGTGTGTGTGTGTGTGTGTATTATAAATGACAGTAAATATCTAATTAATTAATTAATTAATTAGTGATTAATAACCAAACTTAAGTATTTTCTGTAAATGTTCTCCTGAATATTAAAATATTATTAATATTATTATTATTATTATTTCAAATATGGAGATTGCTTTTGCTCAAATGATAGCGTTCGTCACTTGTTTATAAGCACACCGGACAAAAAATTAGTCACCCCTCTCAGAATGTACCTAATAACGTGTGACGGCGCCTCTGGCCTTGATAACCGCACGAATCCGGCGAGGCAGAGACTCTACGAGGTTGTGCATGTACTGAACATCGATTTGCTGCCACTCGTTCATCAGCGGTCCCGAAGTTCCGCCAGAGTCCGTGGGTGTCTATTCCTGCGCTTCACTTTCTGTTTCCAGCCTGAACAACACCTTCGACGCATTCAGGATTAAAGGCTTCATTGGACCTGCGATGTACTCGTCGCCTCCCATCATTGGAGAACAAACAAAAACGGGACTCATCGGACCAAATTACACGTTTCCAATCTGCCGCAGTCCAGTTTTGTGCCTCTGAGCCCATTTATAACGTGCCAATTTGTGACTTGCTGTTAACAGCGGCCTCTTCCGTGGTACCCTGCTCCAGATGTCCATCGCATGCAGTTCTCGTCGCAATGTCCGTTCGGAAATTGGTCGCTGGAGAACCTCATTGGTTTCTTGGAGCAATTTTTCTCTGGTTTGAAAAAGATTTGCAGTTACTAGACGAGAAACATGGCGGCGGCCCCTATTGTCGAGAATTGTTTTCCGGCCACAGTTACGCCGTCGATTGTCAGTTGATTGCGAACTACACCACTCTTTGTAAACTCGCTGGACAGTACGCGTTGACACACCAACAAATTGGGCTACTTCAGACATTTTGTGTCCGTGGGCTCTGCCAAACACGATGGCTCCTTTTTGCCACTGAGTAACGTCTGCCTCACGACCCATTTTGCAGACTATATCCAACACACACTTTGTTCTTCACCACCTCACGAAACAGATCTGATCCTGTGTGCTACGTCACCGCTACTTGTCACTTACCAATGCTACATCAGCGCCCTCTGTGTGACCTTGAACTTCCTACTATCGGTGCTATTAGGGGTGACTAATTTTTTGTCCGGTGTGCTTATGTTTAATCACGTTAAATGGCGTGAACATCAGTAACACGTATGAATGTGTTTTTTTAAAAATTAATATTTTTGCACAATAATCAATGTATAAATTTTATTCTATACACTTCATTCACTACAAGCGCTTTCGTACTCCAAAAAATATCTCTATTTGCTTATTGATTAAAATTATACACTCGCTTCTCCATGTTTTTGTTTTTTTTCCAGTGTGATTAACTTCTTTTTAGCATTATTATTATCCCCTTTCCATTCTCTTTGAGATTTTGAGTTCCCCTCCCCCCCCCAATCCAAATGCGGAATTGACGAAGACCCACTTCGATGAAAAGAAAGACCCATTCAGTTCTTGGATATCAAAAGTACTACATGGTTCACTTGAAAGTGTGTGTGTATATATATATATATATATATATATATATATATATATATATATATATATTATGAAATAGGACCCCCTCCTAAGGAGACGTAGTTTTACATTTAGGATAAAACGAAGACAGAGCAAAAAAGTCATTATACATGTATTTGCCTGCAGCCGACGTTTCGGGCAACCCTGCCCATTTTCAAGGCCAAATATAATGACTTTTTTGCTCTACTCTTCGTTTTTATCATATATATATATATATATATATATATATATATAATACAGTCAAAGTGTATAACCAGCCATTTCGCGTAATGGCTGAAATCTTCAGCCATTACGCGAAATGGTTGAAATTCCACCTTGATCATTTCGTATAAGATCATTTCCCCAGTTAGGTCAACTGTATGCCCGGTTAGGTCAATTGTATGCCCTTGACAATTGGTTAGGTTAAGTGGTTATTTTCGTTAGTTTTAACGAAAATAACACGACTTGACCTAACCAATTGTCGAAGGCATACAGTTGACCTAACCGGGCCTTCAATGGCGGACATCGGAATAACATTGAAGGCCCGGTTAGTATTTGAAAACCTCTATGTTCAAATGTGTTCAAATGTGTATTTGAAGTGTTTTTCTCCCTTATTTGAACAGACCTGTGGATGTATGTATGTTTTAGCAGATTTAGTTAGTTAAATAAAGGTTTCCAATTTTATCGTGATCTTCGTTATTTCTATGAATTCATGACAAAAGTCATTTTAGGCATTTCGCGAAATGACCAAGTGAAACAGCCATTTCGCGAAATGACCAAGTGAAACAGCCATTTCGCGAAATGACAAAGTTTCAGCCATTACACTTTGACTGTAATACATACATACATACATAAGATTAACTTCACAACTAAACACGTGAAATGAATGAATGATGTAAACCCACAAGGAAAAAAATGATTCCAAGGCCTTTCGTGTATTCAGAAGTACACCTCGTCACCTCCCTGACGAGGTGTACTTCTGAATACACGAAAGGCCTTGGAATCATTTTTCTTTTTCCTTGTGGGTTTGCATCATATATACTGTGTATATATATATATATGAATGAGGCGTCGGGAGTACGAGGGGCGAACTCGCCAAGCCAGTTTTGAGATAGAGGCGTTTAAATTTTGTGCGTATTGTGTACGAAGGCCACTTAGCGCAAATACACGCATTAAAAATAAGTACATTTTGAGGGTACGAGGGGAGAGGGTATTTGCCTATACCAAGTTGTCTATGGATTAGGGGTAGGGTTGAACTATTCATTCGTAGAACAATCGCAAAATCGCCAATGTAGCGACCCCTCCCCCCCTCTCTCTATTATATATATATGAGAGAGAGAGAGAGAGAGAGAGAGAGAGAGAGAGAGAGAGAGAGAAATTGTTGAGCAACATTCGCGTACCATAAGGTAAATTACACTCGGTATTCGATCTGGTTACCACTCACTAAAAAACACTTTCTGATTCGTTATAAAAAACGATGTTTTTTTTCAATTGCTAATTATGGTATTATTTGCAGCTCGTCTTCGTCAAGAACGTCCCAAAGACACACAGCAACTGAAGGAGAGAATAAAACTCGAGCATGCCAAGGTTTTTTTTTTTATTGGGGTTGTTTAACCTCCTTCGCAACATCTAAGGTCATATGACGGAGGGGACCTACAGCTTTACGTGGGATTCGAACCACGGGTCGCTACATAATCTTGGCGCGGAGGACGATCTCCTATCCAACTACTACCCAGACCCAATGTCGCTTAACTTCGCTGAACTCCGGGGAGCGGTGTTACGACATTGGCCACGACGTAGCCCGTATGCCACGGTTATCGTCAGTGTTAAGAAGTGTTCAAACGACGCGTGCAGAAAAATTTAAAAAAAAAACGGTTTTTGAAACGAATGTCCACCAGTTCGAATACTGACTGTCAAATTTTACTCTATCGTGCGTAACTTTCCGGCCACCCTATATATATATATATATACATTCAACTGCAAAGAACACGCAGTATAAATAACGTAAAGAACGACGCTTGTATAGGAGATATTCCGCGCAAGACGAGAAAGAGAAAACAACAAATGAAAAAATGAAGTACCACCTGGGAATCGAACCCGGGATCTTCCGATTGCCGGTCAGACGCGATAACCACTACACCATGGACTTCACTCTTCCAAATGCCGTAATTCCTCTACATACTCGCAGAAACCAATGCCCCAAGGGGGCACCTCCCGCATGCCGTAACATTATATACATTCAACTGCAAAGAACACGCAGTATAAATAACGTAAAGAACGACGCTTGTATAGGAGATATTCCGCGCAAGACGAGAAAGAGAAAACAACAAATGAAAAAATGAAGTACCACCTGGGAATCGAACCCGGGATCTTCCGATTGCCGGTCAGACGCGATAACCACTACACCATGGACTTCACTCTTCCAAATGCCGTAATTCCTCTACATACTCGCAGAAACCAATGCCCCAAGGGGGCACCTCCCGCATGCCGTAACATTATATACATTCAACTGCAAAGAACACGCAGTATAAATAACGTAAAGAACGACGCTTGTATAGGAGATATTCCGCGCAAGACGAGAAAGAGAAAACAACAAATGAAAAAATGAAGTACCACCTGGTAATCGAACCCGGGATCTTCCGATTGCCGGTCAGACGCGATAACCACTACACCATGGACTTCACTCTTCCAAATGCCGTAATTCCTCTACATACTCGCAGAAACCAATGCCCCAAGGGGGCACCTCCCGCATGCCGTAACATTATATACATTCAACTGCAAAGAACACGCAGTATAAATAACGTAAAGAACGACGCTTGTATAGGAGATATTCCGCGCAAGACGAGAAAGAGAAAACAACAAATGAAAAAATGAAGTACCACCTGGGAATCGAACCCGGGATCTTCCGATTGCCGGTCAGACGCGATAACCACTACACCATGGACTTCACTCTTCCAAATGCCGTAATTCCTCTACATACTCGCAGAAACCAATGCCCCAAGGGGGCACCTCCCGCATGCCGTAACATTATATACATTCAACTGCAAAGAACACGCAGTATAAATAACGTAAAGAACGACGCTTGTATAGGAGATATTCCGCGCAAGACGAGAAAGAGAAAACAACAAATGAAAAAATGAAGTACCACCTGGGAATCGAACCCGGGATCTTCCGATTGCCGGTCAGACGCGATAACCACTACACCATGGACTTCACTCTTCCAAATGCCGTAATTCCTCTACATACTCGCAGAAACCAATGCCCCAAGGGGGCACCTCCCGCATGCCGTAACATTATATACATTCAACTGCAAAGAACACGCAGTATAAATAACGTAAAGAACGACGCTTGTATAGGAGATATTCCGCGCAAGACGAGAAAGAGAAAACAACAAATGAAAAAATGAAGTACCACCTGGGAATCGAACCCGGGATCTTCCGATTGCCGGTCAGACGCGATAACCACTACACCATGGACTTCACTCTTCCAAATGCCGTAATTCCTCTACATACATTCTCGTCTTGCGCGGAATATCTCCTATACAAGCGTCGTTCTTTACGTTATATATATATATATATATATATATATATTAGGGATGTACCGATTCCAGAATTTTGGCCGATACCGATACTCCGATACTCAAAATAAGCCGATATTTTGCCGATACCGATACTTTATTTTAAAAATCAATAAAAACATTTTATCAATAATTATTTATACAGTAATAGTCGTACATACTGTAGCACATTCAATGTATAAATATAACGTACTGAAATAAATTTAGTCACAAGAGAGTAGATACTATTTATAACTACGTATGCCACTATATAGTTACTAATTACTACATTACTCTAGTCCAACTCGGGGCCCGAGGTGCGTTGCGTAAGTATACCTCTAGATATAAGTCCTCCCTAGGCGTTAATGTTTAATTCTAGTGAAAAATTTATGTAATAATCTCGTGATAGGCAATTGGTTTCAAATTATAGCAGTTTAACAAATAAGAGGAAAGAATGAAAAATGATGAAACTTCAAATGTATTCAATAAGTTTATTCAAATGAAAATTTATTCAATTGCATTTTATAAATAATTAAATATTAATTTTAAAATGAGAACTTGGAAAAGTATCGGCAGTATCGGTCGATACCGATACTCTAAAAACAGGCTGGTACTGCCGATACCGATACATCGGTACCTCCCTAATATATATATATATATATATATATATATTATATATATATATATATATATACAGGGTCTCACTGAACGCAGTGCAATTCAATATGAGCTGTAAAACCTCAAAAGTTCACTTAATATATTTTAACGTCTTTGATTTACGTCATAAAGACACCGTGAAGTATTTTTTTGTTAATTAAAATGACCTTTAACGTCTCTCTCTCTCTCTCTCTCTCTACTCCTCCTCCGAACGGATCAAAATGCAGTTATTCGACCACCTTATTGTCGTCAATGTTATTTTTAGTTTGTGTACGTCCCTGTACGTGTGTAGATTTACTGTATTTATGATAGGTTAAAACTACGTAACGATATATATATATATATATATATATATATATATCACACATTTCAACTGCAAACACGCAGTATAATTAACGTAAAGAACGACGCTTTGTATAGGAGAACATTCCGCGCAAGATGAGGGAGAACGAACAAATGAAAAAAATGAGGTAACCACCCGTGAATCGAACCCGGGATCTTCCGATTGCCGGTCAGATATGATAACCATTACACCATGGGCCTCACTCGATCAAAGTCGTAATTTCTGCGCGTATGTAGGAGAATTACGACTTCTGATCGAGTGAGACCCATGGTGTAATGGTTATCATATCTGACCGGCAATCGGAAGATTCCGGGTTCGATTCACGGGTGGTTACCTCATTTTTTCATTTGTTCGTTCTCCCTCCTCACCTTGCGCGGAATGTTCTCCTATACAAAGCGTCGTTCTTTACGTTGACACAGACACGAGATTTCTATCTGTGGCACTTTACAGAACAGACTTCCCTGTATCAAACAATTCCGGCTTTTCAAATGCTTTATAAAGACCCATGTAGTCGCATCCAGTTCTTACAGTTACAGTTAGAATACGTTTCCTGTAGTTTTTACAGTCCTTAAAATGTTATTCATTTAGGGGTTGTATTTTACATCACGATATTATAGTTTACTGACACTTCATTGCATCACAATGTAAAGTTTAAACGGTTGAACAAAGTCTCTTATTACTTTATTACAGATTTTACATCACTGCAATAGGGCAAACGCGTTCTTTATATGAAAACAATTTGATGAAGCCTTTTCAGGATCACAAAAGACTAACTTTCACACTTCAGAGATTTTTACAAGAGGTTTGACGAGTGTTTTGGTCTTTTCAAGTGTATTTTCTGATTAGTCATCCTTTATGCTCGCTGTTACACTTTATTCACACTTTAAACAATTTATTTACACTTTATTCACACTTTAAACAATTTATTCACACTTTAAACAATTTATTTACACTTTATTCACACTTTAAACAATTTATTTACACTTTATTCACACTTTAAACAATTTATTCACACTTTAAACAATTTATTTACACTTTATTCACACTTTAAACAATTTATTTACACTTTATTCACACTTTAAACAATTTATTTACACTTTATTCACACTTTAAACAATTTATTTACACTTTATTCACACTTTAAACAATTTATTTACACTTTATTCACACTTTAAACAATTTATTTACACTTTATTCACACTTTAAACAATTTATTTACACTTTATTCACACTTTAAACAATTTATTTACACTTTATTCACACTTTAAACAATTTATTTACACTTTATTCACACTTTAAACAATTTATTTACACTTTATACAATTTATTTACACTTTATTCACACTTAATAAAGTGTGAAAAGTGTGTTTTCAAGTATCAAGTGTGAGTAGTGTGAATGAAGTTTGCTTACACTTAAAAACAAACTTCATTCACACTTGATACTTTAAACACACTTTTCACACACAACTTTCACACTTTAGTCATACTTTAACGTTTAGATTTCGTCCTCCCCTTTAGAAAAATTACCATATAGCGTTATAATCTAGCAAAAACCACAAAATCCACTCGAGGTTAGTCCAGGGAAAGTCGGAAGTGAGTTACAGTATAAAAAATAGATAAGTTATTGGGGATTTGATTAAATAAACAGTCATACGTGTTCATTTAACATTTAACCACAAAGTGTATATGACAAAAAGGAGATAAAGAATAGATAAGAAATTGATAGAGAGATAATGCCCGTTCATGTTCCGTTTATAAACACACTTTTTTCTCAGTGCCAATTTTTGGCTTTTTTTTTTTTTAATTTATAAGCAAAAGGTGGACATAAATTTTTCTTTTATTTCCAGTGCCATTTTGGCGTTTCATTTCCGAGTGCCAAAGTTTCAATGGAAAAACATTTTTTTAGATTTTGTTTGAAAAAAAAAAAAAAAAAAAAGGAGTCATCAAGCGAAACGACCAACACAAAATTGCTTTAGTATATATATATATATATATATATATATGTAAAGAACGACGCTTGTGTAGAAGAGCGTCCGCACAAGATGAGGAGAAAGAACGAACAAATGAAAAACGAGGCACCTCCCAGGAATCGAACCCGGGATCATCCAATTGCCGGTCGGACGTGCTAACCACTACACCAAGGTCCCCGATCAATCAGAAGTCGTAATTCTCCTACATACGAGCGGAATCGAATGCCCTGAGGGGGCACCTTCTCATGCCGTACATATATACATTTTGCAGTTAAAATATATATACATTGTGGTGTGTGTGTGTGTGTGTATATGGGAGGGTGGGTGTGCCCCAAGGGTCACTACTTGATGCCAGCGGTCGGAAGCGAACCAGCGCCAGCCACGCCACTCGGAGTCTGCCACCGTAACCATTCAGCCACCGGACGCGATATACAGTATCTATGTTTATCTATATATATATATATATATATATATATATATATATATATATATAGCTACAGTGACATCGCTGCCTTTTTCAACAATTTCTGCAGCGACTTCTGCTATCACAAGAAGACCATTGTTCCATTAACACATAACCGCGACCAAGATGACGTCATATCACACCTCCAGTCGAGACTTACTCGGAAATGATCCTGTCAAGCTGGGGCGTTGGCAATACGTAACATGACAAAAACAATCAAAGGCCGCCTTCCACGGGCTCATATTCTTTTAACTAATTAACATTAACAAAATTTTAAAAATTAAATTTTAAATTTAAAAAAAAAAATTTTAATTTTAAAAATTTAATTCTCGCTACTTTTTACTTTTCGCTAATTACCAATTTAACTCCTTTTGCATTTGTTCCGTTTTGCTAACAACTTTAAACAGCAGTAGTTCGTACATTTTTTTTACCAAACAACTCATTTAACAACATTTATTTCACAACATTTGTTGAAACTTGATGTGACTTTCATCATTATTATTATTTATATGATTTGCAAAGACCTCGTGACCTTGAGTTTCAAGCAGTCATTTATTTGAATACGCTAATTAATTTTTATTATACCGGTGATTCATAGTCATAGTGGCACTGAAAATGGTCGTCCTTATAAAGTTTTTTTCTTCCAAGTTACGACAAGAGACCCCTTGTGCGTCGGGGAACATTTATCAACAAGGGCTTGTTGACACAGCAGGGAGACCTCTTAAGGACGTTTCCGACAACAACCCTACGCAGATGTAAAGAAAATTAACCAGAGGTAAGGCAACCTTCGATAACGGAATGAACCAAGTCTCACCTCCTCAAAATTTACCAATCGAAGTTTTTTGAGTCACCGCTCGTCCTTTTTCAAAAAGATGTAATTATCTCTTTAAACAGGTCCTCGCTTCGGCGTTTTTCTCATTCCTTTTATTCGTAACATAACTAAAATTCATTCGACTTATCTAATAATTTGTTTGATAATCTAATTTAACATTTGTTCATGTACTGTTCCTATGTCTTTCATTGTAATTAACATGAAATTCAATAATTCAGTCATTGTTCCACTGCACATTCAGTTTAAGTCATTATGTTATGTTATTCTCTGTGAACTTTGTGAACCAGCTCAGATTGATTCTTCCTTTGTTTATTGGGTACGTTCGTGGGTACCATGGCGACTCAAAATACAGTAATTAAATACTAAATTACCTTGCTAACTTAATTATAATTTACCGGAGCCTGTCACATATTAGTGCTTACAAATTGCTGACATATATATATATATATATATATATATATACACACACACACACATTTAAACTGCAAACACGCAGTATAATTAACGTAAAGAACGACGCTTGTATAGGAGAATATCCCGCGCAAGATGAGAACGAAACAAATGAAAAAATGAGGTAACCACCCGGGAATCGAACCCGGGATCTTCCGATTGCCGGTCAGATACGATAACCATTACACCACGGGCCTCACTCAATCAAATGCTGTAATTCCTCTACATACGCGCAGAAACCAATGCCCCAAGGGGGCACCTCCCGCATGCCGTACATTATATACATTTAAACTGCAAACACGCAGTATAATTAACGTAATATATATATATATATATATATATATATATATATGAAAATTATTTCACGAAAGTAACACGTGAATAATATTTATTATGAAAATAACCAGGAAGGAAAAAGGAAACACAGAATGGTGTTCAAGCGCTTTCGTCTAATGACGAAATTTGCACACACGGGATTTGCACACACGTGTAAAACAGCATCAATATTCCGTTAGAACGGTACAATCGTCCAGTGCCCTTTTCATCCATTTGTCAGAGTTATCCCACTGTATTGGTTGGAATAATGCTTCAATTTTGTTTCACTTAAGCAACATTGTTAATAGAAATATTGCTGAGTATGCAAATAATTTCAACATTAGCCAGGGCCTTTTTTCGCTTGATTCTGTTGTTTTGAATTCGTTCAGAACGGATTTAGACAAGAGGGGCAAAGCGCTAAAACTCTGGTAGTTTTTCCTTATAAATTGCTATGCTCCTCCTACAATTTTTATTTTTATTTTTTTTTGTAACCTATATATATTCTGGAACTTGTTATTTATTTCAGTGTTCCTGAGGATGTCATTGGACGAAAGCGTTTGAGCACCATTCTGTGTTTCCTTTTTCCTTCGTGGATATTTTCATATATATATATATATATATATATATAACGTAAAGAACGACGCTTGTATAGGAGATATTCCGCGCAAGACGAGAAAGAAAGAACGGAACAAATGAAAAAATGAGGTAACCACCTGGGAATCGAACCCGGGATCTTCCGATTGCCGGTCAGACGCGATACCATTACACCATGGACCTCACTCTTCCAAATGCCGTAATACTTCTACATACTCGCAGAAACCAATGCCCCAAGGGGGCACCTCCCGCATGCCGTAACATTATATACATTCAACTGCAAAGAACACGCAGTATAAATAACGTAAAGAACGACGCTTGTATAGGAGATATTCCGCGGAATATCTCCTATACAAGCGTCGTTCTTTACGTTATTTATACTGCGTGTTCTTTGCAGTTGAATGTGTAATATATATATATATATATATATATATATATATATATATATATATATATATATTACAAAAGAAAAAAATGAAGTAAATTAAGCATTCAAAAAATATCCCTTGAATATATACACCTACATCATGTTCAGAAGCCTAAAAGAACTCTTTGTTTAGTGTTTGACTTTATTTGAATTCTTTCGAAAGCATTTTGAAAGAATATTTCTTTCGAAAGCATTTTGCTGTTAGATTTAAAAGGTTAGGAAGACACTTGCACAAGTTAAAAAGAAGCTCAAATTTTAAAAGCAACTCTTGAAAAATTACACTAATCAACAGCCAAAATGTATCTTCGATGAAACCATCATTTCTTTAGTAATTCGACGTCGCTGAATCCGAAAATGACCTTCATTTTGCATGATTGGTTCGCGTTTAGAAGATACACGGGTGCCCTGTTTTCATTATTTCCCAATTGAAATGAATATATCATTGAAGCATAACATATGGCAACACTGTAGAATGTGCTCGTTTGGCAACCTCGTTGTCTGGCGCCATCTTGAGTACATCGTAAATCCCTTTAGTTCAGTTCTAGAGTGACGCTTGTTGTGGTGACACGTTATTTCACATTTTGACATAGTGCTTTTGTAGTGTTTCCTCGTAATTTGCACCTGTGGTTACTTCATGACATATAGAGTGTAGTGCGTGTTAAAGCGTAATCTTGCGATCAGTTTCTCATTGACGTTATAAGCAAAATGCCACGTAAATGCGTTAATGACTCAAATAACTTTTGCTATATTTGCGGCAAAGTAACATTAAAATCGCAAAAGAAGACGTTAACACCTGCCATCAAGAAAGCGTACCACCTTTATTTTAAGTGCAAATTAGGAGATCAGGACAAAACGTGGGCGCCGCATATATGCTGCATTACATGTGCAACTACATTACTTGAGTGGTACAATGGGAAACCGAGGTCAATGGGCTTCGGCATCCCCGTCGTGTGGAGGGAACAAAGTAACCACGTGGATGACTGTTTATTCTGCATGGTTCCGCCATTACGTGGAATTAGTAAGAAGAAAAAATGGACCCTCAAGTATCCTAATGTTCCATCCGCCATTCGACCTGTGCCCCATAACGAAGACATACCTGTGCCCAATCCTCCTACCTCCTCAGACACCCTCGATTTGGATGACGAAGAGCATCCTGTAACGAGTACAGATGAAGACATTGCACATCCAACATCACAAGATACCGACTTTGTGCCCAGTGAACTGTCTACAGAACCGCATAAAATCACCCAACACGAACTGAATGACCTCATTAGAGATTTGGACTTACCGAAGTCTAAGGCAGAATTGCTCGTCTCACGCCTTCAACAGTGGCATCTTCTTCATGATGATGTCCAAATATCCATGTACCGCACTAGGCAATCCACGTTGGAGACTTTCTTCATCAAACATGGTGACTTCGTGGTGTGTACAGATGTTGTTGGTTTAATGAATGCTCTAAATATGACATACAGAGATGACGAATGGAGGTTGTTCATTGATGCCTCTAAGCTAAGCCTTAAGGCTGTACTACTTCATAACAAAAACGAAAAAGCTGCCATTCCAATTGGATATTCTGTCCACATGAAGGAGACATATGAAAATATGCAATATCTGCTTCACCACATAAACTACAACGCTCACAAATGGAGCATATGTGGTGATTTGAAAGTGGTCGGCATGTTACTTGGTCTCCAGCAGGGTTACACGAAGTACTGCTGCTTCCTTTGCGAGTGGGACAGCCGTGCTAGGTCACAGCATTATGAAAGGAAGGAATGGCCTCTAAGAGAACGTTTAGTGCCAGGTGTGAAAAACGTTTCGTGCGAGCCATTAGTAGAGCCAAGCAAAATACTTCTACCACCGTTACATATTAAGTTAGGGCTTATGAAAAATTTTGTGAAGTCACTCAATAAGGATGGAAAGGCATTTAAGTATCTTTTCCAGAAGTTCCCTCGACTCAGTGAGGCAAAAATCAAGGCAGGCATATTTGTTGGTCCTCATATACGAAATCTGATGAAAGATGAACATTTCGAGACACTTTTGGAGGGCGCAGAAAAAGAAGCTTGGGTCTCGTTCAAGTCAGTGTCGCAAAATTTCCTTGGAAACAACAGAGCTCCAAATGCAGATGAATTGGTGGATAATATGTTGAAGGCGTACCAAAGAATGGGATGTAACATGTCTCTAAAAATTCATTTCCTCCATTCCCATTTCGACTTTTTCCCGGCAAACCTTGGTGAAGTAAGTGACGAACATGGGGAACGTTTTCATCAGCAGATTTCAGCTCTTGAGAAACGTTACCAGGGCAAGTGGAATTCATCTATGCTGGCTGATTTCTGCTGGTCAGTAATAAGAGACACTACACAGTCAGAGTACAAGAGACAGGCCAAGAGGAAACGACATTGAAGTGAGTGTGCTCCTTAAAATACATATATGTTGTGGGATAAATTTTTACCAGTACTTACACAATAATTACCATGATATCTTAAAAACGCGAACTAATTAAACAATTTCACTATCATTTTCAAATTCAGCATGCAAAAATACATAAGAATCGGCTACTTTCATTAAAGATACAAAAAATTCCTTAAAATTTGTTGACCAGTGTTATTTACGTTTCTGATATATACAGGGTGTTCTAAAATTACCTAGTAAACTTTTATATATTATATATATATATATATATATATATATATATATATAATATATATATATATATGGGTTGGTTCATTTAGGTTAATTAACTTAACTGGTTAAATTTTAAAATACTGGTTAATTTAACTTAATTGAAAGTTTCCAAATTAACTAGTTAACGTCATTTAATTAAAAATTAATTCTTTCTTTTTAACAAAAATGCAATTCCATCAATTAATTTGGTCACTACTTTATTAGTTCCGGAATAAGATAGGATAGACTATCATAATCCTTATACGAAAGAATTACATATGTTTTATCACACACACACACACAGTAATTAAGAAACCCGTGGCAAAAATACCACGCTTAATCAACAGAGGGCAATTTTATTTTTTTCTAATAATATTTCCCGGAATGAGCACATACACAAACAAACAAACACTCAGATTTCAGCTATATATATATATATATATATATAATATATATATATATAGAGAGAGAGAGAGAGAGAGAGAGAGAGAGAGAGAGATAATGGTGGGTCTACGGATTACTTTCAAGAAAGCAAAAGTTAATTGATTGACTTAACTAGCTAACTTTCCAAATGAACTTAATTTAACTAGTTAATTTTCAAAATATGGGTTAACTTAACTTAGTTGGTAACATTCCCAAATTAACTTAACTAGTTAATTTTAAAATTTAATTGACCTGACCTTGATATATATATATATATATTAGGGACCGACCGAAAGTACTTCCGCACTTCGGGAACCGAAACCGGAAGTTGGCTCGACTTTCGGCCGAAACCGGAAACCGGTGAAAGTGGAGTACTTTATATGAAAGTATTGTAATATAAAATTGGAATATTAATACTTTATAATATCTACTGTAATTCAATCGCTTTTATTATTCCTTTTCATGCAAAAACGTAGAGCACAAAAAAAAAAAAAAAAAACATTCAAAAAATATTAATGTTTCATTAATGTAAATTAATAAGAAACCTATTAAAACACATCGATTCATTCAATATTCAAAGTTCAAAATTTTCCAAGTTTTTTTGGAAAGGAAGATGACATCTTCAGCGTTTACTGGGGTCAAATTCGCCCGTTTGGCGTTGATGACATTGCCTGCAGTAGAAAAGAGTCGCTACGATTCCACTGAACCCGAAGGGTAGTTCGGTCAAGTTTACTTTCGGGCCGAAACTGAAACCGAACTTAGGTCGGTATATATATATATATATATATATATATATATATATATAAGGTGGCCCAAAAGTCTGTTGCCCCTAAAAAAAAAGTAATTTAGAATGCGTCGGGGCAACAGACTTTTGGCCCACTCTGTAAATAACCTTCAAACACGTTGAAACGAGTTAGAAAACGAAATTAAATTTAAGACAAACTTTAATATTTTAAAATTAAAATTTATTAACCCATTTACAACCGACATCTTTGGCAATGACGTCATATAGGGGCGCCTATTGAATCTTTGATAATAATAATAGGTTTTAAAATAGTTTTATTTTGGAATTTTTACAATTTAAATACACGTATATATCAAACAACTCACTCGGTTGTAATAACACAGCACTGTTGTTTTTTGTGGTGATAAATCACGTAGGAAGTCTCGTTACAACGTTGACCCTCTATGTACTTGGTAATGATGCTGCGAGCTGCTCGTACCTTGAATGGGTGTACACTGTACAGGCGGAGCGATGTTTTGTATAAAACAGTGAACTTTCCTTAGCACTTATACTTAACCTATTAATATGTGTGTGTGTGAGAGAGAGAGAGGTTAACAAATTAAGACCCTAAAATCCACTCTAGGTTAACCCAAGAAGATGGGTTAGAAATAGCAATTATTTTATATATATATATATATATATATATATATATATATATATTAATATATATATATATATATATATATATAAATGACCTTCCACGTTCGTCTGATATACTTAACTTCATAATGTTTACAAATGACACAAATGTGCCTTTTTTCTCGCAAAGATGTTAATTTAACTAAGAATATATTTAACTCAGAATTCATCAATGTAATGAAATGGTTGACCACCGATAAACTCTTCCTAAATACCAGCAAAACAAATTTCAGGATGTTTACTAATAAAAGAAATGTATATCTTGATAAACTTAATGTTAATGAAATCACCATAAAGGAGTGTACTGTAACAAAATTTCTTGGTGTAATGCTAGATAAGAATTTGCAATGGAGTGATCATGTAAATTATATCGCGAAAAAGATTTCAAGGAGCGTTGCTATAATGTTTAAAATTTGAAATGTAGCCCCTAAACAGGTTTTATTGACTATCATACTCTTGTTCTTCCTTTTATAACGTTCTTCCTTTTATAACGTACTTCCTTATATAACGTACTAATATAACGTACTGAGAAACTCCGCTAACAACGCTTTAAACTGTATCTTTGTCATCCAAAAACGAGCAATAAGGTTATTATCTGATGCCGATTTCCTTGATCACTCTAGTGCATTATTTAAAGAGTTAAACCTACTAAAGCTCAACGATATAACCAAACTGGCACATTTTATTTTTATTTACGAGTGTAAGAACAAAATCATTAATTTGGAATGGGTAAATAGATATTTGGTAACTCATCAACAAATCCACTCGTATCAGACCAGAAATAGATCAAAGCTCGTTATACCTCAACTTAGATTGTCTTCATCTCAAAAACTACCCATTTTCATTGGATTGAAACTATGGAATGACTTAAATGCCGATATAAAAAATATTACGAATGTAAATTCGTTTAAAACCAAGTTGAAATCCCGATTAATAATGGCATACTAATAAAAATTTAAGATTAAATGTACATTACTCGTTATTGGTCATCTCTTATGTTTAATATTGACTTCTTTGTATAGTATTGGTATCACTTTCAATAATGACTTTGCATTCGTTTTATCAATAATAATAATAATTATTAAAGATTAATAATTCTTATTCATGATATATATATATATATTATTATTTATTTAATATATATATATATACACACACACACTTACAGACACGTAAACCTTTCACGCAGAAATAGTAGCAAGGCAAGGTTCTCTCTCCTTCCTACGCCAGCTACTACTGACAGAAAATAGTGGTGAAAGAAGATGTATAGGAAAGTAGGAAAAAGTATAATGAAGACAATAGCTTCAGAGTTCATTCACACCATGCGTACACTTATCTCGTGTACTCATTTACGCATTAGAAGACATTAGAAATTAAAGAATAACTTCAATACTAAACTACTTACTCTAATCTTTTGAGAGAGAGAGAGAGAGAGAGAGAGAGAGAGAGAGAGAGAGAGAGAGAGAGAGAGAGAGAGATTTAATATCTTTTTTTACATCGTTAACTAAAACCTTAATTAAGACTAACTTAATTGGGGACATCTCAAAGATTTATTAACAAAAAATAAACAGTCAGTTCATATATATATATATATATATATATATATATATATATATATATATATATATACAGGGTGTCCCATAAGTCCGGTCTCATAGGAAAATTTTATTTTAAATTAAATTAACAAAAGTAATACAGTAGCGCTAAAAAAAAAAATGTTTAAATTGATGTCTTGTTTTGGGACCTTTTGTTTTTGTTGCAGGCAGAATAACACACAATGGTTAATATGGAAGGGAGTTACATTGCCTTTTCCTAACGAGTGATTATTTTTGTAAATTTAATTTTAAATTTTTTTTCCTATGAGACGGAGTTATGAGATACCCTGTAGCAATATATATATATATATACAGGGCGTCCCAAAAAAATGTATACACACTTTAAATAATTATAAAGGCAGTGTTTATTAAAATACATTTCATTTTCAAAATGTAATAGAATCTACAGACATTATTTAATTGTTTTGTCAACGCCTGTTTTCAAACTGACGTCCGTTCTGGTCCAGGCACTGCTGATAACGCGAAGCAATGGAATCGCAAACATCACGAAACATTTCGTTTGGTATTTGTGTGCATTCTCGTTCAATGGCTGCTCTCAATTCAGCGACTGTTGCAGGTTTTATAGCGTAGACTTTGTCTTTTAAGTATCCCCATAAAAAAAGTCTAGTGGTGTGAGGTCTGGTGAACGCGGAGGGTATTCTACGAAACCCCTTCGTCCAATCCACATCCACATCGTGCCAAGTACCACTCGCAATACTCCACTCTTCGGTCCGGATCATCTTCATTAATAGCATGGACTAATCTTGGAATGTAACTTTTCCATTGACAGCGCTTCAAAATGCGTTGGACAGACGATTCTGAAATTCCTACCTCACGACTCGCTTGCCGCACAGATTTTCTTGGACTTTGGTGATACGTTTCCAGTACTCTTTCTTGCTTTGTGGGGCTTGTCGATGTCCGTGGTCTTCCGGAACGCTTCTTGTGGACATTCTGAACAGTTCCATCGGCTTCAAACTTCTCTAATTCGAGTGATGGTAAGTCGCGTTGGTGGATCTGTTTGAAACTCCCTCCTAAACTGTCTTTGCACTTCAACTGCGTTTTCACACTTCCAGTAGCATTTTAGAATGAATTTCCTTTGTTCAAAGCTTAGTCTGACTGCCATTATTAATTCTAATGGGTTTAACTTGGAAAGAAAGAAACATCAATTGAGCTATCAGCTGTTAAAGTGTGTATACATTTTTTTGGGACGCCCTGTATATATATACAGGGTGGGCGGAAAGTAGCTCCCTATTTTGGATTGGTAAAAAAATACGTATATTATCCATTTATTTCAGAAGAAATAATATGAAAAGGTAGGCATACATGGTAGGTTTTCTCTAAAATTCAATGTGGGCTCCAACTCTTTCAACCAGCTTCTGGAGCCGCCCAGGAATGGCGTCCACTGACTTTAGCAGGAACTCCGGCGGGATGGAGGACATGACTTCCCGAATTCGGTCCTCCAGTTCTTCCAATGTCCTCGGTTTGGTGCGGTAGACTTCTTCCTTTACCCACCCCCAAAGAAAGAAGTCGCACGGTTACCGCTGAAAAACGGCAGAATCGGTTCAGTGTAACGGTGTGGTGTGGTATGACCTCAGATCAGGTTGTGGGCCCGTTCCTTCTGCGCAACACCATGAATGCTGAGCGGTACCTTGCTATGTTGCGAAACGAGGTCTGACCGGTTGTCAGCACATGGGAGAACATCGACGATCTGATATTTATGCAAGATGGCGCCCCTCCGCACTTCGCTCTTGTTGTCCGTGAGTGGCTGGATGCCCACTTCCCTGGGCGTTGGATGGGTCGTCGTGGTCCACATCAATGGCCAGCCAGGAGCCCCGACTTGACACCGTGCGACTTCTTTCTTTGGGGGTGGGTAAAGGAAGAAGTCTACCGCACCAAACCGAGGACATTGGAAGAACTGGAGGACCGAATTCGGGAAGTCATGTCCTCCATCCCGCCGGAGTTCCTGCTAAAGTCAGTGGACGCCATTCCTGGGCGGCTCCAGAAGCTGGTGGAAAGAGTTGGAGCCCACATTGAATTTTAGAGAAAACCTACCATGTATGCCTACCTTTTCATATTATTTCTTCTGAAATAAATGGATAATATACGTATTTTTTTACCAATCCAAAATAGGGAGCTACTTTCCGCCCACCCTGTATATCGGCTATTGATTGATGGCGTGGAAAACGCAGTTTAATAATAATAAACAGGAGCACCAGAGAAAAAATAAACCTCCTTTAAGGTTTAATAGTACCAACGTTTCGGAATGCACTAATTCCATCTTCAGGGCTAAAACAATAAAAGGTAATGGTTCAGAATACGGGCGCCACTTAAGCAAAATTTCGAAAAATACCATAGAGACAAAGTTGTTCCTCTTATTAAAATACGTTGATTGCATGTGTCGCAGTCAAAAAGACGAAGTTAGAAAATTACTAAAAAAAGTGCATAACTTAACATGTTATTACATTATCATTTGTATAATTTAGGTCTCGGGGGTACGGGGGCTCCGCCCCCGTAAAGATCACGCATCACAAATTGATCGGTATAGGGTTCACTGTGATGCGTGATCTTTACGCCCCCGTAACCCCGAGACCTAAATTATACAAATGCGACACATGCAATCAACGTATTTTAATGAAACAACTTTGTCTCTATGGTATTTTTCGAAATTTTGCTTAATTAAGTGGCGCCCGTATTCTGAACAATTACCCAATAAAATGCCAAATTCCATACAAAATACAAATTGCTTAATAACAATTTAAAATAAAGTTAAAAATTATAAAAAGTAGCTAAGAAAATTTAAACATTAAAACTAAAAGGTAAATAAATGTGAAGTTAAAAAAGTTACAATTATAAAAAGTAGCTAGGAAAAATATAAAAGCATTAAAACTGAAAGGTAAATAAAATAAAATGAACTTGTACCTTAACCAAAACATAGCAGATCTACCGATGATTCGTTAGAATTTAGGTCTGGTTTTAATTTATAAATAAACAAAGATTCCATAATTTTAAGCTTTAGATCAGAACTTCTGGCAGCAAATACAGCGAAATTAGACTGTACAATTGGGTGGTTATTGTTGTGCGAGTGATTACGCATGAGAGAATTAGGTGGTTTGCCAAGAGGTAAATTTGTACGGACTGATTTCGGTAAATCGGTCCGTACAACAATAACCACCCAATTGCAGAGTCTAATTTCGCCGTACTTGTTGCCAGAAGTTCTGACCTAAAGCTCAGAATTATGGAATCTTTGTTTATTTATAAATTAAAACCAGACCTAAATTCTAACGAATCATCGGTAGATCTGCTATGTTTTGGTTAAGGTTCTAGTTCATTTTATTTTATTTACCTTTCAGTTTTAATGCTTTTATATTTTTCCTAGCTACTTTTTATAATTGTAACTTTTTTAACTTCACATCTATTTACCTTTTAGTTTTAATGTTTTACATTTTCGTAGCTACTTTTTATAATTTTTAACTTTATTTTAAATTGCTGTTAAGCAATTTGTATTTTGTATGTGATTTGGCATTTTATTGTTTTAGCCCTGAAGATGGAATTAGTGCATTCCGAAACGTTGGTACTATTAAACCTTGAAGGATGTTTATTTTTTCTCTGGTGTTCCTGTTTATTATTAATATATATATATATATATATATATTAGTGGTGGACCGGATGTCAGTTTTTCAACATATGCGGATGCGGATCTTTAATTTCAATATCCGCCGATGCGGATATTTAGTTAATCTATCAATATAATATAGAATTATGAATATGACATAATTTTTCAAATTTCGTGATATTACTATTATGGCAGGCAATGCATAAGAATTAAAATTAATATTAATGTTTTCATTATGATAAAAATAATAACTTTCTCAAGAGTTTCAGCCACAGAAAATTCAATGAAACAAGTTTCATTCAATTTTCTGTGTTACCACGTATTTATATTTTGAGGTTTATATATTTGTTTGTTCATTAATAATTATTAATACTTTACATGAAATGTGCATGACTGGGCCCTATAAGCTACTTTATAAGCTAATTGAATTGTAAATTGCATAATTTATTAGAGGTAATATCCGCATAACATCCGCAGTCAGAAGTGCGGATACGGATGTTAAAAATGATGCGGATACGGATATCCGGTCCACCACTAATATATATATGTTACAGTCAATGTGTGAAACCAGTCATTTCACTTAATGCCTAAAAATTTCAGGCATTTCGCGTAATTCGACTAACCAATTAATGACTTCGTGAAGGTCAGGTTAGCTTAAGTTAGGTGGTCAGGTTAGGTTAGATTAGGTTAGATTAGTAATACATATTATCTATGTTTAAGGGTCACAGGTATTACGCGAAATGCCTGAAATTTTTAAGCATTACGCGAAATACCTAAACCTAATTTCACAAATTAACTGTAACATATATTCATATTTTTTCCTAGTTTTTCTTTTTCTTTTCAATGAAATATGCTCTATACACCATATGATTCATACCCCACAATGCCCCAATACCCGCCAAAAAATATATATTTTTAAAACTTTTTGGTGTGGCTTTTTTGCTAATAAATTCTGTTTACTTTTTTTACAAATCGGAAAAATATTTGTAAAAGACTAAAAAAAGTTAGTTTTTTTACCCATTCTAAAAACGTGTCCTCTGTATGTACTTTTTAGAGTACAAAAGGTGATTAAATGTACTTTAAGTATATAACGTATTTAAAGAGTACATTTAATAGGACGAAAGTACATTGAAAGTAAAAGGAAAGAGTACTTTTAATCTCTCGATGTGTACTTTTTAAATAGTTTTCGGTTTACTTTCAAAGGACTTCACTTGTCACGTGAAAAACCGCTTCAACTACTTAACAATTACTTTTCACTTACTATCGAGTACCCTTGATATGCCCTCTAAAGGGGTTTTTGTTTTTGTTTTTTTAGTTTGTAGAATATATTTAGTCCTTCTTACACTTTCTGTTTCAAAGTACACACAGCGACAGTTCTTAATCCTTTCGTGCCTCAATCAGAGCTGGGCATTTGCGGCATATTTTGCGGTACTGCGGTACTACCGCAAACCGCAAACCGGAACCGCATAACGCAGTACCGCAAAGGATCGCTGAAAGTACCGCAGTACCGCTACCGCATTCAAATTTCCGCGTACCGGTTTGGTGCCGGTTTGGTAGCAGAGCTGGGCATTTGCGGCATATTTTGCGGTACTGCGGTACTTGCGGTACCACCGCACTACCACCCCGGGCCCCCATAACGCAGTACCGCAAAGGATCGCTGAAAGTACCGCAGTACCGCTACCGCATTCAAATTTCCGCGTACCGGTTTGGTACCGGTTTGGTAGTGCAGCAGTACCGCAGTACCGCAATATGCCGCAAGTGCCCAGCTCTGTTTGGTAGTACCGCAGTACCGCAAAATATGCCGCAAATGCCCAGCTCTGGCCTCAATTATGGAATTTCATTTTACGATTTTTTTCCTATTTAAGCCAAAATAACCTCTAATATTCAGATTGTAAGGCTCAAATTCGCTTGTCAAGCTCACGTTGCCACATGGCCACGATCGGCGTTAAAGGGTTAAAGTCCTTTTAAAAATTAGACGGGAAATGAATTTTTTGTTCTGCAAAACAAAAATAAAAAACATGAAAAAAAAAGGGATCTATTTAACTGTCAGATGTTTGAGGACACCAAGCATGAAAATATATTGGTACAAATTTTCATAAAAATTCAACTATTAGTATTTATCAGTAATATATATATATATATAATATATATATATGTGTGTGTGTGTGTGTGTGTGTGTGTGTTAGGAAAATAAGTCAATAAAGGACTACAATTGAAACAAATTGAATCAAATAATGTTTTTTATCGTATCCGGCATCGCACGACAGCGCGATATTTCAATGGTAAATATTCACGTAAAGATCAAAGGTCCAAAACAAGTGTCAACATTGGTTTGGCACTCTTGGCATTAGGTTGGCACAGAGAATTTTACGGATATCTTTATAAAAAATTAGACCTCATCTCTATCTATCTTGCAATACATCTATCTACCTACCCCGTGTTTCTGTGTGTGTGTGTGTGTGTGTGTGGACAAAGTTTATTCTTTGGGTCACTTTATCCTGTTTGGAGATTTAGGTGCATAGCATTTGGCACTCTCCGTGTTTTGACCGCGTATGTGAGCGTTCATTTTTGGTTTAATACTTGTGTACCCGTAAAATGCCCATTTCTTGCCACTTTGAGAGGCGTATGCATATATACTGTGTATATATATATATATATATGTGTGTGTGTGTGTGTTAATAATGCATTTAAATTCGAGTGATTAGCATAATAATGATGCCCATCTTCTGTACTTACCAGTGCACCAACATCGCCCGAAATTGATTTTGGCGTTGGTATTACTTTCGTAGTTCCTGATACCCAGTTCATGCCAATGAGCACTAGGAACAGGAGATACTTCAGCGAACTAACATTCATAATTAATAATTAAATTATTATAATACAAAAACAGTTAGCAAATAATTAATTTCGGTCCTAAATTAATATGGCATGAACACAGTCACAGACGTACTGGTATCCCGCGGTCAAACACTTCCACCTATTTCGTGTCATCTGCCGGGACTATGTTGCGAATCACCTTTTAAAGGTTTATATATTACGCAAAGATGAGTTGCCAAATGTCGCTTTTATTGCAATTGTGTTCAAATTTGTTATTCGGTATGCGTGCAAATGAATTATTTTTTTCAAAGACCTTTCGTTGTGCCGCACGCATATTGCAAACGATTATTATGCATTGAAAAGCATATTTTTAACTACACCATTAATAACAATGATACTAATCGTAATAATAATGATAATAATAATTACTATATGTCCTCCTTTAATCTGAATAATTGGTAATTAATCTTTGTAATTACACCTAGGATATAAATAACGATTAAACCGCCTTGTATGTTTTAGCGTCAACAAAACCACAGAACATACAAATAAATATAATTAATATATGCAAAAAATAACTGAATAAATTAGGAATTGCATATTGCGTAACTCTCTCTCTCTCTCTTAAGAGATGTGGCCTCTCACTGGACACTGAAAGGGTAAGAAAACATCATTCAGGAAAAAAAAAAAAAAAAAAAAAAAAAGTGATTTTTGGAGGGTGATTTTTGGAATATTTTTTGGGGGAAAAAAATGCGAGTTATACGCCGGGAAATACGGTAGCTCCTCCATTTCCGACCATTCTTAAAGGGTGTCTGAGCAAAGAGAAAAATGTAAGTTTGAAAAGCGAGTCATATTCATGACGTCATAGTGAAAAAATTCTCTAAGAATCAGTAAAGGAATAACTCCTTAATCCTTTGTGACTAAGTTCGATAATTATGTGTCACGAATGCTGCAAGCGCATCGCGCGCAACCTTAACTTGATGAATGGCCGCTTCTCTAAATGACAATTGATTCCGAGAACAGCACTAATTGGCCGAAATTGCAGTCCATCGGACGCGTTTCCTCAGTGACTCACGACTATTTTTCCAGGATAGACACCGATTGGTCGCCAGTTATTACGTCATCAATGACGTAAGATGAACTGACCAATCGGAGCGACGCTTACATAAATTATGAGTTTTTTTTAATTTCCAAATGTAAAAGTTCATTCTTGTCAGGGTCGTTTCTAAGGTGACTGAGTAATCAGAGCAGGTTTTATGAATGAATGAATGAAAATCAATCCACGTGCGTGTGTGTGTGTGTGTGTGTGTATATAAACTATATATATATATATATATTCTACAAATTATGGTATACAAGCAGCTATCAGTATCATTGCCAAGTATATAGAGGGTCAACGCCCATCGGTGCTGCTACTACTACTAATAAAAATAATGTAAGGATGGAATTGTTTAACCTTCTTCGTAATAACAGAGGTCAGGTGACAGAGGGGCACCCACGGCTTTACGCGAGATCCAAACCATGGGTCACTACGTCATCTGGACGCAGAGAACACTCACTCTTAACAGCAGCAAGAGGCTACTTTGTTCTATCACTTTCAGAGTAGTCGTCCAATCCCATAATTTCTCGAACGTGTACAAGGTACAGGTGCATGATTGATCAGGAGCACACCCAAATGTTTGTTTCAATCACAAATACAGTTATATCACCTGAGACGTGTTCTACACAAGCCGGACCATACAAGAACTCAAAGCATCTATTATAATTTGAAGATTTCCCTTCCTACATTTTCCTATATCGTTCAAACCTTAACCCGAGAAAGCCAGTGTGGGACCGCACACATAGAGACTAGCGTGGAATTGCACACATAGAGACTAATAATAAAAGTTAACTGGCGTATAATAAAAGACATCATTTTCATAAAAACAAATGTACTTTGATTGTCGTAGATGGCGCCACGTTCGCTTTCTACGGTATGGAAAAAAAAGTATACCGTACGTAATTCAATCTATCTTAACCAATCCTTGTTGTATACCGTCTATTGCACACAAATTAGCCTCGCTAATGCCAGACGATTTTGTTCAAGTCTTGATGAACACCCCTTTGGAATAAAGGTTTAATAACAATCCATTTCCTCCAAATAATAATCCTTATCCGATGCTAATCACAGGAATCAAACTAGTAAATAAGATATACAGGGATACAGGGTGTCCCATAAGTCCGGTCTCATAGGAAAATGTATTTTAAATTAAATTAACAAAAGTTAATACATTTGAACTAAAAGAAATATTCAAATTGATGCCTTGTTTTGGGACTTTTGAGGCGAGGGAGTTACAGGTACAATAACACGCAATGGCTAATATGGGAGTTACACAGTATAACTCCGCTTTTTTCTCAGGAGTCATTTACATAAAATGTATGTATGTATATATATATATAATATATATATATATATATATATATATAAGTAGTGCAGCGGGAGAAGGGGATAAGCGACAAAATCAGGCCAATTTATTCTTCCCTTTATCTGACAGTGGTTTCCAACCGGTGTGTCGCCGAATTCCCCAGGTGCGTCGTGAAATTATCCAAGGTTTCGAATGCGGGTGTGCTTATCACATATTTCTCCAAATATAAACAAAATATGTAGTTATCATCAAGCTCAAATATCTCCTTAAATAAATGGTGTGTCGGATCTTTATCGATACATCAAAAGTGTGTGGCCATCATAAGAAGATTGGAAATCACCTCCAAGTGGCAGATATCCCATTCTGTTATTGGAAACAGCGTTTCATTATCCCAAACAGTGTTTCCAGTCAGAAAATGGGATATCTGCCAATTGGAGGTGATAGAGAGAAGAATAAAGGCGTCTTTTCAAACAGAAAACTCATTTCGCCGATTTTGTCGCTTATCCCCTTCTTCCGCTGCGCTACTCGGATATAAAATAGAAAGGATTTCAAACAATTTTTATTCAAAATCTTTTATTTTTTTAATAATAAATATCTACAAAAACTAATTCATATTTTAATCATAAGAGTATAAAATATACATATATATATACACAAAGTTGTTGAACGTGGCTGTAAGTGGCATCGAAGCCTTGGCCTGGGTGGTGGAAATGTGATATGCTGATTGAATGATTGATGGGCATGGCAGGGATGACCTTGTATGAGGTTGTAATGGAAGAAGAATTGCGTACTAATCACATGGCACTCTCTCACTATATGGCACTCTCTCTCTCTCTCTCTCTCAAATTGCAAATCATTACTGGACTAAATAGTTTGATTGAGGTTCAAAAACAAATTAGCCTTAGAAGCATCGGGATAACGAGCCACGCCAAATGACCCGACCCCTTCCAGTGCCCGGATGCATGGTTCATCGTATGCTCCATTGGTGGATAATAGTAGTAATCATAGTTATCAGAGCCATCTGTCGGTGAAAAAGAGAAGTGTGAGATGAGGTTTTATATATATATATATATATATATTCTCTCTCTCATATATATATATATATATATATATATATATATATATATATATATATATAATATATATATATATATATCATTATTCAATTTAGAATTACATCAAAGTAATGTTTAAATGGAGTATTTTACACCAAAAACAGGATATTGTACGCCTAAAATGGGCATGACCTGACCTGTATTGAAGGCGTCATCACCATAAACATCAGAGGAGTCACCTGTGTCAGGAGAGTTCTTGTTTGAATGATCATTGGAAAATGTCTGCAAGAGAAGAGATGACCTTAAACGGTGACCTTTTACCGGAGATGTAAATCAAGCTACAATAATTGATTAATTGAAAAATGGATTTTTTTTGGTTAATTAATAATTAGTGGCACTTTATAATTAGTGGCACTTTATAATTAGTGGCACTTTATAATTAGTGGCACTTTATAAAATTATTTAATTAGTGAGGTAATATTTCGGTCATACCTGATCGCCACTTTCTGGGCATCCGAACCACCAGAAACCCACAGGTCGGGGAAAGGCGGGGTCTGCTTGGTCTACTTTGAAGCCTCTGTCGTTGAAACGCCAATATTTTCCTCTCTGTTAAACAAACAGACAAATTAACAGACGAAATAACAGACACACATAATACAGACATAAATCCATTATTGTTCATTCTGACGAAGGTCAAGCTTGTTGCTTCACCTTGGACCTACGGCTTAAACGTGGAATCTAAACCACGACCCACCACAGGGAGTCGGAAATTACAAAGTCCTTGTCCCGGACTCGCTCTCACGACCTCCCGATCACCAGCCCAGCGTCTTAACCACTAAGCCACCCAGGGTACCCATTTATCTACCAATCTATTTTTTTCTGGAAGGATGAGAAGCTGAGTAAGCTGCGCGCCGTCTGCTTTCGCCGGGTATCGAATCTGGGGTAGGTGGATTTGTAGTCAGCGATGCTAACCACTACACCACTGAGGCGCATATATATATAATATATATATATATAGGTGTGTGTGTGTGTGTGTGTGTGTAAGTATTGCCTTCTTACCTTAAAGAAGTACGTGTACCCATTGGAGTACTGAAAAGCGCTGTCAATGTAATTGGGTATACCCACCCAATTACTGATCGATTTTGGGTATTTAGCAGAGACAGGGGGCTTTTGGGTGGGGTCGAATTTGTAGTACTTGCTATTCTGAAAAAGAAGTAAAAAATTAAGGTTATTGATACAATACCCCAGACGGATGGAGGCATAAGTACCCCTTTAATAATGGTCACTATAGACCTATTTCATGTTTACGAAAGTGATGGACTTCATCACGGTTTCTCTTTCGTGGATAGAATTTGATCTAGAGTTTGTAAACAGCTTAAAGAAAGGGTATAGTCACTGCCCATCACTTTATCTTTCGGTAGAAGAATGTTTGGGCATGCTTAAATGAAGAGGGAGGGAAGTGCCACTTTCTTAAGTTACCCTTGGCATTAGAGAAACAACTTCGCTGTTATCTTATCATATAAGAAGTAAACAGAAATAATGAGGTTTCAGTTTAAACCCGCGGTTAGCGCCAGAAAATTTAAGGAAGGCGGGAGAAAATATTGGAAAAAAGTTGTGTTCCTCCATCCCACGATCGGAGCAATGAAGCAATATTCTATGCTCATGGGTTGGGCACTGTGCCATTTTGTAATATTTTTAAAATACTAATAATTAATTACTCAACAAAAGATATCACGTAAAATATATAATAAATAAATTAATTAATTAATTAAAAACTGATAATTAATTAATTAATTAATTAATTAATGTTTTTACCTTAAAAAAGTAAATTTTTCCGTTTCCAGACCAAACGAAGGCTGCATTGATGTGATCCGGAATCCCGCTGAATCCCTTCGAAATTAGTTTAGGGTACCCCTCATCCATCTCAAAACTGGTTGACCGCCAGTATTTGGTACCCTAAAACCGAGACCAATTTTTTGTAATTAGAATGTAATGGCAGATGTAACGAACAGTATGTAACCCGTGATGTAAATTAATGTAAATTCATAATTATGTAGTTTGCTGAAGAGAATAAAGCTCAGATTTAATCATAAAAACATTTAAATATAATAGTTAGCCCCTTTTTGTCGTTTTCTTTTTACCACTAATATATATATATATATATATATATATAACGTAAAAATTTGTGTTTAAATTTACCTTGAAGAAGTAGGTCTTCCCATTTGTCCAGGTGAAGGCCGCATCGATGTCAGACGGCAAACCAGAGAAATAAGTAGAAATGCGTTTAGGGTATCCACTAGCAACGGCCTCGTCAGCCAGCTTCCAGAAATGTTTGCCTGAGAAGATTTAAACAAATAATAATAATAATTATCCTTAAATTTAATTTATTTTTAAAAAATTGACAAATGACATCAGTGGTTAAGCGAAACTGTTCGATTTTGAATTGGAAATTAAAGTTGTTCGTCAGCTTGAGGAATGACAGCAATTTTATGTTGACTGAAAAATTTTAAGACGTTTTGCAGCCACTAAGTTAAGTTAAAGTTAAGTCTAGTTATGTATAGGTTAAGTCTGATTAACTTAAGGTGAAGTGAGATTAAGGCTAAAGTATGTTTCTGATCTCCCGGTTTTAATCCTTTAACGCCGACTGTTGCCTTATGGCAACATGAGCTTGACAATCGATTTTGAGCCTTACGATCTGAATATTAGAGGTTATTTTGGCTTGAACAGGAAAAATAAAATTTAAAAAAAAAAATTTCCTACTTTTGGCTTGAAAGTGTTATTAAAATGAGTAAAAATGACAAAAATTAAAGTAAGATGAAGCATTTCACCTTTGAAAACGTAAGTTTTTTCGTCCATCATCGTAACAAAGGCGTCCACGGATTGGTCTCCGCACAGAATAGAGTCACCGCCCCCTGGAGGTTTGGTTCGTACGCCGGGCTTCGGGAGAGCAGGTTTCTTACCCTTGGTGATCTTCTTACCGTAAAGACTCTGAAAGGAGAAGAAAATTTTTAGTTCCCGACACGACAATCACGCCACTCATTTACGGACATTTTTTTAATTTTAATTTCTAAATATTGTTTTTTGAGTTAATTTTACCCAAATACATTTTTTTATGCCCCAAATACGAGATGGTACGAATCTAATTGAGGAACAAACCCCAAACATTTCCTTTACTGATGTTAACTTATTTAGCCGAAGTTAACCTAACCTAACATCGCTTACAACTACTTTAGCAATTCAATTCGCTAAAGAGATGAGTTCTCCTTAGTTAGGCTTTTAACCTAACTTATAACTCATTTAATCAAACGTCTCTTAAACAAACTTGTCTCTACTTCTTAAGGCTAATGTCTGCTAAAGTAGCCACGATCCCAAAAGTATGCAGTACCGGTTCAATTTTTAGTAAAGATAGGCCTAGTTTTCTGCCTCCTGATTGTACCTTAGGAGTTGAAAACACTTTCTTAAGTTACCCAGAGCAACATACAGAAATCTTAAGAGTTTAAATTCCGCTTACTTGAATGGCTGTAATATCATCCCTGTCAAGGGAAAACTTCGACTGATACCCTCTGTAGAAAGGTGCCATGAGGGCAGACTGAACGTCGGAGTGAGACAAACCCAAAGAATGCCCAAATTCGTGTGCTGCCACTTGGAAAAGGTTTGTTCCTGCCCAAAAAATACAAACACAAATTATTATCAGTTTATATATATATATATACACACACAATGAACTTTAAATACTAAAGTTATCAGTCGCTAGCCTAAAGCTGGGTATCTGGGTACATTTACAGTGAAACAACAAAGTAGTTACGCAGTTTCAATCTTTTGCAAAGACCTTCGCCTTGTGCGTTTGGTCACGCGCAGGAGTTTGTGAAAGGAATTTATAGTAACTGGCATACTTTCACAGTCTGGAATGTTTAACGCCAATCTTCCATTATGCTTCGATCATTTTAACACCCTTTTTACGTTAATAACGAATTTCTGGAGTTAAAATATTGACGTCAAGCGCTTTAGAGTACATTTTAATGTTAAAACTTAACGCTACAGTTTCTTCTTAACAAAAACTAACGCCTTAAAAGTGGTCAGACAATGACGAGTTTGACTGCGTTAAAGTCGTAAACATAATGAATTCCAGTCCGAGTGTTACCTCTGTAGCTGCTCACTGTCCATGTTTCGGAGTCATCAAAGTGGGCGTCGCCCCCGTAAATGGGGAAGTAAGCGTGGGCGAGGGTTCCCCCCGAGCCATCGAATGGATCTCCGTCCCCGTGTTCACCTCTTTCGAACCGAATTTCGATGTGAATTTTCCCCGAGTTCGAAGGAGTAAAAGTCAGTTCAGTGATATGAGACCACACCTGCAAATGTGAATCAGTATTGGAAAAACCAAAAGTAAACAGAACGTACAAATGTTACGTTTGACAAGTAGACAGTACAGTAAAAGTACTACTATACTTTCTGACCTGTCCTTTCAAGATAAGAGGACTTGTCTTTGAAGGTAAGTGCGTTGAATATTTGTTAATTTATTATTTATAGAAAGAAACCATCTCTTTGGTGCGTCATGTTAACATTAAGAAATAATACTTGAAGGGTATTTTTGACCTTTGGAAAGAAAATTAAGGTTAAAAAACGTGGTTTATTTGGCTCGATAACCCACCTCGAAAGCCTTTTTTATATCTCTGTCAACTTCGGATTTCGTGAGCAAATTAGGGTATTTGGTAATTCTGTAGGTCAGGTCATTAACCTTCCAGCGGGATCCTGTTAAAAAAAATAAATTGCATATAAGTGGCATTTGGGCACGGGTATATTTAGGCATAGTTTTCATTGTACTCTAACGAGTCTTATTACAATAGTACGTGCCACGTCAGGGCATAATGTTCCATACTGATACCAATGCCCTTTGTAATGAGAATTTCAACAAACAAATTTCCCAAATTTTGGAAAATTTGGGGGTATCACAGAATCAGAGGTTAATCAGTGTTTAACCCAAAAGTTAACCCAAGGGTTAAGTACCACGAGTCATCTAAATATTAGGGGTTATTTTGGCTTAAACAGGAAAAAAATTTAAAAATAAAACATTTTTAAAGGACTAAAGTTTCTTCGCAAAACGATAAACACGAAGAGCTTAATTGAAAGCGTCGCGCGAGTCTTTTGAAACAGACTGGACAGACAACTTTAGGAATAACTGGAACTTTGCATTTCCTCCCATTAAAATGAATACCCATCAAGCGATGAGTCTTACTCAGACAAGCTGCTCAGAAACTATGCATAAACGCCTTCAGGAGTGTTCTATTCCTTACCTTGGAGGGCGTATCTCTTCTTTCGTCGGGCATTCGAGCCGTACCCAACCTTGTCAACAACACCGCATCGCGGGGTATTCATCATCATTACAGTCTCCTCGTCGAGGAGGCCCGTTTGGTTGAGACCAGCAAACGCCTACCGAAAATTAAAATAAGGATAAAGTTCCAAACAGTGCCACGATACAGTGCCAAACAACGCCATGACAATTAGTGAATTTAAAATTCAAAACGCTTAGTATGACGCATACTAACTATAAAACTAAGTATGAGGGCATGCTGCTAAATACATTACCTGGAAGTCCATAATTGCTTCCATGACTACTTCCTTTGCCATTATAGAGCCGACTTCGGGATTCGTCACATGGGGATCTATGTACCCGAAACGGGACAAATACATCTAAATGGAATGAAAAAAAGATTTTAAAATTAGAAACCTTTAAATATATTGTGTGTACGTGTGTGTGTTTTAGGTTTCACACTGATTTTCAAATTTTCTCCTAACGTTGTTTGGTCATAAACTAAATTTCTATTTTTACTTAAGGCTACCATTAAAATTTAGTTTTCTCTCGTTTTCTTTTTAACTGCCTTTTTCTTATCTTTTTGGCGGGTTTTAAATTACGCGAAGCGAAGGCTTTTCAAATAATTTTTTTAATTACGAACGCTAAAATAATAATAGTCTAATAATAATAATAATAATAATAATAAATAATAATAATCATTCAGGAAACCATTTGAAACATTTCTATTTAATCCGACTTTTTCTAGTTTGTGAGTCACGTGATAATGGTTTAATTAAATGGTTCGTCAACAAGGATATTACGAGTTATTTAAACAGAGTTTCATCATTAATTAAATCATGAAATAATAATAAATTTGGCCTAATGAAACAGTGATGACTAAATGGTGACTTTCTATTACCACACGCACACACATACTCATCACATCACTGTCTCATCATTTATTCGACAACCGACACATATTGTTAGTCAGCATTTATATATATATATTTATATATAAACAGAAAATAAAGATGATGTGAGCTTTTTTGGTGTTGATGTAACATTATTTTTGGGTTCTCACTGTTTTCATAATTAAATATTATGACCATTCGTTATTATGTCATTATTATGGTCACAAATATTGCAATTATTAATAAAGAACAAAAAGCTTACGAAGAGAACCTTGTTCCAATAACAAAAACAAACAAAAACAAAAACAACAAGTCAACAACACCGACAACAACATTGAAGAAACATTTCATCAACATTTGGTAACTATTTTTATCTTATTTTCTTTAATCAGAACTGACTATCATTATGATAGTCGACCATTTGCAAATAAAAGAGCGAGAAAAAATTAAACCGGATATAAAAACCGTATTTTTAAAATAGTCTTACGATATTTGCCTTCAAATCAAATAATTAACATAAATTAAGACTGACGAAAACATTAGTCGAGTCGAGTAAATAAGTCAGGATATACTGTATAGCCCATATATATATATATATATATATATTAAGCGACATTGGGTCTGGGTAGTAGTTGGATGGGAGACCGTCCTCCGTGCCCAGATTATGTAGCGACCTGTGGTTCGGATCCCACGTAAAGCTGTAGGTCCCCTCCGTCATATGACCTTAGATGTTGCGAAGGTGGTTAAACAACCCCAATTAATATATATACATATATATATATATATATATATGAGATGAATTTCACACATATAAGGTCTTTCGCGTATTCAACAGTACACCTCGTCAGGGACTGGTGTACTGTGTGTGTACTCCTTGACGAGGTGTATTGTTGAATACACGAAAAACGTTGGAATAATTCTCTTTCCTTGAGGTATATAAAAGAACTGTAGGTCTAAGGTGGAGTGAAAAGCTTGACCTTCGTCAGAATGAACAATTCGGGCGGAAGCTAACCAAAGGTGTATATATATATATACACACACACACACACACACAAAATGTAAGGTTTTTAATTGTTAAAAGTAAAATAAATAATAATTGATAAATTATTATAACTAATTATTAATTAATTAATTTGGGTAATTTTATCGACCTAATTTTTAAATTTTATCATCATAATAAATTAAATCACAGGAAATTACTTCATCTGACATATATTTTCATATCAACAATCGTTACAACCATATATATACAGTATGTGTGTATGTATATAATATATATATATATATATATATGTGTAATCATCAATATATATATGTATGTGTATATATATATATATATGAACTTAAGTTTCGCGGACACCGGTGTTTATGACAAAGTCGAAACTCGTTATAAAGATTGGGCCGAAATTGGTCACTTGAGAAATACCTAACCAATCAAAGCTACCACCTAACTTAGTATATATATATATATACTATATATATATATATATATATATATATACCACGTGAGAATTTTTAAATAATTGATGCTTGGCCTAATTGTACTTTTATTAATTAAAGATAACTGTTAAGGGTTAATACTCCGCACAACACATTACCTAAACCTTTAGAAAAACAACAATATATTCAAAGGTTAGGTTAGGTTAGGTTACAATAAAGAAAATTAAATTAAATACCAAAAATATTTATACGATGTATTTTGAGGCGTTTTAACTTCAAACACATTATAATACCTCAGAATATTGTCTGGTATGTACCTCGTAATTTCCTGCTGCTCCCAATTATTATTTTTTACTTACTTTGATTATTAATAATTAATTAATTAATTTTGTAATTGATCTTATTAAAAAAATCAGTATTAATTGTTATTTTAGACGAATCGATACTTTAACGGTTATTTATACAATACCTTCGAATTATTATATATATATATATATATATATATAGTTTACATACCAATGCAGTGTTTGCTCCATTGATCTCGGGTTGTATAATAGCTCCATTAGTCCAGAAAATTAGACTAAAAATCACAAAAATGGCAAGTATTGTACAACCTCCCATGGTTTATCACTATTTTGATATATTACTATTATCTTCACTTCCTACTGTCCAACATTTATTGTTGTTATTTAATAATGATAAGAGAATGGCTGCCATGATTTAAATAGAGGGATTAATGATTGCCAGATGTCGCCTAATGTTATCTCAATTTGCTTATTTCTCTTTTAACTCGTATTTCGTATGGAAAATATTACGTCAAATAACTTAAATCTTTATTTTTAATTTGAAAAAATATAAAACATTGTACTTTAATATTCGTAATTAGTAATTAATAATATAGAAATTTTTTAATACTTTTAGCAGTTGCCACTTAGTATTTATCTGAAAAAGTACCACTACCTTCCGGTTGGGTTGGTTAGTCATCCATGAAAATGACTCAAGGGTAATCTGCAGCATTCGCCGTAATACTATGACGTCATTAATGGAGGAGCCAATCAGGGAACTCCGTTTAATTTCTCTCTTCATCTGTTCCTGGGATCATTGCATTACCTTTGCTTTTGAAGTCACTAGGTGCGTGATAGTACCAACAAAATGGGGTGAAGGAATAGGTAAAATATGCGTTATATATAATAACATCTGAAACTCATGAATAGTTCGCTATTCATTTGTTTTGGGGCAAAAAACTGTATTTGCATGTAGTTTTTACATAGCATGTATTTCCAGTTTCCAGTTTCACATATATATAATTTAATTAAAATCTGTATAATTATTTAATTATTTTAATTAACTAATTAATACTAATTTTACTGAAATGAATAATTAATGACTAAAAAGTAGGCAACATTACTCAGTGTGGAAAGTAGCGTAAAAGTCGACTGAAATTATCATACATTCCATTCTAGCGCACGTCAGAACTAAATGGAGAAAAACGCACTGATGTCTACAACACACTGAACCCACGCTTCGCGCCCCATGACCAAAACTCGGTCACTCTATATAACTTAACACAACCTAAACTAGTCTAACCTAACTCAGTCTGACCATAGCCTAAGTTGACCTTAGCCTATCTAATTTTTTACAACCTAAATCTAACTTATCAGTTAACACTTAACCAAACTGACCAGAATTATGGTTAAACATGGTTAAAAGTATAAAAAATCTGATTAATATTATTATCATTATTATCATGGTCATATCAGTAATAGTAATATCACTTTGTATCATATTACTAATGCTATTATTATTTATATTAATAGTACATTTAAAAAACAATCATGCACCACTGCAATGATTGAAAGGACAAGTGAGGACATGTCTGGACAAATAAAAACAAGTGGGGAACAGGTGAGGACAAGTAAGGACAGGTGAAAGGACAGGTGCACTCACTGCATTGTCTCTCAAATAGGATCTCTACCCCTTTTCTTGATGCTAAATATCATCAACAAAGGAATTTCAAGCAAGAAATTACGTGGTCAGTAAATGTCATAAACGTTTTCCAAACGTTTTATTAACGTTTTATAAACGTTCTATTGACGTTTTATAAACGTTTAGTGCCGTTTTATTGACTTTTATAAACGTTTAGTGCCGTTTTATTGACATTTATAAACGTTTTAAAAACGTTTAGTGCCGCTTTATTGACTTTTATAAACGTTTTTAAAACTTTTATAAACGTTTAGTGCCGTTTTATTGACATTTATAAACGTTTTAAAAACGTTTAGTGCCGCTTTATTGACTTTTATAAACGTTTTTAAAACGTTTTATTGACTTTTATAAACGTTTTTAAAACGTTTTATTGACTTTTATAAACGTTTTAAAAACGTTTTATTTACTTTTATAAACATTTAATAACGTTTTGCAAACGTTTTATTGACGTTCCTATAAACGTTTATTTACGTTTTATAAACGGTTTATTTTTTGCCGTGTTAATCTTACCTGACCTAACCTAAATTAACTTAACTTAACCCAAAGAAAATTTGTTTATAAATTCTCGATGATTGCCCCAAGGTCGTCATCTGTATTCAAAATGGGGATCAGTTTTGTCCCAAACATCATCTCTGATCCATTACTGATCTCTTATTTTGCCATCTCAAGAATCATATGAAGGCTTTTTACAAGACGGTGACTAACCGATCGAGCCTTCGTGCTGTTGGCATTCCATTCGAGAAATCGTCTGTCGTTAACCGAATACCTACGTCGAGATTTTTTAAAAGTAAAAAGGTAAAAATTAAATAAAGATAAAAATTATATAAAAATGGCCTAGCCTTAGGAGCTGTGACCAGAACTAGACCCTTTAATGAATTTAATGAAGGAATATTATGGCTGACCTCTCTCTCTCTCTCTCTTCTCTCTCTCTTTGTATTTCCGTAATCTGACATCAATAAATTCCTGCAGACATAATTTAGTGTGTGTGTGTGTGTGTTTGTGTGTGTGTGTGTGTGTGTGTACGTGTGTTTACATTTTAAGCATAAACAATCCATCGTACCCATGTCATTCATCCTTTTAAATCCGGTCGACGATTTTCCGGAAGGATTTGCCAATCATTTTGAACGCTCAAAAAATGGGGATTTTATTTCCGTTTCAGGAAAGCGAAATACCATATCAGCATTTTCTCACGCTTTGCGACGCTCTTTTGCTTAATTACGCCAGTATTACTTCACCTTCCTCATGTTTCTTGAAAGTTTGAAGACATTTGATCAACACGGAAAATACAAACGGTGATTCATCGAGTTAGAAAGTCATTATGAGGATAAATTGCTTCAATTTTCAACGAAGATCCTTGTGACTTAATTATTATGATCTGTTCCTTGTTCCTATGGTAATAATAATAATAATAATAACAATAATAATAAAATGATAATTACAAGGACTTACGAAGTAAATTAGATTAGAAAAAAAGTACACTGGAGTTTTATTCTGAGTATTTTGAGTATTTTGAGTATTATTATTATTAATTGCAAACATACTACTGTTGTTTTCCTCACAAAAAAAGTTCGATTTCAACCGGGTTTTTTTTTACCTTAACTCTTACTTCTACACTCAATCTCCGTATCTACATTTTTATTTTTTCTTCCACGCTTCCACTTCCCTATTTCATTACATACAGAGGGTTGACATAAGTAAATAGACACCACGATAATGCTCTCGAGAACGAATGGCAAAGCTCAACAGCGGAATTCCAAAACGTGTCACTTTTACATAATTCGAAGGGGACATCAACACGATTTTAAATATATTAATTTAAATTTATTGTTATGGTACTTACGTATTATCGGGACTACCAAACTGTTTATTACTTACGTTTTATCGGGACTACCAAACTGTTTATTACTTACGTATTATCGGAACTACCAAACTGTTTATTACTTACGTATTATCGGGACTACCAAACTGTTTATTACTTACGTATTATCGGGACTACCAAACTGTTTATTACTTACGTATTATCGGAACTACCAAACTGTTTATTACTTACGTATTATCGGGACTACCAAACTGTTTATTACTTACGTATTATCGGAACTACCAAACTGTTTATTACTTACGTATTATCGGGACTACCAAACTGTTTATTATGTATTTTTGCTCTCGTCATTTTCGTTTAAACCAACGAAAATATCACAACTTAACCTAACCAATCATCAAGGGCGTAGTCAACTGAATGCCCGGTTAGGTCAACTGTACGCCCTTGATGATTGGTTAGGTTAAGTTGTGATATTTTCGTTAGTTTAAACGAAAATGACGAGAACAAAAATACATAATAAAGAGTTTGGTACTCCCGATAATACGTAAGTAATAGACAGTTTGGTAGTCCCGATAATATGTAAGTAATAAACAGTTTGGTAGTCCCGATAATACGTAAGTACCATTGTTGTTATTTATTTACTTGTATTATTAAATCAAAAACTATGAAAAAAAACAACAACAACGGTGTCTATTTACTTCTGTCAGCCCTCTCTCTCTCTCTCTCTCTCTTCTCTCTCTCTCTCTCTCTATATATATATATATATATATATATATATATATATATATATATACATATATATATATATATATATATATATATACAGGGTGTCCCGTAAGTCTGGAACCATAGGGCAAAATGATAAAAACCAATAAAAACGCCGAAGAGACTTTTGGGGACTGTTTGTGAAATGAGCGTGGATGGTAGCGACTGTGTCATCGTCGGTGGATGTCCTCGGAGGTCCACTGCGTGGTTTATCTCCTATGGATCGCGTTTCCCTGAAATTTGCTACAAGTTTGCCGACACAGCTGTGTGTTATCGGCGCGCGGTCCGGATGCAATCTGTTAAATTCCTCAGCGACCTCCCTCTGACTCCGATTTCCTACGAGCAGAATTACCTGGATGCGTTCTTCCTTAATCAAAGACATCATGGGGCACTTGCATGAATGGAAAAACATGAATTACCTATTTTACCCTATGGCTCCAGACTTATGGGACACCCTGTATATATATATATATATTATATATATATACAGTATATATATGTGTGTGTATGTGTGTGTGTGTGTGTATATATATATATATATGTTGCAGGGAATCTGTGTAACTAGGGATTTCATGAAATCCCTAAAATGTTCAGGGATCTCATGTAAGGATAAGTCGTGATATTTTCGTTAGTTTTAACGAAAATATCACGACTTAACATTATATGAAATCCCTGAACATTTTAGGGATTTCATAAAATCCCTAGTTACACAGATCCCCTGTAATATATATATATATATATATATATATATATATATATATATATATGCGCCTCGGTGGTGTAGTGGTTACCGTCGTTAACTACGAATCCATCGGCCCCGGGTTCGAGCCCCGGTGACGGCAGCCGGCGCGCAGCAAAACCCAGCTGTTCATCCTTCCACACAGTAAAGAAAGTGGTTGGTAGATAAATGGGTACCCTGGGTGGCCTTGTAGTTAAGGGGCTGCTGTTGGGGGCTTGGTTCGGATTCCACGTTAAACTGTGGAATGAAAAATTTGACCTTCGTCAGAATGAACACTTCGGGCGGAAGCCAACCAAAGGTTTTATATATATATATATATATATTACGTTCTCCTAGCGAATATTCTTCCTTGTGCCCTTATTAAGTATTTCCCAATTATCCTTCCTGTGTTAAATTATCTTCTTTGATGATGGCGACCGACTGAGGATTACCGTATTTCTTAGACGTTCAGATTTTCGTATCGTATCGCCATTTTATATTTGTAATAGATCTCTCCATTCTGATATATATATATATAGAGAGAGAGAGAGAGAGAGAGAGAGTTGAATTTGTTTAATATATTTGGCATTTCCCACGCTGAATATTTGAACCTGTGACTCACCTCATTCTTATCAAGTCTTCGTAGTAGACAGTATGTATATATATATATATATATATATTAGTCTTTGTTTAAGCCCTTCATATTTACAGCATATGAGCAAACCCACAGGGGAAAAATACACCTCGTCAGGCATTGCAAAATAGACGAAAGGTCTTAAAGAATCGCTTTTCATTATTCCCCGTGGATGAATCGCAGAACGAAGAATCAGAGAAGAAATCCAGACTGTCTTTCGTCTTCAGGAGAACCACTTTTCTCAGCCATCGAAGGTCTCCCTCGAATGGGTCAGGATATTTCAGAGGAATTTACGTGAATAAAATCAAATTTCATAAAGTCGAGTCGAATATATATATATATATATATGTCAGGTTTTAATTCAAGGTGACTAACTTCAGCTAACCGAGCGTTTGCCAAACTTTTTTTTTTATCTAACGCCCCCTTCAAACTAGAGTCACTGCTTCGGGACTCCTTTTCCCTCTGCCATCACTTTTAATTCAATTGCAGGCAGATGGCATGTAATGGAATGTAATTTATTGGTGCCATACTCAGTATAAGGCAGTAATGAAAAGAAATGTTTTTTCAACAAGAAATGAAACGGTTTTAAACGTCAAAAACGTTTTATTAACGTTTATTGACGTTTTATAAACGTTTTTAGACTTTTATTGACGTTTTATAAACGTTTTATTGACGTTTTATTGGTTTTATAAACGTTTATTGACGTTTTATAAACGTTTTTAGACTTTTATTGACGTTTTATAAACGTTTATTGACATTTTATTGACGTTTTATAAACGTTTTTAGACTTTTATTGACGTTTTATAAACGTTTTATGAACGTTTTATTGACGTTTAAGAAAGTTTTGCTGACGTTTATAAACGTTTCATGAACGTTTTAAAAACGTTTTATTGACGTTTATTAAAGGTCCCAGTCCTTGCTAGATTATTTATTCGTGTACTAAACGATACCAATATCACTAAACCGTGACACGTTTTCACTTTTTTCTTTGCTATAACCTCCTCGTCTTTCCCTTCGGTAGGCCTTGCGCCCCCCACAATTTGGGGAACGCTGACCTAACCTAACCTTACGTAACCTAACCAGGTATTATGTAACCTAACTTAACCGCATTATTAAATAATTTTATTTACTAATTATTATTATTATTATTTTGCAGAACTAGAAATAAAGTTTTATATATATATATATATATGTGTGTGTGTGTGTGTGTGTGTGTGTGTGTGTGTGTGTGTGTGTTTTGACATTTTGACATTGATTGAGATTTGCAGGCCTATTATCTAATCAGGTGTAAAAGATTACAATTTCGAAGCAAAAACTCTGATGTAATGAATGCTATATTATGCATAAACAGGAAGAGAAAGAGAGAGAGAGAGAGAGAGAGAGAGAGAGAGAGAGAGAGAGAGTCACGTAACATTTTGACACACACACACACACACACACAGACACACACACACACACAAATTCCATTCGTTTAGCTACTTCAATATAAAATATTGATTTAAAACTAATTTATTGTACCCAATGTGATGCCTTTTCATATGGCACTTGCGTGGCACTTCACATGAAGTACGTGACTAACATCTTTCGAGGTGATCTTGACGTCGTTGAAACGATGAAGGCTAATTCAGATTTAGGACTTCAGTTCTTAAAATTTAGAAATTAATTTTAATAATTGACTAAAATATCGTTCTAAAAAAATTATATTTTAGTTAATTTAACTAAAATATATTTTTACTAAAAATAAAAATGTCACGGAATGTTCTGAAGGTTACGAAAGTGGTAAATCAAGGGGTTCTCATGTCCTGAAAATCCTTTTCACTGCTGCCACGGGGCCCACGGGGCATGGCTTTAGGGAGTAGAAAGTGACTTACTTTAATAATTATTTGGAAATCTTTCCTCTATCCCTGACCTATAGGAAAGAGGACGTGTCAACCGTTTAATATAGAATTTAATATTCTTTAATGTCATTTTTATAATATTTTATCCTTCCTCAAAGAGTGAAAATTTCTAAATCCAACTTAATTTTAGGAATATTTGAAGGTGACCTCAAATAAAATAATTCTAAAAAAAAATTAAAAAGGTCAAGTTGACGCTAAAAGACCTCGATAAAAATGACCTCAGCAAACTCTAAAAATTCTGCAGGAGAATTAAAACATACCAAAACTTCCCTCCTATAAAGAATGGTCCTGAAGAAGGTCTCAGAAGATTACCTTAAAAGAGCGGTTTTTTAAAAGTAAGTGGTATTGCAAAAGTCTTGGGTTTTTTTAACAGAATTTTTTACCACATTTTGAAACAGTTATAGGTTTTGAAAGAAATGTAAATTTAGCGTTGTTTGTTCCAAAAGAGAACTGGACAGTTTTGTTTGTTAGTTGCAACGTCTTACTCATAGTTTTATCATTACGTCATATCATCTTTGCCTCGAGAGTTTTCATGGTCTCCCAGAAAGTCAAATCTCGTATCTCAAGCGCTGCATTCGGTATGGCGTCGTATTTGTTTGCTGATATCATTCGTAACTAAAATGTCATTTCATTAATTCTGAAATCGATGTCGATGGTCTGTACAATCTCAGGCAGAGCTGGGCACTTCCGCAAACCGCAAATTCCGCAATTGCGGAAGTATGTTTTTCGTTTGCGGATTTGCGTTTGCGGCAAAGTCATCGCAAATTAGTGAATTTGCGTTTGCGGAAGTGATTTTGAGTTTGCGGATTTGCGATTGCAAATCCGCAAACTCAAAATCACTTCCGCAAACGCAAATCCGCAGACGCAAATTCACTAATTTGCGGTGACTTTGCCGCAAACGCAAATCCGCAAACGAAAAACATCTTCCGCAATTGCGGAATTTGCGGTAGTGTTTGCGGAAGTGCCCAGCTCTGACTGTCAATCACACTAACCTGAAGTGGATAAGCGAAACTTTACGAATATCTGTGAAGATTGTTCAGAGGTGGGTCGCCAAAAGTCTTGAAATGCCGAAAAATTACCGGGACTTTTGCAATACGTCTTACAACCGAAAATCTGTTCTGAAGGTAGTCTTCAGTTGTAGAAAACGCCAAGTTCAAACAAACTGATTTTCTCCTTAAAGGTTTTAGGAGAAATGAAAGAAAGCGATCATGTATATAGAAGGGTGAACAAAAGAGAGAGAAATTAATTCCTATCCAAGATTTTCTATTTTAAAAGAAAACAAAATTTCTATGGGAAACTTTCGCTTTTAAATCTGTTTCCAAATCACTTCAAATATCATCACCTTCTATTCTTATGATAGGTATAACCTTGATATTTTCAAAGTAAAGTTAGGTTTTAGAAATTACTATATATATATACTTATATAGTTATCAGGTCGTACACTCATTGGATTAACTTGGATATTTGATATGATTCGATATAATTCAAATTGTACAGATCATTTCGCTTCTTTAGTTTATACGAATTTGAGAGAAGGATGTTTGCTTTTCTCGGTTGGTTTTAACACCTGATATGAATCAGATGACTTTATTCAATGCATTCCGCGAAGAGATACAGACTGATTTGTATTAGCCAAAGCTTGTATGATATATATATATATATATATATATATATATATATATATATTATGGGATTGAACTCAGGATGGTCCCCTGAGGTTTTTTCATGATGCACACAGACAAAAATAGAGCTTCCCTCACCAGCTATCTGCAAAACAGATAGAATCCAGTTTTGGGACAGGACCTAAAGGTTATCCAGAACCTCAATATAAGCAAAAGATTCGTTGCATTCGCGTCGGATTGAATACATCAAAGAAAAAGGGGTAACTATTGTATTTTTAGCTAAAAAATAAACTTAAACCTCAACTGGTAAAACTGAGCGTCCACTCTGCTTTGCAGATAGCTGGTGAGGGAAGCTATATTTTTGGGGCCTCTTTGCGAATGACCCGTTGCCCACGTCGGGCTAACATCATGAAAAAGAAAAAACTATAGTGTTTGTCATTTACCATTACTTATTCGGACTATAGTGGATTTAATTTTCCCAGAAAAGTTCCTTGTTCCATGTACGGTCTGTGTGTATCATATATATATATATACACACACACAGACAGTGTATATATATATATATATATATATATATATATATATATTGAGCAGTATGTATTTTGGAATAGGGTATTTTAATTTAAGCAATATATAAGGCAATTTGGGGCTTTTCCGTTGCATGGGCACCAACGAGGTTAGGTTAGGTCAGGCTATATTAAGCTAGGTTAAGCTTGGTTAGGTTAGGTTAGGTTAGACCAATAATAATGACAATGTAATGTAATAAATCGTCAAATTTTTTAAATTTTGTTTTTATTTTTATTATGTTCAAACCTGTTAAAATAAATAACTGTTAAATATCTGTTAAATAGCTGTTAAATTAAATAAATTAAATTTCTCCTATTCAAAATGTACTCATTATTAACAAAAAGTTAAAATAAATTTTAAAAATATTAATTTTCTCTCATTTCAATGGCGCCCATAGAACGAAAAGGTTCGGCAAGTTTAACAGTTCATTTTCATAATAATAATTAATAATATTAATAATAATATTGCTACTAATACTGATACTACTACTAATACTAGGGATTCATTTCCCAATTGTTTGGTAAACGTCTGGAAAAGCAGAATTGAATGCAATTACGGTGAGTCAAAAACCGGATATTGTAATTACATATTTTGGTTTTCGATCCAAAATATGAGTCATTTTTCGTCTTGACTCATTGAGTTTATTTTAATTCATTTTTAGCTATTCCTTGAAATTATATTTGTACTGAGTTATTGTAAATATATGGTTGGGTGGGTGTTCATTTTATTTAATTCTTATATATATATATATATATATATTAGGAAATTACATTAGAAAATACTTGTTAATAATGTTTTAAATTATTCATTAACATTTGATAATTTTATTTCGGGTTTTTAATGTCCCGGTGTGGATCGTTCTCCGGTATTTTTGTTTCGATTTGAAAATGTTAACCATAAAAGTCAAGGTAATGCTACAAGGCGCGTATTTGGGTCCATTGGTATTCTTTTGTTTTACTTGAAAAATAAGTGCATTAACAGCAAAGGTCTTGTCATGCAGGGGACCTACAGCTTACGTGGGATCCGAATCATGGGTCCCCTACATAATCCGAATGCAGAGGATGACTCCACTCTCCCTCTCCCCCTCCAGCTACTACCCAAATCCAATGTCGTTTAACTCCGCTGATCTACGGGAAGCGGTGTTGTGATATGACCACGACGGATCTCAAGTGCGTGATAATGGTCTATTTTTGCGTAGCTTTAGGATTAAAGTAATTTATCAACACCGGATAAAAGTTTCAGTCGAAAAGAATGTATTATTTTAGTTTAAAATAATTCAAAATCTGTAAAACACTAACGCCATCTTGACGTCAGACAAAGACATTAACACTTAAAGACTTATTGAAAAAAAATATATAGAGTAACATAGAGGAGCAATGAGTCCTGGTACCAATCTTGAATCCTCGTAGTAGTGTTTTCAAAGGTCATCTGGTAAACTGCACCAGTTTTGCTTACGGGGAAAGGTGTAGGCTCTTGGCTACCTTATATGTCTTCGCGACAATCTTCAGGATATACACAGATAGCGTGCAGCTAGCGTTATTATCAGTTTCGCCTTAGTTACAAACTTATTTTTCATTTAAACCTATTAATTATAACGAAAAAGGTGAGGTTAGATTAAGTTAATCTAATTTCGTTATTTATATTAAGTTCAGTGTCGCCATCCACAATTGAAAATGTGAACATGTCCAGATTTTATAAGGCAAATCCAAACCACGGATCGCTACATCAACTGGACACCTAGGACGGTCCCCATCCAACTACAACCCAGACTCGGTGTCGCTTAACTTCACTGATCGTTGGCAAGTGGTGTTGCGACAACTGCCCGCAACCTGATCCCTTCTGTTGACCCGCGAAAGGAATTCGCTATTGAAGGATGTGGTATGGAATATTGTTACGAGTTTTTTTTACTGATTAATTTCAATAGCGAAGGATGAAAATTCTCCTGCAATTACATCTACTGTAAATGAGAGGCACGCCCCTCGGTAGGGTAATGGTTAGCGTAGCTGACTACGAACCCACTGGTCACGTTTACAATTTCCGGCGACGGTAGGCGGCGCGAGCCAAGACGCGTGGTGGGTCGTGGCTCAGATTCTATGTTAAGCCGTAGATATTAGGTGGAGTAACAAGCTTGACCTTCGTTAGAATGAAAAATTCGGATGGAAACAAAACCAAAGTTACCAAGATACTGCATGTTAAGTTAAAGTTAACAGTTTGTATAGCCTTAGGACAAGAAGTTTACACTATTTATGGTCATGTTAACTAATTAACGGAACAACATTGATAGCGTTGACAAGGGTTTGGGGGCCTTCATAATTAACATAACAATTCTTCGCCATTTGACTTATCCAGTCATGTGTGGTAAAAAATATGGCAGAGGTAATATTGTCATAGGTAAAAATGCCATGCCATTAAGGGGAGATATTTACAGATTTTTTTTTTATTATTATTTATTATGGCAGTTTTACCTTATGGCATTTTTATCCTCTGGCATTATGACCAATGACATTATAACCTATGACATTTTTACCTCTGACATTTTTAACTAGAATCGGTCCAGTAGGATGACTAGCCTAAGGTAGTCTAAGCCTAAATAGTCTAACCCTAACTTAGGCTAGGCTCTGATATCATATAATAAACTTTCATATATTCTCAAATTTCGTACATATAGCATAAAAGTGTGGAGTTACTGAGACAACAAAAAAGCACGTATCTGCATCAGAAAACTTACTTTTATTGACTCTTTATAACTAAACAGTAGGAATCTGATGAGTTTTCATTTGATCGATAATGTTTCCATGTTAAGCCTATATCGCACAACCGTTATTTAACGACTTTTACCGCTGAATTGTGTCACCGATTAGAATCGTTTACACATTTTAATCAGCAACAATCGGTTTTGAAAATGTATCGAATGTACTATTAATCACCAGTGATGTAATCGAGACCACCATGGGCGAGACGGAGACCAGGAAGAATAGGTTTCGAGACCTGTTTCGAGCCCGACATCATTATTGGTCACTATTCAGCGACACGATTTTGAATTTTTTTTTTTGTTTAAATTCCATCCAATCGTTGTCGATTAATATGTAAACGTCTAAAATTGGTTTTAAGCTTAGCCACCGCGATTCAGCGGTAAAAAACGGCTTGACGCTACACGAGTGAAAAGTGTTTAAACTAAACGTGTGTATATATTAATTTACATCACAGATTTTTTGATTTATTTTACTTCATACTAAAATGTAAATTATCCGTGGATATTACATACAAACACATGTTAAATTTTGTAATTGGGTATCAAATTAGGTAAGCAAGATTATGAATTATTTGATAAGTCATTTACGGAGGATATCCCAAGGAGACTTCCTGTCTCCAGGGTTTTTTTTTGTGTTGTTCTATATACTGATGTCCAAAGGATGTTGATTGTTGAATTCACGTATCTTCTGAAGTTTCTTAGAATTTCTAAGAACATGACTTACCATACATATGTATACAGTACAACATACCGGGCTGTCTTCGCCAGTATTATAAACACCGTTTCTCGAGTAATTGTATGGGGGACTGTCCTTTGCGCCCCCTCCGTCATATGAACTCAGTCAGGACTTCCCAACTTTTATCACGTACGACCCCGAAAATCATGTTCACACAATTCACGACCCCAAACACTGGTCGAAGTTCGACAAACTCCCCAAAAGTTATTTTATATATATTTCATATTACGAGGGAAGTTAAACAATTCCAGTCATTACATTAGTACAACCTGCTAATGTGACCACCTTTACATAGTGACCACCCGACTAAAGTGACCACTTTTGAACGGTTCCGGCAAAAATCGTAGATTTATAATATAAACTTTATCACTATAGTGACCACCAGTATATTGTGAAAAAGACCGGTTTAACCAACCTAAATTTTTTTTTCCAGAATTTAATCTGTTAAGGTGACCGCACTATTTTAATAAAACACAATGGTCCTATAACTTAATTCTTTTATGAGTCATATCTATAATTTCCAGTAAATTGTTTCTGCAGCTGTAATCATCCCTCTTCTGAGAATTTGAATATTTTCTAAAATGACTACCTGCCAAAAGAAACCACTTTTGTTTGGTTCCGATAGTGTTCACTTTCAGTAGTGACAAATAATTTTAGTTATTTTATATAAACATTATACATGTTAAAACATGTTAAAATTGTTGACACACATGTTAAAATGATCAAAATATTTGATAATTTCCAAATTAAGTCTATCAACTTCGTTTTTTTTTTTTTTAATTTTGGAACTGAGCCAAATCAAGATGATGATTTACGTTTCTGCCATGAATAGAACTCATTGCCTGTTCTAATACACTATTTATGGTGTTTAACCCTTAATAATAATGATAATGATCTACAGATCTACAGAAGCTAAGGTTAACAAAGACCTAAGAGAATAAGGGGTTAACTAAGTAGCGAAACCTATTATTCGTTGGTTAACATTCATTCAGAAAAAGAGAGAGAAAGACTCACCATCATCATCATCATCCTCCGGCCACTGCCGACGACAAGTCGGAAAAATAGTCGAAGAGAATAGGAAAGGGGTGAAAGATGAAAAGAAGTATCAGGTTGTAACATAAATTCTGCTCGATTAGAAAACGGACGATAGATAACACAGGTCAACAAAAAAACTTTTTTTTTTCGTTGCCAAGGAAATTCGTACGAATTTAGGGTATTTTGGGGTTGCTGAATTCCAAAATGAAAGTAGTTTTTTCGATTTGGCTCTAGTTCTTGAGATAATGAATACCCTCAATTAATAGGAAACGTAACCATAACGCGTGCATATGGGAAACTACCGGAACATTCTAGATGGTGAGATCGAATAAAATGCCATTATGTATGTCATGTTTTACTTTTGTATGATTTGAGACAATTTCAATGCGATTTGTAAGTAGGCTCCGCCTGAACATTAAATTTTTTGCATTTTTACGTGTTTCAATGGGGTACCAATTATCTCATAAATTAGAGCCAATCTAGCAAAACCGATGTCATATTCGGAATCAGCATCACAAAGTTACTCCAAAATCACTCTAATATGATTGGCAATAAAATGAGTGTTGACCAGTGTAATAGAATAACCTCAAGATAATGTGAAATAGTTTTACAAATGTTGCAAAATACACGCGACGACAGGTTCGCACAGGTTTTATCACGATACAGAATGATACAGAATGACTTAGGCTAGTGTAGGCTTAGGCTAATGTAGGATTAGGCTAATGAATATTTTCTCTGGTGTTTTTCATACAGTTACAACGCTACCCCTACGATATTACAGTAATTGAAAAAACATGGAGCCCACGAAAGAACATATTCGACATGTGATGCTGTATGAGTTCCATAAAGGATCTAACGCTAGTGAATCCGCAAGAAACATTGAAAGAGTTTATGGAAATGATGTTGTGAACGAATGGATGTGTAGGAGATGGTTTGAGAAGTTCAGAAATGGAGACTTCAGTCTGAAAGATTATCAACGAACAGGACGACCAAATGAGTTAGATGAAGAGTGGAGGAACAGTGGAGGAAAACCCAACGGTAACTGTAAGAGAATTTTGCCTGCAACTCGGCGTTAGCCATATGACCGTTCATCGTCATTTGAAGCTGTTAGGAAAATTAGTGAAGGTTGGAAAATGGGTTCCGCATAATTTGTCACAAGCGAATCTTCAACATCGAATCGATATTTGCACATCACTACATTCTCGGCAACTGTAGGCACCGTTTTTTAATCGGATCGTCACTGGGGATGAAAATGGGTCCTCTATAACAATATTAAGGGTCGACATCAGTGGCTTAGCCGTGAAACAAAGCCTGACCTCAGCCAAGGAATGGACCTCATCCAAAGAAAATTTTGCTATGCGTTTGGTGGGATATGCAAGGAATTATTCATTTTGAGCTTCTGCCAGATAACTATTGAAAAATTTATTGAATAATTATTTTATTTTTTAAGATTATTTTTATTTGGGTGCAATATTAAGGCTAAGTTTACTTTAAATAGACACAGTAATTATAGAAATAATAATGGCCCATTTAGACACTGTCAACATAGCTACAGACTTTTTCACTGTAGGCTGCAGTGGTTTTAAGGTTAAAATTTGGTCGGCAGCCAGATTACTAACTATGGTCAAACTAAATTCATTAAAATTAATTTAGACTTACCAAAAATGAAGTTGCCAGTTGAATGTTACCCTTTCTGTTTCTAACTAATCCATAAGTTTCATTTAGTTTCCAGATTTGAATTTTATTTGTTAAGTTTTAAGTTACTATTTAACACACTGCTAAGTTATTTATTTATAGGGGCTATTTCCCAGACCTAGGTTTTTCAGTTTAAGTTAGGCTAGGGCTGTATTGCCCTTAAGTTTTTGTTTTTAAAGGTTTAAGGTTTTGAAGGTTTTTACTCAAGTTAAGTTAAGGCTATATTGCCTTTAAGTTTTAATAGGGGCTATAACAGCCATTTAATTATTTAGTTAGGGCAGTTGTAGCCCGGTTCGAGTTTCTTCTAGGTACCTAGTTTTAATCTCTTACCTTAGTTATGTATTTTAATTAAGTACTTACACCTAGTTCTGGTAGGCCACTATTTAGTTAAACAGAGTTTTAGTTTAATTGCAGTGGTTAATATTGAGGTTTAAAGGTTGACTTTAAGTTGCCCGGTTAGTTGGGGAACTAAGAGAATTTTTTACGAAAAAACTAGCCCACTTGATTCAGCAGTCAAAATTTTTCAAGAATCGACAAAGAGCTCCGTTTTTCTTTGTCTCAGAAACTTTTTCTTCTTCTTTTTGTTAATTAGGGAAACCCAACTTCACTAGTTGGTTAGAAACGAGGGTTGTTATTTTTATTCTATATTTATTTTGTTTATATTTTATTTGGAAATATATGCGGTTATTTCTACCCACTTTTTTTAACAATAACCAAACAATCACAGCTGAAGTCTACTGCCAACAACTCCAACGACTGAAGATGGCATTACAAAGAAAAACGGCCTGCATTAATTAATCGCAGAGACGTTCTATTCCACCAGGATAACGCGCGCCCTCACACTGCTCGAATCACCACTGCCCAATTGTAGGCATTTGGTTGGGAAAAAATGCCTCATCCACCTTATTCTCCGGAAATCGCACCTTCAAACTACCATTTATTTAGAAGTCTGCAACACCATCTAGATGGACAAAAGCTGCAATCCAGGGAAGCTATCGAAAACGAAGTGATCGCTTTTTTAACTCGAAACCAAGGGATTTCTTCGAACGTGGCATAAAAAAACTTTTCTACTGGTGGAGGAGGTTATAGAAAAAGAAGGGAATTATATTGATGATTAATTTGTCATTATGTCATTTAATTTTTGTTGCGAATAAACTAAAAAGTTGAGCAGATATATGTTACAACCTTATAAAATAAGAACGCTTACAAACCACGCAAACATAGTCTTAACTCAAATATGATAATGAATAACTTTTAGTGGCCATAAATCCACGCTTTTTACCTGTTTGATCAATGTTCGCTAAGTTACAGTTTTCGCGAGCGATTCTATACATCCTCCCATGAAATTATTTGAGCTCTTATTAATTATAATTTCAATCTTTTCAAAGTGTTGGGAATTTAAAGAAAATCTTAATACCAAATTTCCCAAATATCCTGGCAAAAAAGGTTGGAAATTTTTACAGAAATTTTTACAACAAAATCTTAGAATTTTTAAAAATATATTATTATTATTATTATTATTATTACTATTATTATTATTATAAAAAGATATTTTTTACTTATCAAAAGCGATGCTTTAAAGAAAATGAAAATAGCTAAGTTGATATCGTATCTGGTATCGTGGATTTTCCTGATATTTCTTATCTCAAAACCTTGCATTGACAATAGAATTTTCAACACTCGTAAATTTTTCCAAAAATAATAGAATTTTTAATAATTTTAATAATTTTAATAATTATTAATATGGTTAAAATTATCACATAAGAACAAGTGTTATTTGTTTATAGGCCTATTTCAAATTCAAATTTATGATTAGCTTTAGGAATGAACACATTTAAGAGAAGGTACCGCGCCTCTATTTTCTATTTTTAGGGCGAATTTGACTGGTTGAACCAGGTTATAGTCACACTGTAAGCAAAAATTCATCAACATTATTTAGAAAATATAAATAATAAATTGTTACCTTAGCTTAGTATATACAGGGTGTCCCATAAGTCTGGTGTCATAGGAAAATTTATTTTAAATTAATTAACAAAAGTAATACATTAGCACTAAAACTAATGTTCAAATTGATATCTTGTTTGGGACCTTTTCTTTGTTGCACGAGTGTAACTCACTTCCACATTAGCAATTGCGTGTTATTTTACCTGTAACAAAAAAAAAATTGAATATAAAATAAATTTTCCGATGAAACCAGACTTATGGGACACCCTGTAGAGATAGTTAAACATAGTATATAGAGATTCCAGATCGAAGTTAATCAAAGGAAAATTTTGGCGATAAGGAAGCATTTTAAGTTTAATGATTAAATCCACATTATTTTCTAAGTGAAAATCGATATGGTGCCCAACACCACGTATTTAGCTAGACTTCCAAATTTGGAGGGGCAGTCAATTTCTTAACAACCGGTTCTGATACAGATAGGGGTGTAAATCGGCCAGCACCAATGGCGCGAGTCATTAAGCTAGGGGGTCTGGGGTGAGCGGTAGTTCCCCCAGCGGGGTCCGGGGCAGAGGGAACCCCGGAAGCCAACACATTTTAGCTTTTCCAAACAGCATTTTGTAACATTTTGGCAGAAATTATTTAACATATTCTTTATACTCACTAATGACATAATTATCTAAAAATAAACTAATTTTTCATCAAAAAATAAATAAAAATTGAAACGACCACTGCTTGTGATACTACCTACTATATTTTTCTATAAAATCCTGAAAAAATTAAAAAAAATTAGATATAAATTTACCTTCTCAATCATGCTGTTTCATTAAAGAAGTTTCCATATGGCCAGTTCGTTCTGCGATGGTTGAATATCAACAAACGGTTCGGTGATCCAATCAAAATTTAACAACGGTTCAGGCGAACCGGACCGAACCGGTCCTAGCACACCCGTGACTGTTCCTTAAAATATTCAAACTGTTTATTGGACCAACATTCTGGCAACACTTTGTGTTCTTGAACTATCGGTAATGGCGATGAACTATCACTCGAGCCATAAACAACAGGGTCACTAGTTTTTTCCGATATCTGCATGACTTCTGTCCTGCTAGAAGTGGACGAAGTTTGATTGCTGGTGACTTTATCTTCATTTTGCACATCTGTTGTTTTTCTGTTGTTTTAGTTTAAAACTTGGAAACAGAGGCTGTCTCTTCATTTTGATTACAAATTATTAGGGTACAGTATTCTCTTAAAGAATAATTCACGTATTTACTGTTTTAGATGTTAGAAATGGCAAACTGAACGAAATTAATACTGTCCGTCACAGTACAAGTTCACATCAACAACACGATCACTTTGACTTTGAGCTCAACACTAGTGACACACACTGACGCACGCAGTCTAGACGACTATTCTGTCCAACTAAGTCGCGACTCGCATTTTGTGTGTGTGTGTGTGTGTGTGTGTGTGTGTGTGTGTGAGAGAGAGAGAGAGAGAGAGAGAGAGAGAGAGAGAGAGAACCATTATTCCTGCCGCATGGCCTACTCTTCTTGCCTGCCGTTGTTCTGTTTCGACAGCCTTTGTGCTATATATAAATTGTGAGCTGTTTATTATACATATAAATATACATGTGTATATTTATGTACACATACGTACATAAATATACACGCTAACAAGATCCCGAATTCTCATGTTTAGATTATCCTTAGCACCGCTTGACTTGTTTGCGTGCATTTCTCTCTCACCCTCTGCATTTGCTTGTCCCTTATATAGCAGTATGATATTATGATGTGTGTGCTAAAATACATACATGCAAATAATCGTACATACACATACGTACATAATTTCTGAAAATTTCATAATGAAATAAAATCATTCTAATGGCATTCAACGAATGTAACATCAAATGTGACATTGTAAACTAAAGCTATAATTCACAAAAACACAATTGTGAACGAGACAAATCCCGGGCGTCATGAACAATGAACATTCGTAAAATTCATCAAGACTAACTGACAAATTGCAAATTTCAAGATAAATTTCTACTGCCTGTTAAATATTTGTTAAAAACAAACAAACGGTTCGGTGATCCAATCAAAATTTAACAACCCGGCGAACCGGACCGAACCGGTCCCAGCACACCTTTGTGGTGAGGTGAATAGGCAATACTGACTTTGTATTATGATTAGTGGTGGAACGTTTGCAGATTCAAGAAGATATTACTAAGTCACTGGATTGGGTAGAAATTTGGCAAATGCACTTGAATGTAGATAAATGTAAAATGTTGCATATCGGTAGAAACAACGTTAAAGAAAAGTATTTTATGCGCGACAAGACACTAACCAGTGTCACGGAAGAGAAAGATTTGGGTCTTCTTGTGGGCCGACACTCTTAAACCGAATAAGCGATGTATCGAAGCGGTTGATTTGAATAACGTTTATTAATAATAAAATAAATACATTGGTTTTTACAATTTACAGTGACATAAATAATTGTGAAGCTCGACTATTTATTTTATTTAATTTGGCCCTTAAGCTTTAGGCTTTACTGGGCTCTTATTAAAAATAAACAGCTAGTTATTATTAATTAATAATAAATAACTAAATAAGTAAATAAGTATTATTAATAATTAAAATATGTATTAATCTTAAATTATCATTATTGATATGACAAATGCAAGGTCACCATTGAAGGCATTATACCAATACCATACAAAGAAATCAATATTATACACGAGAGATAAGAACTGAACAAGGAGCTATTGAAGAATAGGGACCCCAGTCTTCTTTAGTTAGCTTTATAAGGCTAACTAACGAAAATATCATGACCTAACCTAACCAATCGTCAAGGGCGTACAGTTAACCTAACGATTGGTTAGGTTAGGTCGTGAGATTTTCGTTAGTTAGCCTTATAAGCCTAACTAAAGAAGGCTGGGGTCCCTATTCTTCAATAGCTCCCTGAACAATCCCAAGAAGTGTTTTTAATACTAGATTACACACGAGAAATTAATAATTGGTAAACAACAGTAATGGACATTAATCCTAGATTTTTGTTAGTATGCCATTATTAATCGGGATTTCAACTTAGTTTTAAACAAATTTACATTCACAATATTTTTTATATCAGCATTTAAGTCATTCCATAGTTTCAATCCAATGAAAATGGGTAGTTGGAAAAGCAAATAGAATCTTTGTATTTTTTCTAGCATTATATAACTCCTTAGTACGCCTCCACCTGGAATACTGAGTTCAGTTCTGGGCTCCATATTTACGACAGGACATAGACAGAATGGAGAGAGTGCAGCACGGGCTACCAAGATGATTTCCAGACTTAGAAACAAATCCTACGCTGCCCGTTTAGAAATGTTAAATTTATTCTCACCTGTTAAAAGGCGAATTCGAGGAGATTTAATCCAGGTGTTTAAAATGATTAAAGGTTTTGATAAAGTCGACGCCCAAAAATATTTCACCTTCAAAAATGCAGATAGAACTCGCCGCGGTAATGGTCTCAAATTAGTGGGTAAACATTTTAATTCTAATGAAGCTAAACATTTTTTCTTCACTCGTATAATTGATTCGTGGAATGGATTGGCAGCCATAATAGTTCAAAGTAATTCGATCTAATCCTTTAAAAAAAACTAAATGCTTAGCTTGCCTTAACCTCCCATTTAGAAGCATTTGTTAGCGCATAAAAGCATTGTAGAATTTTCACTTGGATTCTTCCCTCTTTTCTTTCAAATTTTCACTTATTTTCAAATTTCTTTCGACCTCCTTTCTCTTGTCTTGGATACGAGACATCATATTTAATTACTCAATTAAGTTTTCAGTAAAGTGAAATGATTAAAAGTATTTTCATTTTACAATTATTTCATTTTTAGTTTGATATTGGCAATTCTTCAGGAGGGGCAAGATAGAATTTTGGGGGTCAGTTGGTTCCCATGGCCCTCCTGGGCTACACCTCACTGAATTAATTAATAACTTCAGATAACGGTCGAGGTGGTATAAGAATCAGGTATCTTTCTTCAGTTATTTACACTAAAATACTTGTATATACGCAGAAATCTGAAATTTTGTTACCACAGCGAGATTCCTGGTAATCCTGCTTGCACCACTAGTACTCACCAATAAAAATAAAACCTGCTGCCTGCACCACTGGTACTCACCAATAAAAATAAAATCTGCTACCTGCACCACTGGTACTCACCAATAAAAATAAAATCTGCTGCCTGCACCACTGGTACTCACCAATAAAAATTAAGTCTGCTACCTGCACCACTGGTACTCACCAATAAGCTAACCAATCTGAGCTAACCTCTTTGATACATTGTTTGAGGTTGAATTAATTAACTGTACTAATAATAGGTCGCATAGGGAAATCTGGCCCAATGTGTTCTAGCCAGATCGCATACATAAATACGGGAGCGACGGTTCCCCACATTTCAATATAATTATTCGCGAATGGTCTTTCGATTACAGTTAAATTTTTAATTAAAAAAAATAACTTTGGTTGGTCAATGAGCAAAATGTTAATTTTATTAACATTTCATATTCTTCATAAATAAACAAATATTACGATAATATGCAATTTGTTAATGCATTGCTTATGACATTAGTATAGGGAATCTTCCTCTCGAATACAGGGTGTCCACAATATCTTGTCACTCCAGCAAAATACTAACTGAAACGTGTGACCTCAGCAACTATACAACTGAACAACGCAGAGTTCCAGGACTGATTCAATCGTGCAGCTCTTTTTTGGAGGATGTATCAGTTATTACTTATAAGGAATTCTATAATGTTAGCATTGTTTTCTCTGACTTAAATTCAAATGATCTACCAATAAATCCTAAAATTCTATTTGCTTTTCTAACCGCTTTGATACATTGCTTACTCCCTTTAAATAATAATAATTATAATAATAATAATAATAATAATTAGGTTAGATTAAATTAGTTTAAGAGATGTTGAATCGGGTTAAATCAATGAAAGGTGGTTTGAGGTTAATTAAAAAACTAAAGCCGCTTTCGTCTGAATTAAATTTGAAGTTCGGTTTGATTAGGATAATATGACCGTTAAAATAAGCCGTTAGAATATAGATGCGAATTTGAAAATTACTATAGACTCAATTTTTACCTATTATCAAAGACTTCTAAACGAAAATCAACCGGAACATTCATGTTCAATCCTTATATTTTTAATCATGAACATTCCCGTCATCCTCAGCTTTTCTCACAGGTAAGAGAACCGCCATTTTGAAATCAGTCGAAGGGTTGTTGGATGAACTCATTCTATGAACTCATTTTGATACAAAGAGGCATTTGTTTCCTGGAATGTATACTTTCATTTCCTTCCCAGCTCCTAATTGCATTATGAGTCATTCCAATTAGGCAAAACAGAATAATAACATCCTTTTAATGACCAACTTCTCTTTATCCACTTTTTTTAATCAACATTTTCTTTCATTTTTAATGTCTGTTAAACATCCTGTCTTTCCTATATTGTAACAATTGGAAATTTTCGAATTCGCACCTGAATGATTCATTTATTCACTGAATGAAAATGAAGCAAAGATTCAGTTTATTCATTACGCAAATTTCATCGAAGTCCCGAGTTTGGGTCACCTTCACGAGATACTTTTTTTTTTTAATGTTTAGACATATCAAAGCAATTACTGGGATTAAGCACTAGAATGAATGTCGCAAGTTAAAATTGGCCACTTGACGTACCCCTCAAAGAAGTCTGTAGTAAGTACAGATACTTGACTGTTTTAAATGCCTCTTGTGATTATTAATTATATGTAATGATGGGCTTGTTTAATCTCCTTCGCAATATCTAAGGTCATATGACGCAGGGGACCTGCAGCTTTACGTGAGAGCCGGACCACGAGTCTCTACATAATCTAGACGCGAAGGATGGTCTCTCATCCAATTACTTTCCAGACCCAATGCCGCTTAACTTCGCTGATTAACCACATTAACCACAACGTAACTCTATAAGTAAATAAAAGGTTTGCTGTCATTACTACCGGCCAGGCCCCTAAATCGAGTGACCTTGACTCTCCCTCCGGAAGAGTAGTTTTAAAACCAATTAACTTCACACGTAACTTGGAATAACTTCACAACACCCTGTTTTGAAAAACACGAAATAAACATTAAATATTTTAAATGAAGTGTATGACAAGGACACACCCCTTCAAGTAAGGTCAACAAGGTCAAGCGACATTCGGTTTGGGCAGTAGTAGTTTGGTTTGGATGACCGCCCTCTGTATCCGGATGATGTAGTGTTCCTTGATTCGGATTCCACGTTAATCTGTATGTAGGTGACTACTGACTTCTTCATTTTAAGCAAGAGAATTAATCTGGTAGGATGTTGACACCGGAATGAATGCATAATTACGCATCGTCACACACATGCAATTACAGTATGTCCCCCATAACTCTTGACTTAATTTATATGATTTTCATGTCATTAATAAAACTTTTTGACTTTTAAATAGTCGTTCTAAATCTCGTGATGTTGTGCTGTTAATGTACATTCTACAGTATTTCGTGTACAGTTGTACTTTAGCTGTAATTTCTTGTCTGAATATTGAATTTCTTCAGCCAAGATCTCGTTCAGCTTTTCAAAGTTATTATCAATTTATTACATTTCTGTGTATGAGTAATGTAGGCCTATCAAAAGAGTCGATATTGAATATTCTTTTGTAATGTTGAGTTTGTTATAGTATAGGTTAGAGCAAGTTCGGTTGGATTAGGTTAGGTTAGGTTAGGATATCTTTGATCTTGTGAATATAGATATAAATGATGTAACTAATTTTTCAATTATTTTCTGTGTAAATTTTCTCTCTCTCTCTCTCTCTCTCTCTCTCTCTCTCTCTCTCTCTCTCTGTCACTAGTGGGGTTCCTCAGGGTTCCGTTTTGGGGCCACTGTTGTTTATCATTTACATAAATGATATAGACGGTGGCATCGTCAGTCGGATCGCCAAATTCGCTGATGACACCAAGCTTGGGGCCAATGTTGGGACGCCCGAAGCGATCGAGCAACTGCGTGCGGACCTACGTAGGATAGGAGAGTGGTCCGAAAAATGGCAAATGCCGTTTAATTTGGGTAAATGCAAAGTGATGCACATTGGCTACGCCAATCACAAGTCGGACTACTCGATGTTGGGGAACAATATCGAGGCGACTGATTTGGAAAAGGACTTGGGTGTGCTAATCAGCAGCGACCTTAAGTTTACAAATAGTGCGTAGAGGTGGAAAAGAAACCCAGAAGCTGTTGGGTTATATCAGGAGGCAATTTCAGTTTCGGAACAAGGAGATTGTGCTCTCTCTGTACAATTCCCTGGTTCGGCCGCACCTGGAGTATGCAGTGCAGTTCTGGTCGCCCACCCTCAGGAAAGATATTGAGAGGCTGGAGCGAGTGCAGGCGAGGGCCACAAAGTTAATCCCTTCCGTTAGGTATGGGCTACAATCGACGGTTACGCGCTCTGAACTTGTTTTCGTGGAAACTCGGAGGCTGCGCGGTCAACTGATCGAGATTTTCAAGCTCTTACACGGGTTCAACGATGTCGATTTTAGAAGCATGTTTAGTTTAAATGATAACCCAACTCGCAACAATGGTTGGAAGTTGGATTTGAAACGGTTTAGGACTAGTGTGTGTGGGAATTACTTTACGTATAAGATCTGTTACACGTGGAACAGTTTACCTTCAGAAGTTGTGAACAGTTCCTCTGTGGATCATTTCAAGAAAAGGTTAGACCAAATCTTGCACACTATTTGAGTGTGTAGAAAATTTTCCCTGGCACCCGTTGCCATGGTACCTCCTCGGTATGGCCGCAAGGTCTTTTGAGGTACTTCTTTTCCTTGTAACTCCTTGTAACTCTCTCTCTCTTCCAGTAATTTAGTTCTTTGAATCTACTGGTCTTGATTGTGAAATTTCTTTGACTTTTTCCTAAATGGGGACGTTATGGCAGCAATATTCCAATTATGTTATGATTAGTGGTTTCAGCAAGGGGATCATTACATTCTTGCCCCTCCTTTTAAAGGTTCTCAATATCTATCCAGTTATTCTTTCTGTTTGTTTATTGTTTTTATTTGTATTTAAATTTTCGCAGCGTTGGTCATTCTAACCCCTAAACCTTTTGCTTTAGAATGTCTTTGAATTCCTCTTCAGTTTGGGGAAAGTAGCCCATAGATTTTTAAAAAAATTTCATATCTTAATTAAGAATTGAAATTTCTTTTATTTTGAGTTGTATTTATACTGTTGTCATCCGATTATCTTTGTTATCTTATTTGCACTCCTTTTAAAGTCTCTACAGTAGGAGTCACCAATAGGCGAACCACGGTTAGGATCTGGACCACCGTCGACGGATTTTATACGGACTACCGGACTACCGAAAATAAACTGATACACCAATTGTAAGATTTATTTTAAAATACAGGCAAACTTTGACATTTTGAATTGACTCAAAAATTAAACTATTTTTATTCCTTTTTGTAGAGTTGAAACTTAGTTTTCATTCGGGAGATTAAAAATGGCGATTTTAATATGATTTCGCCACAAAAAAAAAAAAAAAATGGCAACCACGTTACGACAACACTGCGGAAAAAATAGTGTGGGTAACGGATCTTAGAAAACTTATAGAAACAACTAAACGGATCGCAGAGAAAATTAAGTGGTAATCGATGCTTTACAGTATATCACCTGTAATTTTAACTGTACAACGCCTGTATTTTTTAACTTCTTTGATGACTTTTGTATCGCTAGTAGAAAGTGCCATTTTCCTATTGTTTTTACGTTGTTATCTACATCGTCAGCGTGAGCGTATTGAATAATATCGGAGGAAGTAAGTGTGTTCCTTGCTGTACCGAGCTACGTATCTCTGAGCCTGGTGATTCTCCTTCGATTGTAACAACTTGCTGACGTTCTCTGAGGACGTTATAGATAATTTTTGTTTTTACCTTGCCTGTTGTTCCCATATGTTTCATTTAATGCGCTATTATCCCATGATCACACTTGCTGAATGTCTTGGCAGTCTGTTACGTCATAGTTATCATACTTTTCGAATGTATCAGTGACATTGTTGTGATGTTTTATTTGTGTAGTTAGTTACTATTCTTTCAAATAATTCGAGATGAGGTATGCAATGGCACTGGTCCACTACAGTTCTTTGCTTGAGATATATCCTCTCCTTTAAGTATAAGGACAATGTTCGCTTCCTTCAAGATGGCCGACATTTCTCCCGTGCCTAATGATCTCTTCCACATCGAATTCTTACAGTTTTAACCGGTGAAGCGTTCCATTTGTCCTGATCTGTTGCTGAGTGTGATTCAGCTCTCCTGTATATTGTCCTCTTTTTTGCGTGTGTGTAGAATAAATTATTTTATGTATGTATTTTATAATTTTTTGGGGGACATTGAAAACCGATTCGTTCCGAGATCTCAAAAAAACAGTGTAGATTTTCTTTTAAATCGTCGGTTGGTTCATCATTTTCTTTCCTTAAAGGTCGGATAAATAATCAAACGGTTTTCCGTTCCGTTTTTTTCGCGAAGTCATAGAAACATTTCGAGGTTTTCACTAATCGCTTCTACACCATTTTCCTATTCTCCCTCCCTGAATGGTTTTCCAGTTAGAACTTGGACAGTATGTCTTAGTCAATATCCTCCAACTTTCAATGATCACTTTACCCAGCACTTGTCTTTGCAATTCTTTGATTTTACAGCCACTCTCTATTTCCCGCGGAAGAGAGTTGCTCTTTTCTCTCAAACTTACTTACGTCCTCTTACTCGTTTTTACAGAATATATTTTCAAATTTGCAACGTCTTCTCCTCTAAAGTTATTAAAAAACAAACAAAACATCTTTATTGAGGATCATTCACAATTCATAGCCACTTAACCTAACATACAGGTACAATCTTACGTATTATACATTGAACTTAATACAAAAATAGGGCCAACATAGCCACTTAACCTGCCATACTGTTTGATTAATTAATTATCTGACAATTTATGTATAGTGTTATTACACGAAACATCATTAACTGAAAAAGATTAGGATCAATTTCCTTTGGTTTCCTTTAATATTATTTTACGGTTTATTACTGCATGTTTGATTTAATGCCCAATGCCCAATTGCCCAGTTCAATTAGTTCTGCTTCGATTGTTGATTTCTTTTTCAGGTTGCAGACCGATGGACCTAAGGTGTGGGAAGTGCGTTGATGAAAGTGCGGTGGGGGGTGGGGCGTCCCCCATCCGCAAGCAGTTAACAACCGGAACGATTTATTAACAAAAATTAATAACCAGTACGTACCGCCCTCAACTCAAGCCCCGCCGTCAAATATATGACCTTCGATATTGCAAAGGAGGTTAAACAACCCCAACACACACACACACACACACACACTTACTTTAAATTTCCCGTTCTGTGTTTATAAAGGAAAGTGCCCAAAACTGTATCTACTAGGGCAGTGGTTCTTAAACTTTTTGACCCCGTTACCCCTTTTCCTGAGTTCACTAATCTCATTACCCCACACAAACTTGCAATGCCGAAGTTGTAAAGAAAGTGGAAAAATTAATTACTGAAAATAACTTAAATTACTTTGAAACTCTTTGAAACTCTTTGGAAGGAATTTTTTTGCAGATTCTTTAATATACTCGATCACGGTCCTGAATGAACAATTTTTAGAAATCGAGTATACTTGACCATGGTCCTCAAAGGGTTAATCAATCGTCTCTTTCGTGACTCGGACATTAATGTTGAAATTTTTACCATATTAAGAATTGCTCCATTACCCCGGAAATACCCAAATTACCCCAGTTTCAGAACCTCTGTACTAGGGGCACTCAATATTTCTGCCACACCCTTATTTCTTAGCTAAATAATAGACCATGGGGCTGAAATGTCTTTTGGGCCGTAAGTTTGAACTTTCTGCACTTCACATAACCAGATTTTTCCAGTTTGAACCTCCACTCCTTGTATAAAACCGCTTTTAAACCGGTTAACGCAGTTTCGAAAATGGCGTCTACAGGGATGTGCGTCGTGAACAGAGAGCTGTTATCGAGTTCTTAACCGCAGAGAAGGAAACAGTTGGAAATATTCACAAACGTCTAAAACGTTTACGGAGATGTTGTTGTTGATCGAAGCACAGTTGGACGCTGGTTTAAATGTGTGAGATCATCGGGAGAGGGAGAGCCAGCCTCGATGATGAGCCACGCAGCGGTCGACCGGCATCGGCTGTGACATCTCACACTGTGCAACGTGCTAACAGCATCATTCGATCAAATCGGTGCGTCACATACGAGGAGCTATCAGTGGAGCTAGGAATTAGTGAAAGAAGTGTGCATACGATAATTCAGCAACTGGGATACTCAAAAGTGTGTTCACGGTTTGTTCCTCGCGAACTTATTGAAGATCACAAAGCCCAAAGAAAAGAAATTGCTTCTGCGTCGTTGGTTCGATACGAGACAGAAGAGGATGACTTCCTTTCACGAATTGTGACTGGAGATGAGACTTGGGTACACCACTTTGAACCTGAAACAAACGTTAATCCATGGAGTGGCATTACGCAGACTCCCCACGCAAGAAAAAGTTCAAAATGGCTCCCTCTGCAGGAAAGGTTATGGCCACTATCTTCTGGGACATGAAAGGGGTGATTCTGGTGGACATTATGAAGAAAGGACAAACAATCAACTCAGAGGCATATATTGCTACCCTACAGAGACTCCAGAGACGTATAAAGCAAGTTCGACCGGAGAGAAAACTGGAAGACGTCCTTCTTTTGCGTGATAACGCAAGACCACACGACAGTTTGCAAACAAGAAAGGCCATCACAAAAATACGCTTGACTGTGTTACCCCACCCTCCATACAGCCCGGATCTGGCACCTTCAGACTTCCATTTGTTTGAGCCAATGAAGGATGCTATTCGTGGAAGAAAGTTTCAGAGTGACGCTGAGATTGTTAAGGAGGTTAAGAGGTGGCTCCAGCGGAACCTAGCGGACTTTTACCAGCAAGTAATAAAGGCCCTTGTTTCGAGGTGGAGGAAACCGTAGAAAAGGATGGAGACTATGTGGAAAAATAAAAACGTAAAAACGGTATGTAACTATTGTGTACAAAACTTCTGGAACTTACAAGGAAACTTGGAAAGAAAAAAAAAGGGTGGGGTGAAATATATTGAGTGGCCTCGTACATTTGAATTTTGATATGATCTCACTGCATCTTTGTATGTGCAATGCATACAATCTAATTTGTACACTTCCCTGGGATTTGCTTTTTTGTCATTACTTTTGCTTCCCTCGGATTAGTTTATATATATATATGCTAGGATGTTCGCTGCACCTTGCCCAGCAAAAGCCCAAAGCCCTTGAAATACAACTTGCAGAAGGCCTGGGAGGGGGCGAGTGTGCTACTAAAACCTTCCCTGGTTCGTTCTTAATTTTAATACCTGTCCAACGACTCTTTTTGCTTTGTTTATTGCTATCTGATTTTGTGTCTCGAATTTGGCATCATCGGTCATTATAACCCCAAATCGATCGCTTTCGTGCTTCTCTGAATTTCCCGTCTATCTGGGGCATAATATGTTTCTGTTTTTGTTCCTCATTTTTACCATATCTCAAGAGCTGAAATTTCTCGGTGTTTAAGGTCATGTTGTTGTCTTCCGACCATTTGTATATTCTGTTCATGTCCCACTGCAAGGCTTCCATTTCTTTTGCATCACTGATTTTTCTGCTGATTTTTGTATCGTCTGCAAAGGATGTTACTATACGGTTGTTGGTTACTTCATTGTCTATGTATGTTTGCATGATATTGAATACGACAATATATATATATAGTTTGGTAGACGAAAAGCTATTTGCAACCTTATGCACTTATTTTTCAGTCGTCCATATCCTGAAATTAGATGGAACCTATTTCCTTTAGCGTCGAAAGCAATATTTTTCCTTTGATCAAATGTTTCGCAAAAGATGAGTCACTGGTCTCAAAGGAAACGTAGACAACACTCGAAAGGAAACGGATACCAAAAAATAATTTAAGGTTTGGTGTAAATTTTATTTCAAAACTCTTAAAACAATAACTACGAGGGTTGTTCAAAAAGTAAATTTACAAGGTTAATTGCCTTACAGTGCATTATGCTTAGTACAATAATGTTGTTGGTAGTACAATATTTTAACGGATATTAATGATTCGTTAACAATGTTAATGGATAATCACAAGACTCAGAGAATGGCCTGCAGTCTTGCCTTTCTTCAGCGGTATTCGGCCGAAGATTCGCATTTTCTTGACCGTATTGTGACAGGTGATGAGACCCGGGTACACTATCACACACCAGAGTCTAAACGGGTGTCCATGGAATGGAATGGTCACCACGAACCAAAAAGTTCAAGATTGCACTATCGGCTGGTAAGGTGATGACAACGATTTTTTTGGGACTATCAAGGCGTTTTGCATCTTGAAATTATGCAAAAAAGAGACAAAAATAAATGCCACTTCTTATTGTGAAACTTTATAGCGACTCCACACACACTGCTGTCAGAAGAAAAATTTCATGCTTTCATTTCATCTAATAAAAAAATACAAACTTTTTAAAGTTTGTTGTAAAGTTGTTGTAATCTCGTAACTTTATACAGTATTTGGCATTTCTGTTTCGTATAGACGTGACTCGAAGCGATCCAATTACTAAAGGGATTGCCAAAATAAGTGGGTTTTGGTCAAGGTCATTTAAAATGAGACCCCGTTTTCATCCAGGCCTAAGAACAACCATTTGGAAACAGAGGAGCAAAATTTCAGAACCAACAAACCAACCAATCAATCAATCAACCAAGAAAGCAAGCAACCAAGCAAATGGTCCTCATCCAGAGAGTGTTCAGAACCTCATGAGAAATACACGTAATTCTGTGAAATGAATGATTCATTTAATTTCTTCATAAAACGTTTTAAAAAAATGTGTTTCGCAAACATGTTTGTCTCGCATTGACAACAAAATTACGTTTGTCTCGCATTGGCAACAAATTACATTTGTCTCGCATTGGCAACAAATTACATTTGTCTCGCATTGGCAACAACCTAGATGTTTGTCTCGCATTGACAACAACCTAGATGTTTGTCTCGCATTGATAACAACCTAGATGTTTGTCTCGCATTGACAACAACTTAGATGTTTGTCTCGCATTGACAACAACTTAGATGTTTGTCTCGCATTGACAACAAATTACGTTCGTTTCGCATTGACAACAAACTACAGGGTGTTCCATTTAAATGAAGTCATAGGGAGTAATTTATAATGTTTTTTACCCAGATTTGTGAGGGTAAAGGTAATAAAGGTATTAATGAGGTAATAAGGTAAGGTAATAAAGGTACTAATATCCTTTCCAATCTTTATTGCTCCAATGGTTCCATTTAAATGGGAGTAATTAAGAGTGGAAGGGATATTGGTACCTTTATTACCTGTATTACCTTTACCCTCATAAATCTGGAAAAAGCCATTGTAAATTACTCCCTATGGTTTCATTTAAATGGAACACCCTGTAGAGTGTAATAATTTTAACTAATTTTCTTCTTTTTATATAGTGAAAACAGGAGGTTGTACGAGTTAACTTTCAACAGGTCCAGTTCAGACCATTGTCAATCATAAATAGTAGGTCCAGGTCAGCCCAGAGCACATTAATGAATAAAGAAAGGTAGCTCAGCCTGGCTCAAGCCAGGTAATCTGAAGATTCCCCAGCCCAAATCTTAAGGATTCCCAGCTCAATTCTAGTCCCAAGTCAGTGTATACTTTGTTCCTATAATTTGGTCTAGTCTCACCCTAAGCCCATAACTTTCGGCATTTTTTTTTTTCAGATTCGAACCTGGACTGAGACCATTGAAAATTTTAGTTCCAGATCAATGTCAAGCCCTACCCGTGCAAACCTCTAAAAGGTTGTTAGTTGAGACTGAATATTTTACTTCATCGGCGAATGGATGGACTAGTCTCGCAACCATATTGGTACACGCGACACCAAAGAAAGATTTTGTGGACCTTCATAAATTTTAAAGTTTTCATGAAAATAAAATTATTTCAGTGAGAATTTGGGCATTTCCAACGTTTCTTGCGTATCTTAATATATTAACTTTGAGAAAACAGTTTATTACATTTGTAAATATGTTAAAAAGATGGGATGTTGGCTGTGGCTAAATTGGGCACGCGTACCATAGGTCCCTATAGCTTTGTGATAGTTTAGGCCCTGAGGTTTCGTGTCATTAAAATACATTTTTTATTTAATTTGATAGGTCTACTACGCTAGTATCAGACTTTATTTAACTGTATAAAACAGTCTGAGCTCCATTTGGATAGATTTAGCCTAACCGTTAGGCCCTAGACCTAACTTAAGTGTATGCTGATCCCACTCAAGGTTTTTTAAGAAAACAGCATGAAGTGGACCTATGCTTAACTTAAGGTTAAAGCTGAACTAACCATTAACAAGTATGAAGTTAGGAAACTGTCAAGTTCTAAATGATCGTTCACCATTAATAAATAATACAAGACTTTACGCCAATACAACCACAGCCCATTTTTTGCTCTGGATTTTCAAGGGCATACCATAAAATACCAAAGATCTCATGTCCCAACAAACTAGTGCGAGAAGGCAGAAACAGCCTGGAGGTAATCCGAGGCTAGTGTTGCCCTTTGTCGGGAAAAGAAGGAAGGATAAGTTTCCAACCCTGTTTTCCTCTTCTTGTATCGCAGGAGATGCGAAGCTAGCTGCACTTTACGGTGGACTGTGGGATCGCCACATTCTTACGGCAAATGTAGTTTAAATACTTTGTGATATTTGGAAGCGAAGATACTTTTGAAAATTTTCTTATTTCGAAAAATTACATCACAGCAATTAGACTATAACCAGACTATTTAAGAAAAAGAGTCTCGTGCTCGATCGGTTAAGGCAGTGGTTTCCAAACTGTGGGGCGCGCGTACTGTTGGCTAGAGAGGCGCTTTTTTTTGGTTACCTCCAAAAATATGATTAATACAAGTACGAATAATTGTACATTTGGGCGGAGTGAAAGACAACTTTGTATTTCAAATTTATTTGCCTCACTCGTTTTTTGGTGTATTAGAACATAAAAATGATGTATTAAGTCATTTAATGTTTGTAACTCAAACCAACTCTCGCATTTTAACATAAAAGCAAAATGGCCATCAGTCGGTTGTCCATAAATAAAAATATACTCATAACATAAAAACTAAGTGTTCTATCAAAAAAAAATTGAAGAAAAACACTTTATAATGCATTGTGCATACATTGTATTGAATTAAAATTTTATCTGATCTCACTTGGTTGGATGCCGTAAATCAATTACATTTGAATGCGATATAAAACCCGCTCATCACAAATATTTTTTTTTCAGGAGAGGCATCAGATCCTTTTTGGTTTCAAGTGAGGGAAGCAGAGAGCGACTTTTTATTCTTGACCTAATAAATCAGTCTCTTGATTCCTGCGATATTACTGACGCTGATGCATCTGTAACCAACTTCACGGCTCTTTCGACGTTCTGTGTGTGAATGGGGTATTGCTCAACTTTGAAACATTTTGTTTCGTACTCAAGCAATTCTACATCACGCAATTTAGAAGTGAGAGGTGGTTCACTGATATCAATCCTATCCCAGAAGATGATGTCTGTCCACTGTGATGCTTTGAAGTTCAATTCTGGTACTCTAAATTCTCTGATTTCC